>JAQFVV010000005.1:18718420-19267095 GCA_028023455.1 Epiperipatus broadwayi
AAATATTTTGACAAATTATAGAAGTAATATATATCTTGAGGAAAGATATAAGAAGCAGTAGTAATGTTAAATAAATACTTGCCTTGTTAAGTCTTTATGCTAAAAGACTAAATATTGACGTTTTAAAAAGGCAAATAGACTATAAATATGATTATTTAAAAACGCAATATAATAAAATTGCTATATCAAAGTAATCTAAACGCTGGACGTTATAGATGAAAAAAATTAATTCTTACCGGAATATGGTATTTACAAATGCGCAAATAATACATGGATATCCAAATTAAGTTAAATAAGCCAAGCCGAGCCAAGTTAATTGAAAAATAATTAAATGACAATTTTATCAATTATAAACTAAGTTGAAATAATAACTTTCAAATAGTAATTGATGAAGAATTGGATCCAAAGAACTTATAAACTATTTTAATTTTATTTGTTTTCTTATTGGAACTTATTTTTTTTTAAAAAAAGAACGTTATCATTTTTTTTTTTATTATTATAAACTTTCAAGAAGCACGTGATTCAACGGAACAGGAAATAGTGTTTTATTGACTTTATACGGAGGATATTTGTTAGAACTTTTATGGTAGGAAAAATCAACGATGGAATATGTAATATAAATTTATTTTATTTATTTAACATAAAATTTAAATATTATTAAACTCTTAAAAAGTAGGTTAGGTACATTTATTAAATAGTAACTTTAAAATGATATATAATTAATTACATAAACTTATTTTTATAATTAATATAACACGGAATATTCTAATGAATGTTTATGAGTGAAAATGTGAATGATTTTTATTTTATGAAGCTGCAAATTCCGAAGAATACTGGATAGCAGACTGGACAATATTATTATTATGGTAAAAAATATTGTATAATGATTTTTAATGAATTTAATATGTTTTTCTTTAAATCAACTGAATATTATATTGTTGTAGAATGAATGGATAAATATATTATGAAAACACATACATTACAAACTTTATTAAAATATGCATAAATTTTTAATTTATAATATAAACATGATACAACATTACGTAAAAGCTTAGAAAATAATTATATGATTCTTTCGTAAATAATTTTGATATTTTTATTTATGCTTAGTATTTAAATGATGTTTATGATTTATCTAAGTAATTATTTTATTTTTGCAATTTAGAAAAGGATTTTAAAAGTCTATATTTTTGTGTATTTTGTTTATTGAGTAAGTTAAGTTACGTTATGAGTAGAAGCCTATATTTAGATTAAAAGTTTACTAAGTATAGACAATATAGTATGAGTAATTTGGATAATGAATATTTCATTTGAAGTTGATATTTGTTTTCCGGAAAATGTTTTAATTAAGTTTAGAATATGTTTTATAGATAGAAATTTATTGGAAAGGTTAGTAAAGCACATAGGGTAAAATAATGATTTTACACAGAAAGGAATCATAAAATTTATCTAATGTAATGTTTTATGAATTTAAAATTGATAAATGATTTAAATATTATTATTTGAATAATACAAAAGTAGAATGCATATTTTATAAAACATATAACAGAAATTACATTAGGTGGAATATAATTATAGCCAATCATTTGTTTTACATTATAAAGAGATATTGATTTTATATACAGATATTAAACAATGCTAGTAATAAAGTGAATACATTATAATATATTATAAATGATATTTAAGTAATGTAGTTATTTAATAGGTAAAGCTACATTATGTACACATGCTACATAAATAGTCTTAACATATTGTTAATTGTAGTAATTAAAGTACAACTATTTATTTAAAAATCTAAGTTTAAGAAAAACACACTATAATCATATTAATATAGCATTTATTTGAAGGAATGTGTAATTCCTTATTAAGTACATAAGTTAATAACAGAGTAAGCCTCTTATATTTGTACTCTTGTTTTTATTTTATTTGTTGTCATAAGTTATAAACTGTAAATAGTGTAAATAAATTTTATTTGAAGTTATTGTAAATAAATTTGTTAATTTGTTTTAAAAGTGTGTCGAGTTTCCTTATTTTCACCTCAGCATTTTGACATCAGATAATTTGAAATAAACATAATATTTGCACAAAATTGAATTCGTTATTATTACTTAGAATTGAATACCATATTTGCTTAACATTATTTTATAAGAATTGATTGACATGAATATAAATATTACAATGGTCATAAGATGATTATAATGCACATTATAAGAATACAACATTGTTTATTGCCACAGATTATTAAGTCTAAGATTTTGATCTATTTTAAAATGAAGATACCATATGAAATAGAAGATCTACATATAATTATTTATTTATTTAATGATTGATTATATCATAGAAATAGATGAGATTAAATTACACTCTAAGATTAGTATTATTTATTATTATTATTAAAATAAGTTAGGTGTATTTAGGTATGATATAAAATCCCACATCATACTTATTTACATAAATTATTATTATTTTAAAATTAGAAGAACCTGAGATTATTTAATTATATTTTAAGTTAAAAGTTAGGAATTATTTTAGTATTATTGAAGATAATTCATTTCATTTAAAAGCCATAAGAATGCTATAGATGTAGTGGTAAAGTGATAGGGTAGTGATAGTATTCTTATGCCATTGAGACAGTATCTTGGGAAATATTGACTCAGTGTAAATCTGCTTATTACTTTGTAACTTTACTTCGCAGTCTCATAATTTTATAAATACTTATTTAAGTAGTATAATCTAGAACTATATTGATTTTGATGACTGATAATAAATTTAATTAAGATATGATAATATAAAAGTATATTAAAGATAGATATGCAAATTTTAATTAATCATAATAATGTAACTGAGCTAGTTGTATTTTTAAACTATTTTATATATCAAGAAGTAAGGGTACAATATTAATAAAAGTGTAAAACAGGAATGAGTTAAGTAAACACTAAATGGCAAGGGGACAGCAATAGGTCCTATAATATATATATGTATGTATGTATGTATTAATATTAAAGGGGGGAAATGACTATAATTAAATGTTGGAGATTTTTTTTTGTTTAATGATACTTAGAAGTGGAAGACAGCCATCTGAAAAAAAAAGAGTTGTGTTGAAGAATCAAATAGTGTTAGTAGATGAAAAGTAATTCTACACAGATACAATCACTTTGGGGTTGGTGAACAAGATTGATCACCATGCACAGGCACAGCCCTTAGTTCAGGTGTTCTCACAAGTTCAAAGAACACTTGGCAAGGAAATGATTCAAGCAGCTGAAGCCAGAGTAAAACAGATTGTGGAAAATGAAATGACTATGACACAGATGTTCCAGGCAATCCTGGGTATAAAAAAAAAATAAACAAGATGATCATAAGTAACATAAAAGAAGACAGTAACATGTAAACATGATTGAGAGCAGATATAAACAGTATGAAGGGAGATATAAACTAGAATGAAAATATAAACAGTAATAATAGTAACATGGAGTCAAGGCTGAATGATATCAACGATAACATGAGTAGTATGGAGACAATATTGAAGAGTAAAATGGATAATAAGATGATGAATCTAGAAGAAAGCCTAAAAGAAAATAGGATGTTAGGGTGGATATAAAGAAAGAAGTGAAAGATATTGAGACTAGGTTTTCTGCTGGGATGGAACAGCTGTATTTGAATAGTATGCAGAGACAATTCAGAGATGAAGCTAGTACTTAACAACTTAAGGAATGACATAGAAAAGAAGGGCTTAAGATGCCAATGGAGATTTGAAGAATTCAAATCAAGCACCATTGAACAACTGAATGGCAAATGTGATGGAAGTACAAAAGAATCAGGAGGTTTTCAGAGAAGAGATATGCACAGAACACAAGAAGCTGCAATAAAGAGTCCAAAAAGAATTTCAGGAGGCTCACACTAGGGTGGATTAACTTTCCACAACCCAAAGCCTCGAGGCCAAATCACATAATAAAGCCCTAGTTACCTTATATCAACAATTCAAATGACTTGAGGATAAAATGACCACAGTTGAGATGGACTCAGTCATAGGCAAATCTACTATGGAAAAGCTGATGGAAAGTGCTACTGAAACACCAGATACAGTAGACAGAATAGATAAGACAGCCAAATTTTTCTAGTGATAGACTCAGTTGTGTTAGGAGGTGATGACCAATGAAGTGCAGTGAGCCAGAATTCACTCGACCCAAAACAATAGTAGTGAAGAATGGAATAGTAGGTGAGATGACATTGTGAGGAAGCTACTCTCCCACATTGCATACTACTCAAGTCAGAAGAGTACCCTATTGACTTTAATTTGAAGATTTGGTTCCAAATATTTATTCGACCAGCCTCAAAGACCATATGCTGACTCCACATATAGAAAACTTGGACATGAATAAAATGCATAGTCACCCAGCCCAATTCAATGCAGTTAACCAATTTGTGCAGCTAAAGATATTTAAGGGACCAACTAATGAAGCCCCCATAGAGTATTCCAGAAACCTCAATCTTTACTTTTAAATGAACCAAAATCTATCAGAATGAAAAAAAGTAATTATTACATATAATCACCTCTAAGTGGATGCACTAATGTGGTGGGAGTCATTTTTCCAGATCCTGTATACTTTTGATGGTTAGAATTTTTTGGAATAGGAATAAACAAGAGGTCCTGCTATACCAGCTATTCCAGGAGAAGTACTAATCAACTCCAGAAAACCTTAACAACATTCTTTCACTGCCAGATCATGAAATTGAGAACACTCAACACATACCACCTGAATGAAGGTGAAATTAATTAAAAGAAACTTAACATTAAAGGTAGAATAATCTCTGCTATGTACCAATTCCACAAGTACTGAACAGGTAGCAAAGTTGTTAAATAATATTAAGGTGAATAACACCAACCTGTCAATGAGGATGCCAGAAAAAAGAAAAGAGCCCACCAACAAGGACATCTTTTATAAAAAAAAATAAAAAAATAATGATGCCAGCCACTAGAAGGGAAAATCGCTTCAAAGGAATTCTCCATACATCTGGATATCTAAAGAGAATATGGTTAACAGTAATCTGGACATCTAAAGAGAATAGGGCTAACAGTAACAATGTAGGAATACTCCCCCTCATAGTCCAGGTATATCCCCCAAACCAGGGTGTAGCAATTACACCCCACAATCCAAAAAAAAAAACTAGAAAGATACTTAAGTTATGCTCCCCACCTAAAAAACTAAAATGACACTTGAGAATGTGAATCAAATCCCTGATCAAGAAATCATTAATATGGCACCCAACTTCACTTTGCGGAGCTGACCCATAATAGAGGTTTTGTTTGAGAGGTTGTGGGCTAAAGCACTATTAGATTCTGGTAGCCAGATTTTGCTGCTGTCAGACAAATTCTACCAAAAGATTCTGACCAAAAATCCTAACACCAAAACTCTACCACTAAAGTCCATTCAGGTTACCATGGCTAACAGCAGAAAAGCTAGACTAGCACAAAAGCAAATCTGGATTAATATCACAATAGGCCAAACAACCCTCTATCATAGGTTTTTAATTCTGAATAGCTTAATCCATGACTTTATTCTAGGGGCATATTTCCTACATTTGAATATATGCATTATTGATTTCTCTGACCAGACAGTCAAGATAGAAGATGATGTCTTGGAGATGACATTGCTTCCAAGATATGATCTACCCAGAGTTGATTGTATTGTAACCAATACCCCAGATGCTCTCATAGATAGTAAAATTGCAGAGTCCAATTTGCTTGGGAATGATGATATATTTAAAATAACAATCTGTTGTTGATAAATTTAGCCTATTATTCTGTTATTAATAAATTTAGCCTGTTCTCAGAGATACCAGGAGTGATGGGTTTCAACAGAGAATTAGATAGTACATGACCAAGCATTTAAATCCATATTGTACCCTATTCCATACCAGTATCATGAAGAAATAACTAAACAAATTAATAAAATGCTGGATTGGGGTATCATTTCCAAACACTCTTCATCTTATTGTAATCCAGTTGTAACTGTGAAGAAAGATAGGTTGATGAGATTTTGTTTGGATATCAGACAACTAAATAAAATTACTGTCCCATACAGAAACATTCCACTGCTCATGCACAAATTATTCTTGAAATTTGGAAATAGGAGGGTGTTTTCCTTTCAATCTAACATCCAGCTATTGGGGTATTGAACTCCCATCCAGATGATCACCAATACACAGCTTTCTGATATGATGGTTACACATATGAGTTTAATAGGATGCCTTTTGAATTGATAAATAGTGGTGCTGGTTTGATAAGCCGCTTAGATAAGACTCTCCTCCAATTAAGAAGACCCTGACTATTTATGTTGATCTGCCACAATTGAATAACATCTAAAACACCTTACTATGTTTTTGAAGAGTGCTATCTGAAGGAAATCAAAATCAACTTTAAGAAAAGTACCATAGTTTTCGGCCAGGTAGTCCTCCTAGATCATATCATAGGTTGCAATGGGATAAGGCCTCATTCAGAGAAGATCCCAGCCAATAGAAAACAAATTACTTTTACAATAATTTCTACCAGAAGTTCTTAGACCATATGAAACCATTGTCGAAACTAATTAGAAAAGATGAGGAAAACTGAACTGAGAAACAGGACTGGACATTTGAGAATATTAAAACAGAGTTCTTAAAGCAAACCATGTTAGCCTTCCCTGATTTTAATAAACCAATTATTGTCCAGACAGATAGTAGTAGTTTTGGATTACTGTAATGCTATCCCAGATCCAGGAGAATGGTCAGTCTGGTGTCCTCTATTTTATCAGCCAGCTCCTGAAGGGTCAAGAAATAAATTATATGGTTACTGAGAAGGAAACACTAGCAATAGGGTGGGCCTTCCAAAAGTTTTGAGATGCTACTTGTATCAAAGGTAATTGTGATCACAGACCACAAAAGCCTCAAATTCCTGTACCACAGCTACCTGATCAATAGTTGTCTAGTCAGATGGACTTTGCCATTGCAGGAATTCAATTACACTGGACAATACTATAAGGGATTCAAAAATGTTGTAGCTGATGTAGGTCAAACCAAAATCATTTGTCAGTATAGAATGCCTACATTACAAATTGATGGCTAATAATAATGTAGAGAATGATTTAGAGAACCTACCCCAATTGCAATTTAAAGACCCTGATTAAAGCCCAATCATGAAAGTTTTATAGGGAAGATTTCGAATGGGCCAACAGATCTTACTTGTTATAAAATAGAGAACCAGTTCTTATTTTACAAAGTAAACATGAAGGGTAATTAACACCTAAAACATTGTTCAGCCAACTCATTAAACATATCCACTGTTAGAACACACTTTGAAAACTTGGTTTTACTGGCCACAAATGTATACAGACATCTCACTCCAAGATTGTCTAGTGTGCCTACAAACCAAGTCAGTAAAACAAAATTATAGTTATGTGTAAAAATCTATCTAAAAGATCAAATGAGATCTTGGCAATCGACTATTATGAGATATTGCCTCCATTCAACAAACAAAAATACCTATTGGTCACCTATGATCTCTTCTCAAAATATGTCTCAGCTTAACCAATACCCCAGGCTAAGGTATTAGACACCCTCCAATTCATAAGAATAGGAAAGCCTAAGTCCATATTAACAGACCATGGCATGCCTTTCCTATCCAAAGAATGGAAAAAATAGGTGGAGAATTTTCAGCTAAAGCATGTACTTACAACCATCGGGAATTCACAGTTTTTGTGAACATGTTATGTGGGGAGCTCGAATGTTTATTCAGGACTGGCCTGGAGGATGAGCACAAGGGATGGGTAAAGCAAATGGAGCATGTAGTCAGCTACATTAATTGGAACATGAATGAATCAAATGGATTCATGCCAATCAGACTACACTTCAACCAGCCTACTCCCATGTTATTTGAAAAATATCAACCCCCAATTATGTGTAACAATTTTGACATGGACAAGAACATGTTGAAATCATAAGAACAGCTGACTAATAAAGCAGAAAGGAGAAACAAAAAAGGGAGTACTCACAACTTCAAGATAAGGAGCAAAATATTGATCAAGACACCCCATATTAGTAAACCATTAGAGAGCAAATATCAGAAATTTTATCAACAGTATGAGGGACCATTTACTATCATAAGTCAGACAGGTCCAAATGTGTTTTGTATAGATATGAGGGAAAATAAAAGGGACATATAACACCCACATCCTAGAACCATATCTTGATCAATCAGAGAGACCACAGAGATGATATTGCTGAATTGATAGGTAAATTAAGTAATAGGTGTGATTTTCGGTTGAAGTTAGCAAAAAGAAAAAAGGATGAGCTAACATCAAAAAAATGGGTTCATTAATGTATGGAGAGTATGCCCAGGTAATAGCAAAAGCAATTATTGTGATGCTTTAGAGTCAAATGAGACTTAAAAGCTGATCTATACAGAGTTATGGACACTCCAATATTTAGTTAGTCCTTAAAAAATCCAGTAAGCCTTAGAAGAAGCAGGATGAAGGCTAATGAGTTGGCAATGTGCCTTCTATAATATAGACACATCACCAGTTGAGCTCATGCCATGCAACCGTCATAATAATATAACAATAAAAAATAGTAACCCATACATAAATCTCACTTTACCATGAAGCAAAGGATAAAGCGAAAGTGTAAAGAATTAAAAGTATGATTGAGTAAACAGCAGGAGCTGAAGTAAGGCTTTCTAACCCCTTTTAAAAGGAAAAAGAGTAAAGAACTTGAATAATCCAATGCAAAACATGCATGCCCACTAGCTAAGTATTAAAATTTATTAAGGCCACAAAATTTTAATCCTTTAAAGGAAGGGGAGTTTTATTAAGGCATATAATCCTGTAAGGATAGGTGAGTTGTAAGGATACCTTACAACCCATTTCAAACCTACTTTTATATGTCTACAGTAGTAGCCTAAAGCCATATAAAAGACATGCTGAAATAATGGGCTAAATACCTTATATTTAATTTTATGTGCAGACATACATATAAATGCACCCACACTTGAAGTTTTTTTTAATAAGCACCAAACCAATATAATGTTGAAATAAAATAAATCCTTTTTTTAAGGAAAAAGAAAATCATAATCTTAAAAACCTTATATATATGTATACCAATTATGTCATGTTTGTTGATATTTATGATAGCAGACAATAGTTTAGATGATGTGGTGATAATAAGGGAAAGAAAATAAATATCTTTTCAATAAAATTTATCTTATTATTCACTAAAAGACTGTTTTAACGTGAAAATACCACTGACCCTAAATGCCTTCTTAATAGGCACATTGTTTGATTTTGACCTGCAACCAAAAAAGGCTGCTAATGGCTGCATTAAATAATGGATAAGGGATGGAAATAGTCCAATATATATAAATACAACTATTATACTCAGATTATGAAACTTCATTGTTTGTATAGTGCTTCCAAAATACACATATAATAGCAAGCTATTGAATTTAATTATCAGATCTTGTATTGTGAGACTTACTAAAACCATTTTTATAATAATTATATTTATAAAGTGCATACTCGTTATATAAAGTAATATATTAATGTTTGTGATGATGGTGTTCTAGCTGTATTTTTATATTGGACTATTTCCATTATCTAATATGTGTGTTGAATGTCTTTAGAAAAGTTTAATTTTAGTTAAATATTCCAAATGCATTCAACTGTTAGTAATATCACAGCAAACAGGTTAGTATATGCACCAACTGTTAGTAATATCACAGCAAACAAATGTTAGTAATATCACAGCAACCTTAAGGCTATGCATTTTTATAAATAATTTAAATACTTTACTAATTAAAAATTTGCCTTTGAATTCTTATAAACCAATTAAGCGTATGTCACGCTTGAATGGGAAGCTATAATAATATACAGGAATTAATATACGCTAAGCGCTTTCGAGGTCCTTTACCTCATATTCATAGCGATGCTGTGAGCTGCGAAATATAAAAAATGGAGCGGGAGAAGTGGTATGCAAAGCATATGCAAATGGGCTAAATAGTCCAGCGTTTAGAGATGTCGAAGCAGGTGTCACGTCTATTGATAGAGTTGTTATTGTTATTGATGTAGTACGCTTCTCTGATCTTCCGCTTAATGTCGTTTTTCTCGATACAGACTATTTTAGGGTGGGAAGGTTCAAATAAATGTCCAGTCTTCTTGGAATGTTCCAAAAATGTTGATGAGTTATCGTTGTTTTTCATAGCTCTATTGTATGTGTATCTGTGTTGTGCCGTCCGGGTGATTGTGCCTGCCTTGGTTTCTCCAAAATAAATGGCGCGGCAACCGGGTTGTGGGCAAGTTATGCTGTAAATGACATGGGGGGTCTGAGAAGGTTCTATTTTGTCCTTGGAGTTATTAATGAGATGGTTAGTACAAGGGGGTGTGTGAAAGCTGATTTTAAATTTATTGTCTAAAATCTTGATTAGTTGGTGGGAGATTTTGGGTATGTGGGGAAGAGTGATATAAAAAATTATCCAAAAAATTCATAAAATTACTTATCATTATAAAATGGAAGTTTAAAATAAATGTCTTAAGATCAGATAGAGTAGATTATGAATTGATCTGAATTAGAAAGCAGAGTTCTTCATTCAATCAGTTAATACTTTGTTTTGATATAAAGCACCTGAAATTGATCTAAAATGACGTTTTATATCCAAGAATTTCTGTATTCATAAAAATCAGGGAACACAGTGATCTCTTTAAAAAAAATAATATCGTTCAGGAGTTTATTAAAAAATTCAAGCCCTGAAAGTGACAGAACTAGAATTATGATACATGGATCTTGAACAGGCTAATGAATTAATATCCATAGCTTAGCTTTTAAACATACATATATATATATAACATTTGTAACAACAGTTTAGACATTTTAAGTAGTAAAAAAGTATAGATAAAAATTAGTCTTAATAATTAACTTTTTTTTTATTTTTTAATTTGCTAACAATTGTTAATTAATCAAATGAAACAAAGAATAATAATTACAGAGTTTCTAATGGAAATGAAATGGAGGCAAAACACTTTTTTATTACAACTATAATAAATTTTTAAAACTTAATGCTTTAAATGCTGTTGTTCCTCTAGTTGATCGTAATTATTTAAAAGGCATTATATTTTACTGATTTTAATAAACTCCAATTATCTAACCTTTATAATATACATATAATCAATCAAATTAATATTAAGATCCTTTCTAATTGCACTCTGTAATCTTGTAATCATTTCTATTATTGTGAGATATTTGTAATATTAAAATGGTTTATAAATTGTGTCTGTATACATATATATGTTAGTTGCAAGTATATTCAAGTTTTCAAAATAGCTATTACACACTCAAAGTTATTTAAATGGAAAGTCAAGTTGTCATAGTTAATGGAGAGACTCAGGTATTTAAACCCTTAACTCACTTAAAAAATGAAGGTTTATATATATTGAGAGGTATTAATCTGATAGTTGTTTTTATCAGTTTGATAGTTTACGAGATTGTGGAGTGCAGTTTAGGAGTGCTGTCCAATTGAGTTGCTTAGTTACATTCTTGTTCCAACACAGTGCTTAATTTTACATAAGTATGCTGTGTATGTAATATACAGGCTAACACATTTTAGATGTAAATAAATCTGAAAAGTAATACATTTTTTTTTACTATGGCTGCCATACTACATGATAAATCGCTTTGGATTATTACATGCTTTAAGGAATATCTTCCCTCAACAGCCACTTGGAGCACTGCCAGTAATCAATCAATATTATGATTGGTGGCCAATATTGTGTCAAAATATAGTATTTAGTGTTGTTATTGTTTTTTATAAATTAGCCTGTTTCAATGTAGCTAAATACCAATCAAGGTAAAATCTGATAATTGTTTTACTAAAAATCTTAAGAAATCCAATCTTGAAATATAATTAGATGTTAAAAAGTCTGTTCCAATCACCATGTGCATTACATATATATATATATTTGCGTGTGTTTAGCAATTTCTCTGACTCTTCATATGTTGACTTCAAATAACTGAATATTACAATAAAGTGCTAATCATTATTGGTCGTAGTTCGACCTCACTTGTCATTCCCTTAACACAATTTATTTTAACATTTCAAAATGCAGTCATAATATAAACTTTAATAACTGAAACACACAAGCTTATTATATACGTGTCTATATATGTAATATATACGGTATATGAGCACAGACTTTCACATGACCCACCACTTCCCACACTATCTCATAACACTGATACACTTGAACACATATATGTTGAAAAGATAAATAATCACCAATGTACGTATTTTATATACCCTATATATTACATATATAGACATATGTATATAATAAGTTTGTGTGTTTCAGTTATTACATAGTAGAGATGTCTGCCCATCTTTTGTATATGTATTAAATGGATTGGGTCCTATACATGAGGGGTCAGATTTACCTTAGGTCAACATAGGCGTGACAAGAATCTTTGCCTCATGGTGGCCTTTGAGTGTTCCATCATCAGATTTTCAATTGGATGGACTGTTGAAGAGTTAGGGGGTGGAGTGATTGAAGCCTGTTCATTAAAGTATGAGGTTTGGCTATCTTAATATATATCTCAGCACTTATAGTATATATGTGTAGAGATGGTAATCTGGACCAACTGATGATTGCTGCGTTAGCATGAAATACGTATATTGGTAATTATTTATCTTTTCAACATATATGTGTTCAAGTGTATCAGTGTTATGAGATAGTGTGGAGAGTGGTGGATCGTGTGAAAGTTTGTGCTCATATACCCTATATATTAATATAAACTTTAATAATATTAGTATATATATATATATAAAGTGAAAAGTAAGAAGATGTATGGAACCAGTACCTATAGGATCATAATGCCTCCCATCAGTTCTAAAGGTTGCAATTATATTTTTGTTTTTACAGTCAACACATTGATATGAATCTCACTAATATTAACAATCCTTCACCCTCTAGGTAATAACATATATATATATATGCATTTCTTGACTAATATTAGATAGCTAAGTGAATTGGCTGTGGAATGACTTATATGAAAAGTTAGTCTATTTGCAAGATTCACCCTGCTCAGATGTAAACTCAGGTTATGGACATTGCAGACAGATTTGTAAACTACTGTTCATGTGATCTTATTTAGTATAAAGTTTATTTTTATTAAAACTGATATATATATATAGTATACCTAATGAATCAAAATTGCTTATAATAATATAAACTTATACTAAAATTTCACGATGTTCATATCTAAATAAAATAATTCATAAATGATTAAAATAACAGCTTTAGTATCTTCTAAAAGTTTGTAATATTCATAATATCTAAATAGATATATGACCTAATAATTAATTTTAAATCTTAGTTTAATAAAATGATAAATAAATAATACTATCTCAGCCATGCTATATTTTTATATTAATTTACTCTTAACTACTCACGCTATTTACTACAAGATAAAATATATAATGATGATGTAATATCAATAAACCTATATTCTTGAATCTATAATATACAATTATACCAGTATATAAAAGAAACAGTAGATTTCTATTGGATATTTACTTAAATGCATTAACTAATCATATTAATTTATTTTAAACTTCCTGTAACTAAATTATTAAAACTGTATATTAGTATCAAAAACAGGTTTATTCAACTATGTTTACAATAAAGAAAAAATTATAAAATAGCATTAAATTTGGCAATACATTTATAAACCATTAAATTACTTAATGTCCAATATTAATAAGATTCCATGTGGAATTTACTATTAGGTGAGGAGCTAACTTCAAATCTCTTTCTTTGATATCTTTTAATTTTTATAAAAAATTAATGTTGGATCAGGTATAACAGACTTGAAGATTAGGAAGCATCTGACAAACCATAGACAGAAAGTGATGAAAGTTGCACTTCTTATAATTACAAAATCCCCATAAGCAAAACCTTCTATGAGTGTGTATATTATAACAATCAAAACGTATAAAAAGAATTATTAACATTTATTATAATCAAGTATAAATATTAAAATTTAATATTTAATTGGATTTATGATCCACATCAACTAAATTTTAAATATCAAATTATTCTGACTTATAATAGAACAAAATATACCACTATCAGCTTTACAATTGAATAAGATTAAGATCTTAGTGTAATAGGAACTAAGTTCGAACCCTGTCACAAGGGAAATTTTAAATATTCACGCACATACCCGAAAACGTAGTGATATTTATACTTATTAAAGCAGTCATATCAGAAGTAAATATTCTACCAATCATGTTTTTCATGTGAACTATCATTCACTATATTTTTCATGAGATGTGCATATATAAAACTGTTAAATGGTCAAATGTGCAATAGGAAAATGTTCATATATATATATTTGATTTTTATATTATGTAAAATATAAGATAAAATAAAAAATGGTAATTATAAGGTTACTTTTTTTTTCTCCTTTTGATAAAAGACAGATTTGCTGTAAAAAAAAAAAAAAAGTTTATAGTTGTAAAATAATATGAAATTACTATACAGAAAAAGAATCAGAATTAAAACCAATTCTTTTTTTTTATGTTGCACTTCAAGTATAGAATAGTCAAATATGTTTAAAAATACATATATACAAGCAACAAAAATTACAAATTATAAAATTATTATATAAAAGCCTTTTTCGGCAAATTATGTTTTTTTGCCCTTTTCAATATGTCTCCACGATTTAAAGCACATACAGCGACATCTATATCAACACATGAGAGAAGATAGATAAACAAATGGATATTTGACATGATCTATTATGTGATTTTTTTTCCCCCTCAATTCTACTACAAAATTACTCTGTTATATATTGAATGGATATATATCCACATATATTAATTAATTAACTATCCATTCTTTATCCATTAACCATGTAAGTTAAATAATAAGTGAATAGATCATAAATAATTGATATGTACACATAAGATCTAATTGCATGTACAATAAATCAATTGGCATTAATTTCATATTTACATATGTGATTGCCTATTAATCCCCATTTATTTAATACCAAATATGAAATATGTATATGTCTATGTAACACAAACATGTTGCTGGGCATTTGTACTTCCCAAGATACAAGACAGTTTATTGTTTTTAATAAATATATATATACACAATGATGAATCTAGTTCTTTATTAGTAAAATTTAAGAGAACAAAATAAACTGGATACTTATTGCAATAAAATGTTTTTGAATTTCCAATACAAATGATACACCTGAAGTCACTTTGAAATCAATATATAAATGAAAATATTTTAATTAATAAAATAATAATTACTATGTCATAACATATAAGTTTAGACTTAAAAAAATATAACTTATATTTTGGTATATACATAGATTACTATTTAATTTAAAATTAGATACTATTTATCAATAAGTACATTTTTAAATGAAGATAAACATATATATATATAATGACAAATATAAATAAATGATCTGAATGAGTCTTTAAATACTGTATTTCCAGGATGGCATCACAGTTCTGATGTCTATTTCAAACTACATACCACTAATATGTTTTTGTTCCAGAGATGATATAGTATATTCGCTAAAACTTTTAAATTCAAAGTACATTTTGTCAAATTCAAAATATGTTTTGTTGATTCCGATGTTTTATATATATATATCCAAATTATTCTTTCAAATGATAATTATTTGGTTTATACAATGTTATACACATAAGTAATAGTTTATATTCATGATGGTATAAAGAAATATCCTTTCATGAGCAAGCTTTACCTAGGACAATATGATAGGAAATTAAACTGATTCATATCTTAGAAAAATTTGATCAATCTATCTAATAAAATTACACAAGCAAGTAAATATGACTCTTGCACACCTTCTGATGTTTGTATTCTGTCTTTGAAATATAGGCAACATCCATTTTAAAAGATAAAAATATTCTGATGGTTTACAACATTATGTTCATTAAGAAGCAATTCAATGGTTTTTTTTCGTTTATAACAAATTATCATGTTACCATATTCCATGCTATTACCTACATAATAGTTATTAAACAGGCAAAACTCTCCATACAATAGTGCTACCCTGTGCCAACCAAAGTAATCAATGGATGCTAGAAGGCTTGTGTATAAAATCCCCAAGATCTATGTGCAGTGCTCTCAGATCCAAAGCTCCTTGCTGATAAAGGCCACAAGCCAGAAACTAGTCTGGGGATATTGGATGAGTAGGCATTAGATGGGGATTTTATGCACAAGCCTTCTGGCATCCATTGATTATTCTGGTTGGCACAGAGTGGCACTATTATATGAAGAGTTTTTGCATGTTTAATAACAGTTATGTGCTAGCATAAGAGATGGTAATCATGTGATGTTTAGTGGTTTAATCTTCCATAATATTATATTTTTTATCATTAATTATTTAGTTCTGGTATCAAGTATTTTCACAACAGTTAAAAAAATAAAAATAAATAATAATAATAATAATAATAATAATAATAATAATACAACCATCAATGCTGTGAATGCTGCAAAGAAAAACTATCATACAACTAACATTCAAAGTGACATGCAGACAAAACTAAATAAGCTCCTCAAACGTTAGAACTCTGATTATTTTTGCTTTTTTTAATTTTTATATTGTTATAGTCCATTAACCACAAAGTGTAACCACTAAATTCATTTATATGTGTTTACCCTAATATTATTCATTGTATGTTAAATTTCAAATTTTTCTAGATGTAAACTTATGTAAACCATTGAGATCAATAAAGCCTTTATTGAAACGTAGTAGTAGTAGCAGTAGCAGCAGCAGCAGTAGCAGCAGCAGTAGCAGCAGCAGCAGCAGCAGCAGCAGCAGCAGCAGCAGCAGCAGCAGCAGCAGCAGCAGCAGCAGCAGGCAGCAGCAGCAGCAGCAGCAGCAGCAGGCAGCAGCAGCAGCAGCAGCAGCAGCAGCAGCAGCAGCAGCAGCAGCAGCAGCAGCAGCAGCAGCAGCAGCAGCAGCAGCAGCAGCAGCAGCAGCAGCAGCAGCAGCAGCAGCAGCAGCAGCAGCAGCAGGCAGCAGCAGCAGCAGCAGCGCAGCAGCAGCAGCAGCAGCAGCAGCAGCAGCAGCAGCAGCAGCAGCAGCAGCAGCAGCAGCAGCAGCAGCAGCAGCAGCAGCAGCAGCAGCAGCAGCAGCAGCGCAGCAGCAGCAGCAGCAGCAGCAGCAGCAGCAGCAGCAGCAGCAGCAGCAGCAGCAGCAGCAGCAGCAGCAGCAGCAGCAGCAGCAGCAGCAGCAGCAGCAGCAGCAGCAGCAGCAGCAGCAGCAGCGCAGCAGCAGCAGCAGCAGCAGCAGCAGCAGCAGCAGCAGCAGCAGCAGCAGCAGCAGCAGCAGCAGCAGCAGCAGCAGCAGCAGCAGCAGCAGCAGCAGCAGCAGCAGCAGCAGCAGCAGCAGCAGCAGCAGCAGCAGCAGCAGCAGCAGCAGCAGCAGCAGCAGCAGCAGCAGCAGCAGCAGCAGCAGCAGCAGCAGCAGCAGCAGCAGCAGCAGCAGCAGCAGCAGCAGCAGCAGCAGCAGCAGCAGCAGCAGCAGCAGCAGCAGCAGCAGCGCAGCAGCAGCAGCAGCAGCAGCAGCAGCAGCAGCAGCAGCAGCAGCAGCAGCAGCAGCAGCAGCAGCAGCAGCAGCAGCAGCGCAGCAGCAGCAGCAGCAGCAGCAGCAGCAGCAGCAGCAGCAGCAGCAGCAGCAGCAGCAGCAGCAGCAGCAGCAGCAGCAGCAGCAGCAGCAGCAGCAGCAGCAGCAGCAGCAGCAGCAGCAGCAGCAGCAGCAGCAGCAGCAGCAGCAGCAGCAGCAGCAGCAGCAGCAGCAGCAGCAGCAGCAGCAGCAGCAGCAGCAGCAGCAGCAGCAGCAGCAGCAGCAGCAGCAGCAGCAGCAGCAGCAGCAGCAGCAGCAGCAGCAGCAGCAGCAGCAGCAGCAGCAGCAGCAGCAGCAGCAGCAGCAGCAGCAGCAGCAGCAGCAGCAGCAGCAGCAGGCAGCAGCAGCAGCAGCAGCAGCAGCAGCAGCAGCAGCAGCAGCAGCAGCAGTGCAGCAGCAGCAGTAAGTAGCATGCAGCAGCAGTAGTATATGTACAGCAGCATGTGTTGCAGCAAGGCAGTGGTGTGGTGGCGATGGTATATGAGCGGTGCGCGGCGATGGTAGTGAGAGGTAGCGGTATGGTGTGTGGAGGCGCAGCCATCTGCCCTTTGACCAAAGCTGACTGTCTGCCTTCTGACCTGCCCACTGGTTTTCATCAATCGATAGCGAAAGCACACCTGCACTGAAAGCTTATAACTCTCCGACTGTAAGGTAAGCCCTATTTCGAGCAAAATTATATGTTAATATAAAGAAGAATATTAGATTTAAAATGTCTAATATTTCTGATTCTAATTCCAATTCTAAAAATAACTAATAATAGCTTAGATAAAAAATAATTCTGATCAAGATCTCAGAAAAGTCAAAGTTAACAATAGTTCTTTTTCAAAAGTAAAAACTGGATCCAATATAACTGAAGCCTTAGTCTAAATTAATTTCTAAAACAAGAAATAAATTCAAAAATACTAATATTTCCTGAGGCATCTGATGATCCTATTGAATTAAATAGAATATTAAACAAACTTATGCTAGTATTTAAAGCAAAAATCTGAACAAGATAACAATGTAATTACAGAAGAGAAAATTAAACGGGGTGGTAGAAATTTTTAATTTTGACAATGGTTAACTACAAATGGAACAAGAAAATACAAATTTATTATCAACTAGTAATACAGATTATGTTTCTGTGTATGAAAAATTTATTCAAACAATTCCTTTAAGAAATTCTTAAATCATTTCAAAAATTTAAAAGTATTAAACGTCTACAATAGCTATAACAGATACTAATTCTTCAGTCACATGAATTTTTCCTAGAATGATGAATTTCAGTCTTAACTATCAGAAAAAAACTTATGGTCAATGATGAACAAAGTACTAGATCATCCTCGATAGCAGATATGTAAACAATAGGAATATCATAATGGGCTCAAAAACAAATATTTGAAAAACATATTCACTTTCTTAATGGAAAATTTATTATGGTACATAGACATTGATAGACCTACAAATTTGACGGATGTACAAATTAAGAACTGTCATGTAGACTTTAAAGCTGATGGATCACAAGATTTACTAAAAAATGTTGGAACCCGTATCCAACTTTAAATATGTAAAGGAAAAAGAGCCACACAGCCAATTCCAACAACAATACTGCTCGTTTCACTATGTCGTTGAAGAAAAAATACAAAACCAACAGATATACACAACATTACATGCAACAGATTCTTCACCTTTGATAGTTACTTTCAAGAGGAACTACATTGTTCTCCTCAGTGTTTTTTCTGTAAAGCCAGGATCATCTTGTCAAAGAATGCCCTAACCGCTTTTGTAAAAAGTGTGGTGATAAAAAACAAAAAACGCATCAGTGGAGTAGAATCAATAACTAATAATGAAATCAGACTCATGCAAAGGGAACCTGAAAAAACAAAAGTAGATGAACCTATCTCCCAATACATGAAGACAACAACACAGATATCCAAAATCTCAGCCTTGATGAACTTATTCCCAATAATAAAGACACAAAACCACAGATATGCAAAATCTCAGCCTTAGATGAGCTTTAATAAAATTTCGAATAATGAAGACAACAACACAAATAAGCAAAATCTCAGCTTTGATGATCCTAGTCAAAATAGCTCGATGAATAATATACCAAGAATCGTCTTATACCTCACAGGAGGAAACAGAAACGAGTAGCATGAGTGAGATCTTACCAGTTCCTTGCTCTGATTAAGAGTTCCAATTAATTAGAGAAAAAGAATTAAGAAACGAAATGCACAAAGGGAAAAATCCGCATTGCATCAAAAGCCCTAAACAAACTCAATAGAACCTGACAAACGATAGTGGAAAGAAAACGAAAGAAAAATGATGCAAAGTCTACCAGCACCAGCAAATCAAAAAAAACAAAACTCACAGGCAATAAAAAGAGGTGAAACAGATTATCCGGCTAAGAAATCAACATTTCACAATTGGACCAGACAAAAACAAAAGTACAAATCAATTAACACAAGAGCAGCTTCTTCTGATGGCAGGAGTAGATGTCACAGAAGATCTACGTAAATCTAAGGATGATCATAACGTAATACCAGGTCTCAAAATACAGAAAGAGACAGACTTTGAAGCACCATTAAAAATAGACTATCGTAATGAGTGGCATAAATAACACATATAGCACTTTCAAACCAGGACAATTTTTTGGATTTAATTCCAAATGTGAAAATAATTAATACATGTTAATACCAAAAATGCATGCACAACAAACTCAATAGAACTTCACTTGCAAGGGTAAGTTCATTGTTTTTACATGATATAAGATTATAATTTTCTTTTCTATTTAACACATTCCTATTATACTTTTAACTAATATTAGTTGTCCCATTCATTATACAATAAACTATAAAATATCATTCTCCCACCATTTTAGATAATGGTAATATGGCTATGTCTTTCTAATACGAGCAGTCAATGTAAGGGGTACTAACTCCTACCCAGCTTATATATGCAATTAGCAATTGGATAAGGCAATTCTCACCCTAGTGATCTTTTATTTACAGAGACAAAATGCTCAGTGCATTCAGCATTTAATCCAGAACCTCTACCTTAGTAGAATTTTGGATACAGTAAATTTTCCAACATCTGATATTTGCTGCTGCTGGGGTAGGGATTCTCGTCCATCATTGTTCTCCTTTTCAAACTTTTAAAATTTTTTGTACTTAGATCAGCATATGAGGTAATATTCTTTATCATTCTTCTTTTACAGTGAATTAATAACATTCTATTACAGTATCCAGCTAAAAAGCCAATGTTGATTCACCAATTAAAAAATAAAATAAATTTAACATTTTAGCTACAAATTCTTACCCAACTATAATCATGGGTCACAAAAGATTTTTAACATATACTTATAAGAATTTTACGATTAAAATACCTTCATTTGATTAATAAAAATCTCATGAGTGCTGAAGGTTTTTTCAACTAACTCCATTTCATTAGCCTCTGCAATTAAAAAACATTCCTCTCTAATAGACCTTGTATTCTTATTCACCAGATCTACATTTAGCATAATAAATCCCTCTCTATGTCCTCTGTAACTTTCTCTGATCATTTAGCACCTTAATGTGGAGCTTGCAATGCACATGCAACATCAAACCAATTCTTCCTCTAAATAAAACTACTCGTCTTCTTTTAAAATCCAGCTACACCTAAAGCTGTTCTCTCTGAGATATTATATTTATTTTAAGATAAGTAGACATAATATCTTTAAACCCAGTGAGAGGCCTTGCTATCAGTTTATTAACAATAACCTCTTCTACTATTCAACATTACACCTCCAAAAATAGTTCTCCCACTAATCTTAGTTGAAATAAGTGATAGATACAATACACTTGGAACAAAAAATACTTCATGTGGCCCTTCTTCAGTTACATCAATAATGTTTTTAAAACAAGAATACGTAAGCAGAAACCCAACTCATACTGACTGATTATCTCTCTATAAAAAAGCAAAAATTTTCTAGCTAATCCCCAGCAACTGGTTCTAAGGACATATTCGGAAAGCTTTAGGTTATACTCCCAAAAAAATTAACTCCCTTTCATCTATTATTTTTGATTCAAAAATGATTACTGGGAAGACATGACTCCCCAAATATATTATACCACTTTAAATCTAGACTCCAAAAATTTCATTTCTTTCCAAAATTTTCTTCATTTCACTTTGGTTTTAAAGTTACAGAAGGACCTAACATTGTGGCAAAGAAGAAATTGCTCTCGTTGAACACTTTTCCCAACAATACACACCCAGGTACACATGCAATTCCAAAATTTTTATTATCACATCTGTATCCACTTTTACTATCCCCAATATATTAAAAAATATAATAAATGATTTATCAAAACAAATATATAAATTGACCAACTTTATCCAGTATCACTGGTTCAACCTTTTTCTAAAAAAATACACTTCCTTTCTCCTCTAGATAATCCACGCCCTATTTCAAGTCTCCTCCCCTACTGATCATCAAACTAATAGAGTCTCTTTCTAAAATACTAAAATCAACCCCTGAATACTTCCCTGGGTTGTCTAAGTTTAAGTTCAGAAAGGATGTTTCTACTTCTAGAAACATATTTATGTAAAATATTAGTAGAGGATTAAGACGAAGCTGAAATTCGCACCTATTGCAATTCAATTAGACATACAGGCTCATTCATCTCGGTCAGTGGACAAGCGCTACAGAAACTGAGTCAACATAGAACCATAACTATAGAAGCTATATTCTAGCAAAACCTCCTCATCAATAGAAAAAATGGTACACATTATAAGCAATGGCAAAATGTCCCCTGACTTCCTCACACAACTCAATACCACAAGGCTCTCCTTAGTTCACTGTTTTTATCACATATATTAACCCCCTCCTACTAGAAATAGAAACTAAATTGCCAGGAATATATGTACCCTCTATGGGTCCTTTAACCATCAATCATATTTCTCATAGCGGATGATATAGTCATTTTTTTGCCATCCAAAAAAGATGCTCCTTTAATGTATACCATTTTAGAAAATTACTCTGCAGCTTATAGTTTAAAATTTAATAAAGAAAAAACATCTATTTGGAGTATACTTTCTGGTAATCAAATTCATTCAGTTTGCAGTTCCTCCTCCCCACAAATTTCCTTGGTCTCCAATTCATCTGTCTATGAATGCAATGAGAGGATTATACAAGAACAATTAATATCTGCAATTGAAAAGGTGACAACCTCACTTTAAAAAGCATATCTTTCATTGCATAGTAAAATATCACTCATTAACATTTTAATTTCCCCAAAAATAAATTACTATGCACCCATCATTAAATTTACTAACTCATTTAAGAAAAAAAATTAACTCTTTTTGCACCAAACTCATTTGGAAATAAAAAGGCAGTGGTAATAAGCATCAAAAGTCTGCAAAAACATTTCAAGACAAAATGGCTCTGTCATTACACTGCATTTACCAAGCCATTCTATTACCAAAAAACTCACAATGCATTAAGTAAAACTTATATATTACATATGAGAATTTTCAAGTGTTTCTTCCAATATCACCCTACAGACACTCCACCTCCTATTAAAAATAAATTCATTAAAATCTAATAAAAACAATATCTCAAACATAAAGTACCTGCTACAAACCTTTTCTCAACTAAAATTAAGTATTGGAAGCACATTACATAACACACTAATTCCAGTCCCTTTGAAAATCCCATTAGCTTAATTAATATCACAAATAAAGCTATAATCCAAAAATTTAAATTCTGGTACTTGGAGCCTAAGTACTTTAGATTTTCTCAATAAAAATCCAACCTTAGAGCTTTAACCTACCAATGCTTTTCTGGCTGGAAGATGGAGATCTCCAAACATAGATGCCATTTGTCAACTATGTAATAAAGAAGAAGAAACAACAGAACATTTTATTTCTCAGTGTACTTCTCTCAAAACATATCGAGAACTAATTGCTGATATAACCCATAATCCAAAATGCTCATTGACAGTATTGATAGAAAATATTCAAAGAGGGTTGTTTCCAACAATAAGAGTAACAATCTTTATACTATACACACTCTGGTTTATGAGATGCCACTTTATATTCAATCCCACATCTCGTAAACTTAAATCACTTGATCAAGCACTAGCTCCAACAGATATAGTATCAGCCACTTGGAGTTTGATCAAATTACCAACACCACTGTGAAACATGAATAGCATATTTGCTGTATGTAAGTGAGTTTTGTTGTCATATATGTATTTAATATTGTTACTGTTATTGATTAATTTTTTTCCTCAGTTTTTCAACATTAATGTAAAAATATTTCATGTATTCATAATAATAACTTTGTTAATAATTTTCAATTCTAAATTGTAGATCAGTTTTTGTAACATGTTTTAAAATTGTATTTTCATACATGTTCTTATGATATCAAATAAAGTACTTTAAAATCCTACTAGCAGTAGCAGTAGTAGCAGCAGCAGTAGCAGCAGTAGCAGCAGCAGCAGTAGCAGCAGCAGCAGCAGCAGCAGCAGTAGCAGCGGCAGCAGCAGTAGCAGCAGCAGCAGCAGCAGTAGTAGTAGCAGTAGCAGCAGCAGCAGCAGCAGCAGCAGCAGCAGCAGCAGCAGCAGCAGCAGCAGCAGCAGTAGCAGCAGCAGCAGTAGTAGCAGCAGCAGCAGCAGCAGCAGTAGTAGTAGTAGTAGCAGTAGTAGTAGCAGCAGCAGCAGCAGCAGCAGTAGCAGCAGCAGCAGCAGCAGCAGCAGCAGCAGCAGTAGCAGCAGTAGCAGTAGCAGCAGTAGCAAGTAGCAGCAGCAGCAGCAGCAGCAGCAGCAGCAGCAGCAGCAGCAGCAGCAGCAGCAGCAGCAGCAGCAGCAGCAGCAGCAGCAGCAGCAGCAGCAGCAGCAGCAGCAGCAGCAGCAGCAGCAGCAGCAGCAGCAGCAGCAGCAGCAGCAGCAGCAGCAGCAGCAGCAGCAGCAGCAGCAGCAGCAGCAGCAGCAGCAGCAGCAGCAGCAGCAGCAGCAGCAGCAGCAGCAGCAGCAGCAGCAGCAGCAGCAGCAGCAGCAGCAGCAGCAGCAGCAGCAGCAGCGCAGCAGCAGCAGCAGCAGCAGCAGCAGCAGCAGCAGCAGCAGCAGCAGCAGCGCAGCAGCAGCAGCAGCAGCAGCAGCAGCAGCAGCAGCAGCAGCAGCAGCAGCGCAGCAGCAGCAGCGCAGCAGCAGCAGCAGCAGCAGCAGCAGCAGCAGCAGCAGCAGCAGCAGCAGCAGCAGCAGCAGCAGCAGCAGCAGCAGCAGCAGCAGCAGCAGCAGCAGCAGCAGCAGCAGCAGCAGCAGCAGCAGCAGCAGCAGCAGCAGCAGCCGGGAAGGCGCAGCAGCAGCAGCAGCAGCAGCAGCAGCAGCAGCAGCAGCAGCAGCAGCAGCAGCAGCAGCAGCAGCAGCAGCAGCAGCAGCAGCAGCAGCAGCAGCAGCAGCAGCAGCAGCAGCAGCAGCAGCAGCAGCAGCAGCAGCAGCAGCAGGGGGGGGCAGCAGCCGCAGCCGCAGCCAGCAGCAGCAGCAGCAGACGTGTGCTCTTCAGCAGCAGCAGCAGCAGCAGCAGCAGCAGCAGCAGCAGCAGCAGCAGCAGCAGCAGCAGCAGCAGCAGCAGCAGCAGCAGCAGCAGCAGCAGCAGCAGCAGCAGCAGCAGCAGCAGCAGCAGCAGAAGCAGCAGCAGCAGCAGCAGCAGCAGCAGCAGCAGCAGCAGCAGCAGCAGAAGCAGCAGCAGCAGCAGCAGCAGCAGCAGCAGCAGCAGCAGCAGCAGCAGCAGTGGAGTACAGTTGGTAGCTGTTGCAGCTGTTAGCGGCAGCGTTGGCAGCAGCGCAGGGCGCAGCTGCTGCTGCTGTTAGCTGCTGCTAGCTGCTGCTGCTGGTCCAGCAGCAGCAGCAGCGCTGCTGGCGACAGCGGCGGCGCTGCGGCGGCGTGCAGCAACAGCAACAGCGCCGGCGCTGCTGCCAGCAGCGGCGCCTGCTGCTGCTGCTGTTGCTGCTGCTTGCTGCAGCAGCAGTTGCTGAAGCTGCAGCAGTATGCAGCAAAGAGCAGTAGTAGTAGTAGTAGTAGTAGTAGTAGTAGTAATAGTAATAATAATAATAATAATAATAATAAAAAAATCCTGCAGCAAATCTCTGCTGAGGTAAGAAGCAATCTTTAAGCTCTCCGATGTAAGTATTTATATTTTCTTTTGTTTCAACTTGTTATTCGCAAAACAAACATAGTACAGAACAAATCAAATCATATAATAGATTAATAGAGTATTTTTAAAGAAAATATCGGTGTGTATTCATATCTTTTTTTAAAAAAAAACTGACTTGAGTCAGAATAATAAATCATGGCTACTGCCCAGTCAAGTGTGAGTGAGTTAAGCACCAATACGAAATTAACAACATCGTTAGTTTCAACATCACCTATTTCGTATGCAAAAATACTTAAAAGCAACAGCAATATTACAGCACCAACCCAAATACCGCGTTTCCGAAGAACAAATACAAACGATATAAAAAATCTAGATCTACATACTCAAGAGGAACGTCAACCCCCAGCCACAATCTGGACAAAAGAAATGCTTGAAAATGTGACGGACCGTTTCAATGATATGGTGCCTCGTATGTTATTTGAAACTTTTCGCAGGTTTTTTTCACCAACATCGTTAGTACTCGCAGTAACAGATAATCAATGCTCATTATATCATTTCCCAAAAGCTTTATTATATGAAGCAATTACGCAAAATAAACTATGGAAAACAATCTCTTGTATCGCAGACCATCCAAATTCGCGATATATAACCATTGATTTTTATACTCAGCAGCAAAAAGAACGTTTTCAATCCACTATTTTAGCACTCGATAATTACGCACTCGTAATTATAGATGAAAACCGGAAAAATATTATTACTGGAGTGCTTAAAAATACTTATCTTAAATACAACTTACAAGATTTTCAAAAAATGATAAACCCGTTTGGAAAAGTAATTGCCCTACAGCCAATTTATTTAAAAGACACACCTATACCAATATGTAGTAATTGTTTTGAATTTAAAATAAAACTCCATAAAAACGTAGATGCTGCCACGATCCCAACACAAATTACAGATCAAGAAGCAACATTCTCTCTTCACATAAGAGGTTTAAAACCACATTGTTTTGGCTGTGGACAGAGAGGCCACCTAGAAACTCAGTGCGATAACACAAAAGGCAATCACTGTGAACAAAACAAAATCCTCTCCTTAGAACAACCCACTGATGATGAAAAAAAAATTTCTAATAACACTACATCAATTGACAACTCAAAAATAGAAACCGGAAAAAAGCAGGTTCAAACACCCACGAACAAAAATGATAATGGAGCAGAATTGCCAATCCCAAAAACTAACCAAAAAAATAATAACACAAAAACTAACATAGACACCCAAGATTCAAACGAAAATAACTCTCAAGAAACCACAACACAAAATGCAGTAATTACATCACAGGATCAGCAACTCAATAAAACAAAAGGTGTACCAAGTAAAAATCAGCAAACAGAAAATAAACACACACAGCTATATAATGAAAATATAAATCAAGATAATATAAATACACCAATAATAAAACAAACCACAATAATAAACAAAACTGCATCAAATATAATAGATGCAATAGAACCCCCTCTTCCACCCATTCAAGAGAATACACCAGAGGGAAAAAGAAAGCCAGGTAGACCACCTAAAACCATGAATCCAAAAAGGCAAAAAAAACAGACCAAAAGCACAACTCATCAGACATATACAACTTAGAAAATGATGAAATAGAAATGGATTTAAGCCAACAACAAATGGACAACTGTTCAGTTTCATCACAAATTGCCTGTGTAGAGTCTGAACCAATATTAAATGAAAGAAAAACTGATAATAAACCCTACCAAGTCTTAAATATGTATCAGCATCCATCTACTGCAATATAAACAAAAATTTAGAATTAAAAAAGCAATAAAAATCAATACCCTGTTATAAAATTATCCTGCAACATGAAGATAAAAATTGGATCTCTAAACATTAGAGGCTTAAATGCCATCAAAAAAATTTTTGAACTCAAAAAATGGTTACATACAACACAACCACACATACTGGGGCTATTGGAAACAAAAATATACAGTGGCTCTCAAATTGATCCTTCAAAATATTTAGTCCGCCAAGGGTTTTGTGCCTGCTCAAGGCAATCATCATCACCATCAGGTGGCACAGGTATAATTATATCCCACAACTTCCCTTTTAATTCTTTTAAAATTATATATATTGACTCTAATCTTATCATAATAACACTCCATCATAAAAATATCACACTTAACCTATTATTTGTCTATATACCACCAGGCCCTGTCATCATCTCCAGAATAATAGCAACAGTAAATTCAATGCTTACAGCAACACCAAATCCCATAATACTCCTGGGAGATTTCAACATGACCTACCAAACTTTTGTCATCAAATGGATCCATCCAATAACAATCCCACTTATGACTGCTGAAGCTTTTCTCCCATCAAACTCAATATCTTTTAATAACAATAGATATAAGTCACTTATTGATTTGTGTTTCTCCTCACCAATGTTACATCATTATTTTAATCTTGAACTCTGTCCATCTATAATCTCAGATCATGCTGCCCAGTTCATCACCCTCGACCTAACAAAAATACAGAATACAACAATAGCCCTTCAAAAGACTATGTGAATACTTCTTCCAGCACAAACAACTGAATTCCTATATTCAGAAACATATATAATGCTCCAAAAACTTCAAAACATGTCACTCGATCCAGTACAAAAGTATATAGCATTCACCAATATACTTTCTTTCAACATCAATCATATTACTTGCAATTCAACACCCCCCACCAGATTATTAGCTTTGGCAGATGAACTACATAAAAGAATAACCATTTCCAGACCAACGACAGATAATCAAACACAAATTAAAAATTTACAGAAATGTACAACAATACATGCAACACATTAAAGCAATATGTAGCAATAAAAAAAGAAAAAAATATACCTTACACAACAACACACTTGGACCAGAGCATATATACAGTGGCACTAGGATACCCATCCACAGTCAGAGTGCCTATGGCACTTGAAATAGATGGCTCTATAACAGCTGGACATAACATGATAAACCCAATATATCAGCACTTTATAAAAAAACTCCAAAAACAAAGAGTGTAAATACCAAATGAAGACATATTTGGAGACTCTGAAACAGACACACCAATAAAAACAACTGACATTGTATTTCAACTTGCAACAATAACAAACACATGTCACCCAGGACCACAAGGAATTCCCAAATTTGTGTTCAAACATCTTAGTCACTTCACAGCCAAATACCTGTGCAATCTAGCCAATTACATATCCCAAAAAATTTGCAACATACAAAGTCTATATCCAATTGCAATGGTTCCATTTAACAAAAAAAACCAACAGCAATATCATCTTTATCTAATCTACGACCAATTTCAATGGGACTTTTAGGAATAAAAATTCTTGAAAGAGTAATAAAGGAGAAAATAGAACAACACATACTCCCTGTGTTATCATCAGCACAATATGCCAAAAAAGGATCATCCATTGGCCAGGGTGCCTTAATGTACAAAACAATAATCGAAGTAGTAAAAAAAAGAAAGAAATATTCACCAATTATAGTTCAACTAGACATTGAGGCAGCATTTGACTCAGTGCCTATAGCCAAATTATTAGATGTGCTGAAAAAAACAACAATATCTCCATCCCTACTATATATAATAGCCAATCTGCTACTCAGCCGTGAAATTCACATCACATTGAATGGAAAAAATTCACCAACCTTCAGACCGAGTCAATCCATCCCACAAGGATCCCCCCTCAGTGCCTTGCTCTTTACAATATATATAAATCCTCTATTAATAGAGATACAGAAAAAAATAAAAGGCATTCAAATCCCAAACACTGCTTTAAATATATCATGCATTGCCTATATGGATGATGTAACCATTTTCCTCCTCTCTAAAAAGAATCTCCCCATATTACAAGAGATAATCAAGAATTATACCTCAAATTTTAATTCAAAAATTAACACAAATAAAACTGCTGCATGGTCAATATACACAGGCAAGCACTGTACAGAGATGTTTAATGGTAAACCATCTGCTTTCCTTGGTTTCCCATTCTACCTTGGAACTAACGGAATGAGGCAAAAAATTCAAAATAAATTAAAAAAAGATGCTGAAAAAATCACAACCTCACTTGAAAAGTCATACCTGTCAATATACGCAAAGGTAGCACTATTTAATCAACTTATAATTACAAAAAATTACCTACTACACACCTATAATCAAATTTGCAAAAACATTCATATCCAAAATCTCATCAATCTGTAACAAACTAATATGGAAGAGAAAGACAGTGGCAATCTCTTTAAAAAATCTGAGCAGCCCACCACATAGCAATGGACTTGAACTCCATACAATCAATGTTTTATACACACAAAAATCAGTAAATCTAATAACAGCAACCATAAAAAGATTTCCAGACCTGGAGTGTGTAATTAGTATAATACCCACAGACAGACCACCCCTTCATATGGATATCTATCCACACTGATTGAAAAACTCAAGCCAATATACAACAAAATATCACTCAATAATGACAAAAAGTATACATACTGGGACATTTATAATATACTAAACCCAAACCAGACACCTAATCTACATCCATCAGTTCTTGGGATAGACAACAGGCAACTACTGCAATAATTCAGAAAATGGTCATTAGAACCAAAATTATTTGATTTTCTACTTAAGCTTAATCTTAATGCTCTACCCACAACACATTTCCTCAGATTTCATAGATTCCACACAAATATAGACCCCATGTGTGGGCTATGTCATAAAGAAGAAGAGACACAAGATCATTTTCTTCATTCTTGCAGTGCACTAGAAACAATACATCACACAATGTTTACCACATACAGAAAGGCTATAATTTCAATTGATGAAATAATAAAATACATTTTAAAAAGGCAACATCCCTGCTATTCATGCAGCAACATATAGCCTTTATGCCTACTGGTGTACAGATGCACTTTTGCACTTGCTAATAACCCTCGATGCCACTCAGCAACATATTCAATAAAACTAGAACTGTTCAGAAAAAGAGACAGCATCCTAGCTCAACCAGATGTGTTTGCAGCCACATGGTCACACTTGAAACAAAGATCCAGTCTATAAAATATGAAGTCTAATATGATAGATGATGACATTTTCAGCATCAGCTTTTTTTCCAACTTCAAAGAGATGCAAGCATAAACTGAACTAAATAGAAGACCAAATTAAAAATAAGAAAGAAAGTATGCAGAATTGATAAAGACTTACATACTGAAAGTTGTAATTTGTTTTGCATTTGTAACAAATCAATATAGTACTATATGTGACTCTGTAACTTTTTAGACTCAATAAAGTTTTGCTTTGAAACATCATCATCATCATCATAATAATAATAATAATAATAATAATAATTTAATTTAATTTAATAAACATATAATCTCCTTGTGATAATCATGCATGGAGCTTAACAAAAGTACATGTGCAAATAAAATAAAAAAAAAACCTTAATATATAATAAAATAATTAAATAGAAATAAAAAGTTTTTTATTATCATCAATTATAATCCAGTCCATAATAAATTTTCTCAAAGTTTTTCTTGATAGGTCATTAACATTAAATTCAATGTTCCTTATAAAAATATTGTAAAATCTTGGACCAAGATAACATTTCTGATATCGACAATGAGTTTTAAAGTATGCTGGTTCAAATAATAAATCAAAATCACTTGATCTAGTCACCATTAGTGATGAAGAATTATTTTTATTCATTCCTTTGTATTTAATATAATAACACAAAATATTCACTAAAAATAATTGATTAATAGTTAAAACTCCAGCACACTTATATAATTCAAGTCTTGGCAAATCCAAAGGTTTAAACAAAATAATTCTTAACGTAAAATTTTGTAGTGTTTGTAAAGACTTTAAAAAATATGCTGCAGTGCCACCCCATAATGTTATACCATAACAAAGTCTGCTTAAGAAAATTTGCTTCTATATACTTAAAAGGACAGATTTATTCAAACAATCTCTTAATCTATAAAAAAGAAAATTAAGTTTATCTTAATTTTACTTGAAGCCAAAAAATATGCTTATCCCAATGTAAATACTCATCCAAAATCAAGCCAAGGCAAGAAATTGTTGATGTCCTGATAAATTTCTGACAAGATGTTTGATTCACCTCAGGCAATTGAATTAACAAGTCTTTTGCTGGAATATTTTTAAGAGAATATATTATGTAATTACATTTATTAATATTTAGCAGTAATCTATTATTGTTTATCCATTGTGTAATTTTAAATAAATCTTCATTCACAAGTTTCTCAAGTAAACTATATGAAACTGCTGAAGTAACCAAAGCAGTATCATCTGCAAAACAAAAAATGTTAGAATGAAGAGAAAGATCAAGCAGATCATTAATATAAACAGTAAATAACAATGGTCCCAGGACTGAACCTTGAGGAACTCCATATCTAATTATTTCAGAATCACTCAAAAAATTATTAATTTTCACAAATTGGCTTCTATTACTTAAATAAGATTTAAACCATTCAATCATAGTACTCCTTATGCCACAATGGTGTAACTTAATTATTAATATATCGTGTGGAACACAGTCAAATGCTTTCCGCAAATCTAAATAAATGCCTATAGTTTTGTAACCTTTTTCTAAAGATTCAGTGATGACTGAAACATGTTCAGATAAAGCCAGTTCTGTAGATCTTCCTGGCAAAAACCCAAATTGACTATTTGAAAATAAATTATATTTTTGAAAAAACAAAACAATTCTGTTTTTTACAAACCTTTTCCAAAATTTGAGACAATATTGATGATGATGATGATGATAATAATAACAACAATAACAATGATAACAACAACAATAATAATAATAATAATAATAATAATAATAATAATAATAATAATAATAATAATAATAATAATAATAATAATAATAATAATAATAATAATAATAATAATAATAATAATAATAATAATAATAATAATAATAATAATAATAATAATAATAATGCATTATTATTTCATAAATATCTTTTGTTCAACAGGTTATATTTTAATTCTATTCAAATTACAATGATCTTACATCTTTTTCTTTTTTAATTATGTACAGTCATATAATCATCATTAACATAGGATTCAAGTTCAAAATCTAAAGCAAAATTTATTATAAGATAAATTATACTCTAAAAAATGTTCAATAAGTCACATTTATTCAGGTTTGATTTAAAAATACATTAACATGTGATTAACATTATCGTGTGATGTTTATTAACATAATACTCTTTAATTTGTTTAACTAGATCATGGATCTTCGAGTATCTAAAACCATCTAAATTTATCCACAGTACTAAACTGAAATTAAGCTTTCCCTCTCTCCATGTAATTTTCAACTATCTTCAACATTTCTGAATTTTTTCAGTAATTCTTTGTTATTTTTAACAAAGAAATTGCACTATTGACATTATTATCTATCACACATTTCTCCCTTATTATAAGTTTTCTTATGAAACAAAGTCTTAATCTGTTTCGCAGAGGGTTTATTCTCTTTTCCTTTCACTACATTATTATAAACTTTTCATTGAAATGATTACTTCATTCTTTTCTTATAGCATATATTTCCTTTTTTTTTTCATTATTACCATTCTGCCTTTTTCAATAATTATTTTCCACCTTTCCTTTACTCTATAATATATGCTTTTATGTCTTTATGTTACACATCTATAATCTATATTATCACCAAATTTACTCTCCAAATTTTCAACTCCTTTAGAACTAACTTTACTTTCCAACCATATCTTATTTATAATTCTCTGACTATCTTTAGTCTTTACCATCTTGAAGCTTCTTATCTAAACTTTTCTGTTCTCATATACTTTAAGTTTATTGCATCATTAGAACAATTTATCTCTACCTTTTCAAACTTTTCAATCATAGTTATTGTTTTTAAAAGTATCTCTTCTGACACTATAATTTTCTATTTTTGCTTCTTTAAATTCCTTGTTTTGATTCTTCAGTTCTTCTATAAATTAATTTTCTTTACTTTCAACTTCAAACCAATTATTCATTTTTATAAGTTGAGCATCAAACATATTATTCATTTCTCTAATTATATCTTTTTTTAATTCTCTATTATAAATCTCAAATTTATTATTTATTTCTTCGAATTTATCCATCATCTTTCTAAACACCCCCTGAATAACATCTTCAGATTCTGATAAAATTTCAACTCTATGGGTTTCCATATTTATTTATTTTTTGTAGCAAAAATAATATCTTTTTTTAAACCAAAATGAATTATAAAATATTTTAAATTATTTACAAATTGATATAACACATCCATCCATTCAACCTTCAAGTTATTGATGAAAACCTGTGAATGGACAACATTAATAATCAATTTCATTCTTTTTTTAATGCTTATATGATGTTTGTTCACCTACTATTCAAGCAAAGTCTTTTAAAATTTTTAGAATAAATGTAAATATACACAAGACCACTAAACATCACATGATCATGATCTCTTATGCTAGCGCATAACTGTTATTAAACAGGCAAAACTCTCCATACAGTAGTACCACCCTGTGCCAACCAGAGTAATCAATGAATGCTAGAAGATCTAGGTGCAGTGCTCTCAGATCCAAGGCTCCTCACTGATGAAGGTTGCAAGCCAGAAACTAGTCTGGGGATATTGGATGAGTAGGCACTATATGGGGATTTTATGCACAAGCCTTCTGGCAACCAATGATTACTCTGGTTGGCACAAGGTGGCACTACTGTATGGAGAGTTCTGCCTGTTTAATATAATTTTATATTTCTCTACCAATATGTATGAGACTCTGAGCTGATTTTGGTCTTAGGTTGAGCCTGAATTGGTTATGCCATTTATAACAGAATACATGAGCCACGCTGTATCCTGAGTCATAGCCTAATTATTGTTCACCATTTGTAATAGAATAAAAGTAATAAATTAAGGAAGAACAATCATAATTTAATAATGCCCATGAACTGTAGCATTACCTGTAACAGAATAAAAATAGTAAACTAAACTAAAATGAATATCAATCAACGAATAACAATCTATAATAAAACAATGATAATAATCTTTGTTATAACCTCATAAATTCCAATAGCATTTAGAATGGATAGAAACCCAATAAAACATTACTTCAAACTACCCAAAAATATAAGCATTATTCATAATAGATTAAAGCTAAAGCAATAAAACTAAATATTACTGCATTATAGATAACAGTATATTCCTATAATATAGATCCCTTATAATAAAATGAAAATAATGACAAGGAATTACACAGATAAACTTTAATATTCCTTATGAATCAGCAAAATGTTTATAATAATACAAACTTGTATTAAAATCAAACATTATTTCTATTTCTATTTAAACAAAATGATTCATAGATTGATGAAATAATAATCTTAATCTGCACCACAAGTTTACAATATCATCACATGATCACCATTCTTTATGCTTACACAAGCTGTTTTTCATAGAGGCAAAACTCTCCATACAGTAACACTACTCAGTGCAAGTCAGAGTAATCAATGGATGCAGGTAGGTTTGTGCACAAAATCCCTATCTAGTGCACTGCAGAGCTCTCAGATCCAGGGCTACTCATTAATGAAATCCACAAGCTAGACTAGTCTGGGGCATTGGATGGATAGGCACTAGATAGGGATTTTCTGCACAAACCTTCCTGCATCCATTGATTACTCTGGCTTGCACTAGGCTGTGCTACTCTATAGAGAATTTTGCCTCTGTAAATTTATAATATCATGATATCTAACAAAATATATAACTCAATAATTGATTTCTAATTACAATTAAATAAAATAAAAGTACTGCTAACTCAACCTTAGTATTGCACTAATATTAATATACTCTTATTAACTAAATCGATTATAATAAGATTAAATACTTAATAATAATACAAAATCAATTGATCTAATATATCTTTCCATTTTCACCAACTTAATATATCATAAAATAAAATTATCTTATTAAATAATCTTAAGATTTTCAATATCCAATCCTACCAATATCTAAAATAAAAGATAGATTTTTATTTGATTCTTATTCCAATAATTGACAAATCACATCTAATTACTCTTCAGTTTATTAAAGCTAGTTTATTAAAACTTTAGACTATAACTATCCAAGCATGTGAAAGATTTTTAGATTTATTATAGTCAAATATTAATATTAAAATTTAATATTTAAACTAAATTTATGATCCACACTATTGACCTTTAAATATAATTAAAACAAATTACTCCAATTTGTAACAGAATAAAATATATTACTATTACCAGCTTTATAACTGAATAAGATTAAGATCTTTATGACTGTATACTAACTCAATATGATATTTACTTTAATCAACAATGATTTAAAATAAAATACACAAACATTTAATTGCAACTACCTTTACTCATCTTTAATAATAATCATATTTGCACCTTCATCAACCCTCAAATCAATTCATATATAATTTCTATTTTAGTATATCTATTACTTGTTACTAACAAAATAATTACAATAAGCTTCCAATTACTTATTAAACATTTAATAATGTCAAATCATTTAATTTATTACTGTAGAAAATCTATACTTAGTCAGATAATAAGCATTAAATTAAATACAAAGAAAATGATATGTAATTACACTTTCTTACCCATTCTGTATTTTTGATTTTTGAATTAGTTTTATAATTGCTTCTAATGAATTACGTAGTATAATCAATTAGTGAATATCATCTCATTCAAATACAATTAACCAATAAAATTGCATTGTAAAATTGAATGGCAATCAAACAAGTTTATTTGTTTTAAATTAATTCAAAATTTATTAACAAATTGATATAAATTAAAATCAAATATATATTGCAAGTAAATATTTAAAATATATGCATATAATCCAATTATGCTTTAAGCAATAGGTTTTCAATTGACATTAACTTCATATTTAAATAAGTGATTGCATTCTAATCTCCACTTATTAGATACTAAATACAAACATATATGTTTATGTAACATACAAAAAATGTTGATGACCATTTATACATTCTGAAATATAAGAGAGTTCAAGATATCTTTTTTCTATACTTCATATAAAAATATAGTTAATTGATATCTAAAAGAAAAATGTATATATAAGATGTATTGACTTATTTGTTAATATAAATAAAATAAAAATGAATATTTTTAATTAAAACAATAATTACTATTCTGTAAAATATAAATTCAAACTTAGGAAAATATAACTCTCTTACATTTAGGTATGAAAATAGAAAACTATTTAATCTAAAATTATACTAATATTTCTATCAATAAATACTATACATTTTAAATGAATAAAAATATGTATAGCAATAATAATAATAATAAATATAAGTAAATAAAAAGTAATGTAAATAAATGATCTAAGTAATACTCTTTAAATATGGCAATTCAAAATAGTACCATAGTTTTAGTAGGGTTTTTTCTTTAAATCATGATTCAAATAGCCAAATTATTTTTTCATTCAGCAGATATTTGGTCTATATAAGATTATAGTGTGCAAACATTAATTTATACACATGATGATGCAATGTAGATATCCTTTCATTTGGCAAGTAGTTAATTCATAAAACATTACATGTGAATGGATGCTATTTTTATCCATTATGATGCTATGGAAATTGAACCAATTTTTATCCCATTTATAAATAATACATCAAGATTATAGAATTATATCAATAGTTGAATATAATCTCATTTTTCTGTTAACATTTTGATCTTCATCATTGAAAAGTAGGTAATATTCATTTTTAAAGTGAAGAAACATTCTAATGATTTCAAAATGCTAAGAATTAATTTTCATATTTCAATAAATCATCATCTCTCACAATGATCCTGCTTGGTCAATAAATAAACATTATTGCTTTCAACTCATCATTATATCCATTTCATAATCATATACTTTTAAAAATAAATTAAAAAAATCATAAGAACTTAGATTCAATTCTATTGAAGCCAAAGTAGAAAGAAATCTTTTTTTCTCTTCAGTTCTATTTATAACGTTTTCCCTTGACATAATAGTAACTATAGCAATATATTTCATTCACTCTTATAGTCAATTCTTGCCAGCATTTTATAAATAAAAATTTTATTATACAACAAAGAAAATAAATATTTTAGAATTATTATATAAGACAAACATTGACATATCTTAATACAAGTACCACTCTTTCATTCTAACATAAATTAAGGAATTTATAATGTATTCTCACTATACTATACTGGAAATATATTTTCACATATACATCTTTTCGGTATAATATAATACAAATAAAATAATAAATATATTTGAGATATTAGACATTTAGTTGTATTGTTTATCATTTATTATTGTGAATTCAGTAACAAAAATATATATAATACCAAAGGACAATTTTATCCAAACCATATACTTTATTATTCACATATCTTTAAAATGAATAAAGTCAGTTTAAAATCTTATACAATACAATTAATAATTAACAATTGTCATAACAATACAGTTCAATGCTTCATAGGTTAAGATATCATCATCAAATTCACACAAGAAAGAAAAAAACTTTACCACATATTGAAACTCATCTCAAACTTCAGTAGGTACAATATAAATGTATTTTCAATAGCAATATAATTGGTAAGAGTTTGCAAACAATTTTAGCAAAAAAATTAGCAAAAATTTACATTTTATATGGGATTTAGTATCTTTATGATACTGAACATCTGATGGTATTAAATTGTATATAAACTTTTCTTCATTCTTATTTCTAGACCTATATAAAACTAAAATGCAGAAAAAAATAATAATATATATTTTAAAAACCATTTTCATGTACACAAATGCACTAAAAAGTAAAAAAAAAAATTCTTCAGTTTATTTTCAGACTATTTCTGAACCCAAGTGGCACACATTTTAATTTTGGTTGCAGAATATCGAGAATACTGAAATTGAAGAAAATTTAGTTTTTATTTCTTAATGCTTTTATGCAAATAAAAACCTTTCTTCAATTTTTTTTTACAAGTAGTACAAATGAGAATACATAATTTGGGGTTATTATAAATGTTTATAAATGAGTATTTATATGTCTTTACCATAAATAATGACTTCATTTTTATTATTGCTAATTTATGAAAATGTCTATATATATATTGTACTAAAAAGTACTTGCTTTTTCTTCTATCTCTCCTTAGTTTATAATATAAATAATTACTACAAACATTCTTTTTTAATATTATGAACGAGAGTATTTAAGCAGCCTCTAATAGTTCATTATTTAATTAAGATATGAGGTCATATAATAGCTAAATTCTGAATAGTGAATTATAAATACGCAGTTCACATGGTCAATTTCAAAGTAATCTCTTCCATCAGCTATAAAAAGTCTTATATCTATGTAGGTTGTTATCAATTGTATAAAAAGTCACACATTAACAATTAAGAACTTCAATAATAAAACATTTTTTACATAATATATAATGAAATTGATTATAATTTCTATGTAAACTAATTATATAGATGCTTATCAACAACAAAGAGTATCATATTTAGTAATTACACCTGGGTCTTGTTTTACGCAATAGATAGACTCCTCAGAAAACATGCGCAAACAAAATCACGCAAAAATAGATGTAACTTACCTTGAAAAAGGGGGGATATGAACTGTGATTTTTCAAAAATCACATAAAAGCAAAGCACCAACATAAAATTACTTTAAAATTCGTGCAAAAAAAAAAATGAGGAAATAAATTTTGACTAATAAAAAATTTCAAATTTGAAAAAAATTGATACAAGACAAACTTTTTTTAACTATAATATTTAATTTTATTCAAAACAATATATTTTTATGCATAATTTACAGTAATTTACATTTTTTTATACACGTTTTAATTATTATCACTATTTGCCGATAAACAGGTTCGTTTGCAAACTGGTAAAAAATCAGATTCTTCCCAAGAGGAAATACAACTAGTGCCAACGTCACTCTCATGTTGTGTTAATGGTTTTCTGGTGACAACGTAATTAGTAATTAATCTAACAACCAAAAATTAAATTATTTTTGTCTTTAATTTTTTAATTTTCAATTTTAATTGTGCCCACTGCTATTACTCATCTTTTAAAAATAAACTTGCAGATACTAAATGATTAATAATTGATTATGTTCTGTTTTAAAAAGCAAAAACAGAATGTGATTTAAAATGCAAAATTAACATGCACAATGTTTGAACAAATTTACATCATAATCTTGTAAAATTTAATGTGTGTATACATAAAATGTGGAAATCATGATTTTAATTTCATTATTGCATAAAATCTTACTATTATAAAGCACTGAAAATATTGAAATTACTAAAATGAAAGTCGAATTCCAATAGGGTGCTATTACTTTCAATATATGCGAAATTTATTATTTAAAGTAATAGCACTTTATCGGAGGTTGACTTCCGGAGAAACATGAATTGTGTAACTTCGAAATCGCGTTAAATAAATCCGTGTAAAAAGAGACCCAGGTGTATATGGTATTTCAGCTTTCACACTTTAAATGAGATTCAAAATCTCTTCTATTTCATGGCTTGATGTTTGGGTTTGGCACAGCTAATAAAATGAGTTTCTTTGAAATTGACTTGATCCTATTTAGGTTTTGTATTGTCTCAGTTCACAACTCATAATTTGGCTAATATATAAACAACTTATATCTTAGTTAAATAATTAAACAATAGAGGGTGCTTAATGAGTTAATAGAAGATGCTTTAATTAATGCTTTCATTCAAAATGTAAGATATAATTTTGTAGTGAATTAATTACTTATATTTTAAGCTATATATATTCTTTGTATAAATAACTATTTTTGACTTTTAACTTTTTTTATGTACATATAAACTATAATAAATATTTATTTATTTAATATTATATAAAACAGTGAATACTATTTTCTATTCAAAGTATTTTCTGTCTCTTCTGTACTCTCTCATTCTCTCCCTCTATTTTGTTCTCTCTCCCCATCTTACTATTTTTAATAGAGCTCAGTATGTCATTCTCCTGCTCTAACTTTGACAAGAAGATTGGATAATCTTATTTCCATCATTAAATTATATGGGTACCACTTAGTTTACACACATAGCAATAGTTTTCCACTGCATATTTAAATGTGCATGTTTGAATATTCAATGATTATTTTCAATAAGCAGTTCAGTTTTCCTGATCCTATCCCATCATTTAAGGGTATGATTTTTTTTTTGATCCATCATCAGGGTCATATATGACTATTGGTGCATTTTCATAGAAGATACAACATATAATAATTTGAATTTAACTAATTAATTCACTTGTAGAAAAATTACTTACTGAGACTCATAAATATTCCCTACCATTTTTACCCATAAGCTGAAACTTGATTAAAATATTTCTATAGAAGAAATTTAATTTTTAATTTGGATAAAAATTATAAAATTAATTTATGTACAACTGTATTTATGTTTGCATATATATAAACTTTCTCTGCAAATAATTCCTTTGTTCTTTTCTTTTACATATCTATAGTGAAAAGCCTCATAGCACAATGGTAGTGCATCTGTCTATCATAACCCATAATCTGGGCTGTAACTCGGGCCACGTAAACTTTTGAAAAAATTTCACCAGGCTTGAGATATTTTTTGTTACACAACCAGTTCAATATTGATCAGTAGCTATTTTATGCCGTTGTTAAACAACGACGAAAAATTACTCAAACTTTACTAATCACTTACTAGCAAGCCTATATGATCTCTTCTTTCATTGGTATTTTACAAGAAGCTAGTGAAAAAGCTTTCACTTTGCAGTGAGTTATTTAAAAGTTGTTTTACCTATATCTAAATAAAATCACTGTAAATATGTATTGTTTTCTTTAATAGATATATGCATTTTTAGATGTATGTCTTATATAAAAAATAAATTATACAAATAATTATTTTCAACGTTTTGTTTTTTTTACCCGTACATTATCCGTCTTAACTCCACAATATCGCAACCGTTTACTAGCGCAAAAATTCTTCTTTGTTTCTTGACTAAAAAATATTTCAATCTCGACCGAATTTTATTTTTATTTGGCATGTCAATATGTCAAGAACAAATCATAATTATTGGTCTGTATTCCCAGTTTTCGGTTTTAAAAGTAAATATTCGTCATTGTAAGAGAAATTCCTGATTTGTAAAACAAATCGTTAAGTATTTGATAGTATTGAATCATCACTACTTAGAGAGTGGTAGTAAAACAATAACTTCCTGCTAACTCATAACCACCCCTCTACTGACTTCAGCCACTGTTTCAATAGTAACTTTCACTACTAGAGAGTTTACAACAATTAAAGTTGATTTTAAGACAATTTATACTATTATTAAATTAAAAAAAAAATCAACTATTAATAATATTGGAACTTACCAAAGTTTGATTTTCTGCCTTGAGGGTGTTGCATCTTCGCTCTAGTTGGTGGACCTGAGCAGTTAGATTACTGTACTTCCGCAACAGAGCTTTCTCCTTCTCATCATACACTCTCTTTGGCTGTTGGGAGGAGACATGGGGAGAAAAAAAAATGAAAGAAAACCGTTTAATTTAACTTTCTGAAAACTGGATAACCAATGAAAAATAACATTAATAAATCACATGATTTCAAATTAACATTAAAAACTAAAAAGAAAGATAAACAAAGATTTTTTAAAAAAGAAATATATGATTCAGTTTTAAAATCGTTAAGGACTTATGTCTAATTGTGATTAATTAAGCGGTCGCGGAAGAGGTTTCAAAAGTTCTCCCCCAAAATTATCTTTAAATGTAAAATTCAATTGTTGAAGAGGGTTTAACAACAACGGAAAACATCTGCTTTATTTTAATGAAAAGAAAACAGTGGAGAAAATACGTCAACTATTTTAGTAATAGTGTAATACTTGGAAATGAAATATAAAAAATCCCCTCCCCCCAAAAAAAATTTATACGTTAAATGTGCAATTTGTATGTGTAATTTATGTTGATACATGTAAAATTTGAAATACCAGGCATTCTTATGCATGTGTGTAATAAACTAAGTACAAGTATTTAAATTCAAAAACGAGATGCCAGAAATGACCCCTCTTTCTTCATAAAAAAATATTAGTTGTAATTTAAGTTATTAGTCAGAACATGACTTAGCCAATACTTGACAGAGGTCGCTACTGTCTTTTTATCATTTGTTTTTTTTATATATACAGTACATTAATTTATTGTTTTTCTTATTGAATTCAAAAAATATCTTTCATTTTTAGGATATATTACAAATATTGCAATCAGTAGAATTCATATTTATGTGGTAATAGCTTACCAACTAATTTCAAGTCAAGCTTTTCAACTAATAGTTCAGGATTTGCTTTAATTAAAAACTATTAGTTGCACAGATGTAAATAGTATTTAGAGACTACAACGCCATATTTTATAAGATATTATTGCAGTGGCGAATTCAAAACTAAAGATTTCTGGATCGTTTTCCAGATTAGGAAATAAAAATATCTCAGTTTGCTAATAAAACAACTACCAAAGTTTAATTTATTATTTGGTTGCTCAAATTACAATAAAATATTGGTGCTGATTTAGTATGCGCTCACGGCCGCTATTTTGAATTACAAGAACCACCCAAACCATGCTGAAACATCCAACCGATTTCCTCTGCTGGACATCAGACACATTTTAACTATTGATAAATCTCACAGGCAAATCGATCAATTAAATTAAGAGTCCATATATAAAAGATAAATAGATAAAACAAATTAAAATCTTAATTACAACAATTCTGAATTAAAACATAACGTGATTCCCAACTTCCAGATTAGGGTAACTCCAGGATTCCATAACATTAAGAAACAGTAAAAAATTGAACAGTGACAGAAATAAGAATATACACCAAATGTCAAAGGTAAGACAAAAATACGGTCAACAATTACTGCTAATTCAAAATATTGGCCTTATATCTCGAAGTCTTCTGATTTCTAGATAGCAACGTAATTGCCTTCTTATTTTCAAACAACAAGTAATTACTTTTCAAACTTAAAATATTAAACTTTGTTCTCTCTATGACATATTTTAATTAAATTTAACGATAAAATATATATCTTATGCAAATGCATAATCTTAATGTCTTCACTCATGAGCCCTCTAATTTTTTAATTAATGACAAACAATCAGTGAATGAGATTGACTTAAAACGTGTCATGGTGCAATTTGTATTTTTTCTGATGACTTTCACTCATTGTTTATGAAAATATGGATGAGCGCTGGCCTTGTCAATTTAAAACAAGTCAAAACTTGTGAAATTAAATGAACTGAATATATGATAAATAATGAATCAGGTTCTTTTTATAATTTAACTTTGAAAAAAAAGAATTTTTTTGCTTTATTATTTGAGTGAAAAATTGGGGAGTCTTTTCTTAAACAATATATTGTGAACATGTCATTGCAATGGACATGCTTAACAGCAGCTCAACCATCACTCTTCTCTGCTTTGTAAGAATTTGAGTAATACTATATCAGTACTAGTGTTCACACATAAGAAAATCCCTCAATCAGGCCTCTGCCCATAATATTCAATGAATAAATTTTTCTAGATCTTCTCTATGTCTTTGTCATTGTTTTAAGTTTTAAATTAATTGTTCCATTGCTTTTTAATCCCATTATTGGGCTATTTATTTACAGTTGTAACATATAAATTTGAAATAGCAGCAGTTATATAAAGTATAAATGTTATGTAATATGAAAAATACAATTTATGAAATGGATTGCCAAAGAGTATGCAAGTGAATAACAAATGGGAACTATTGTCAAAGACTATGAATAAAAATTTTCCTGAACAAAAAACCTTTTTTTAGATAGGATACACATCTGCATTTGGTTAAATTGGAAAAGATAAATTCACTTTAGAATAAGAACTGAATACATAAAATAAATATAAATGTTTTTTTGACAATTAAAATATGAAATATTTTGGAAGAATAAGCATCAAAAGCAGTCAGGTCAGTGCAGATGCCTTGCAAGCAAGCAGTTGGTTGCAGACGGTTGTTACGGGTTTGCCTCCGGCCGATGCTATGACATATGGAAAAAAGCAGTCATTCATATTCTTCTGATAACATATCCTTGAAAGAGAAAATTGAAATATAAGATTTAACCGTAATTGCATTAGCATGAGGTACTTTACTCTTAAAAAGCAAACTAGAGGTGTGTTAGAAATTAATAAAGGCAAAATTTACACAACAAAAGAAGAATTTCATATTAGCTTTTGAATTTACAATATGCTGATAATTGGACTATCCTTATTAATTCAAAAAATGATCTACAGAATGTATTCAACATTTTAAATGCAACATATAAAGACTTTTGTTTAATAGTATTTTTAAAAATTCAACTACTCTATCAGCCAATAATAGAAGAAAAGTTTCAGCAACTTTTAGTATGGATCATTATCAACATGAGGATGTGAACCAATTGAAATATCATGGTAGGCTTTTAATTAGAAAAGCGGACTTAGGTATATGCGCAGATTCCGATGTGCTGCTATTTTAACAATTTGAATGAATGGATATTTCATCATAGTTTATATAACTACTGCAACTAAATTAGTTGTACATAATGTTGTTATTTTAACCAATTTATTGTATGGGAATGAAGCTTGAATTTTCAATTTCTATAAAACAAAGAGATTAAAATTTTTTGCTTAAGTAAGGATATTCTATAAAATTCTAAAAATATGTTAATAAGATCAATGTTATATTATAGAATCTATCATAAAATAACACTTTCATTGGATTGGACATAAGAATAAAATGAACAATGAAAAATTATCTCCAAAACATTTTATGGTAAACTTGAGCATGGTTTTCATTGGCTGGGAATAAAATATATTGGAAAATTACAATTAGACATGGTGTTGAAGTCTTTCAGAAAGAAAAATTGCTGCAGAGGTTAAAAGACTGTATTTTAAAATATCAAATAATTTAAATAATGGAGTAGCATGTTCTATATAGATATATTATGATTTACTGATGGTTTGTGTAGTAATTGCAAACTCATTTATAACATAGTAGTAGCAATAGTGGTAGTAGCAGTAATAATAATGATAATTTAATTTGATATATTTAACAGATTTTATATCCCCAAAGAAAAATATACAGCTAACATTGTTCTCCAAAAATTTGCAGAGTTTTTTGTACAGTAATCCTAAATGTTTCATCATTTAGTTCAAATATATTAACAGCACTAAAGAATTTATTATATCATTTCGGTAATTTTACTAGTGCTTAATTTTTAAGGCTTCACTTTTAAACTTTGGAATATTATGCAAATTGTTGATCTTATATTCTCTATCTTGTAAGATATTGTTATTTGGCAATTTCTCACATCTATTAAACCTGATGTAATTTTTTTTAATACATCATAACAGTAAAGATTTGTCTTTTATAGAGTGTATTGGTTTTGTATATTATTTCATTGTTAATGTATTTTTAAAAAAATTTAAAAACTTTTTCCAGAGCTAATCTATGACTTAATTTACAAGAGTTCCGATCACAGATCCATAATTTAAAATGGGTAAAACCAATGTATGAAACAAATACATGTTTTTTTTTAAATATTTTATGAAAATCAAAGTCATTATTTTGTAGTTTTTTTCCAACAGTTCCATTATCATTAAAAATAGTACCCAAAACTTTATGACATTCTTTCCTTGAAATACTTATTGAATTTAATGTTTAATTAAACATGCGTGTGGTGGATTTTTTAAAAAATGATATGGCACACATTTTTCAACATTAATGTCCATATAGTTTCTTAGATATCAATCTTGAAATCTTTTGAGATCAGACTGTAAGATTTTCTGATAATCAAATTGTTAATAGTTTTATACAATTTAATATAATCTGCAAATAAAGAATTTTAGTATTAATTAAACACTGCTCTATATCCAAACAATAAATCAAAAAGAGCAGTGGTCAAAGTATGCTTCCTTGTGGCACTTCAACAGTACTTAGGCCTATTTGAGACAAACGGTAGAAATCACTGCAGAAGTTAACAACTAAAACCAATAATATGTAATTTCCAAACAATCTGGAGTGATCTACCCAATCAAAGGCTTTGTTTAGATAAAAATTAATGCCATCTAATTGAAGCCTACTATCAATTGCATTTGCAATAATATATTGAATATGTATCAAATTTGTCTCAATAGATCTATCTGATATGAAACTATGTCGTGTTTTAGATAATGATTTAGATACTTTATTCATTATCTTCTACATCCATTTTTCAAAGATTTTCTCAGAAAAAGATCTATAATTACCAACATCATTTGATTAGGATTTTAGTATTGGTATAACTTTTAAAACTTTCCATGAATCAGGAAAAATACTCTGCTGTAAAGAGCTATTAAAGATGTAACAAAATACTAGAGCTAGCAGTTCAGTATATACTTTGTAGGTGAAAACAAAATGACATGCCCAAAACTTTTTTTATTTTTAACTATTGCCAACAAAATATCAACAGAATTTATGTTAGTAGCCACCTAGTGGTCAGTTATAGAAGCAGTAGTTGTGTAAGGCTTAGATAGCATATTCTTTTTAGTACACAGTGAGAAGTAATTAGCAAAGTCATCTGCTGTAAGATTCCCATTGTCAACTGATGATTTATTCTTCATGTGAAAATATTTTTTTAATGAATAAGCAAAAGTAATGTTGTCTGCTAGTTTCTCAATATATCTTTTGAATCAATTTTTTTCTATGATTTTAAATAATCTTCTAAAATTATTAATTCATATTATTGAGTATGATTGTTTAAGTAGCTTATGATGCCTAAGTTTCCTTTTATAAATACAAATCATTTTTTTAGAAAACCAAAGAGGATATTTTTAGATAATACATGACATAAGAGTCTTCTATTATTTAAAGTTTTTTGCACAATTTTTTGAAATAAATTGACTGCCTCTTTACATTTGTAGACCAACATTTTTGATCCCAATCAGCATACTTTATATCATAATATAAATTATAATAATCACCAAGTTTATAATTTTTATTTGAAGCTATCACAGCCTTATTTGTTGATAAGTGTTTGATTTAAACAAAAAACTGAATTGCTGGATGGTGAGTTTTCCTTCAATAATGGTTTGAGATTATGTTCTATGTTTATATCGTTAAAGTTAATTAAAATAAAATCTAGAGTATATTCATTATTGTTTTTTACATTTGTTTTTTTTTTTGGAATATACCAGTTATATTCATGAATTCTATAATTCTTTGTGCTTTATTAATTTCATTATTAGATAACTCAGTTGTTTTATTTGTTGATATTACATTAAATGCATTAAAATCACCACAGATCAAAATATTGTATTTATAACTAAGTAAATATTTTTCTAATTGCTCTAATTCATTATTTAATTCATCATCATCATTACTATTATTATTAAACCACTAAACATCACATGATCACCATCTCATGCTAGCACATAACTGTTAGTAAACAGGCAAAAACTCTCCATATAGTAGTGCCACCTTGTGCTAACCAGAGTAATCAATGGATGCCAGAAGGCTTGTGCATAAAATCCCTATCTAGTGCCTACTCATCCAATATCCCCAGACTAGTTTCTGGCTTGTGGCCTTCATCAGTGAGGAGCCTTGGATCTGAGAGCAATGCACCTAGATAGGGATTTTATGCACAAGCCTTCTGGCATCCATTGATTACTCTGGTTAGCACAAGGCACTACTGTATGGAGAGTTTTTGCCTGTTTACTAACAGTTATGTGCTAGCAGGAGATGGTGATCATGTGATGTTTAGTGGTTTAACACCAATCCTGCCTAATAGGATAATGGTGGCTATGGTTGTTAAAGAGCCAAAGTCACCAAAATGTATGGGTGCTGAATTGAGTTCAGACCCATATGACTATATAAACTATTGAGCTTAGATTGAAAATATTATTGTGTTTTCAATTTCATTCTCATAGTTTTGTAGTAAAGTAGAGATAAAAGGTGGCTGCTGGAGGATTGCATTAGATCCTAAGATCTAGGTGCAGTGCTCTCAGATCCAAGGCTCCTCACTGATGAAGGCCACAAGCCAGAAACTAGTCTGGGGATATTGGATGAGTAGGCACTAGATAGGGATTTTATGCACAAGCCTTCTGGCATCCATTGATTACTCTGGTTAGCACAAGGTGGCACTACTATATGGAGAGTTCTTGCCTGTTTACTATTATTATTATTATTGTATTTCGTTAAAAATATGGATTTATTAAGTTGAATAATGTATAAGATAGGAAGCCATATTTAATGACTCCAGAAAAACAAAAGTGAAGAAAACAGAAAGAAAGTTTAATTATAGAAATGTTATTTTAAGTAGAGAGCAACGAAAATAGATTGCTTAAAGATAAAGTAAATGTGAAATGTTAATAAATTAGAAAACATATGTTACATTAAAATATTTGTGAAAAAGATAACATGTATATATAAATCAGGGAGAAAATGCGTAAAACTGATTAAATGAAATGATAAACAAAGATTACTTAGTACAATGGAGATTGAAAGAACTAATTGAGGTAAAAGGAAAGACAGCTGTGCAAATAGAAATGTGTTGGAAATAGACTGATCTTTATCATAGGAAATTTATGCCAGAAACATGAAATGATAAAAGAAGAAAAGAATATTGTGATTACTATTAGGATCAGGATTACTAGATAGTGCTGTTGTTATATATTTGACTGGAGTGAAAAGGATCCAGAAGAAAATCAGTCTAGAAAGTGGTGGAGAATCTTTTCTGCAATAAGGGAATTGATTCCAGAGACTGAGCCTCTGTAGGTGTCAATAGCCAGTTAGGGCAATCAACAGATCACACAGATCTTATTTTATTTTCCTGTGTCTGATGGGCTCTATTGATCAGAAATCAATTTGTAAATATTGTAAACTAAATTTAAGAATAATATTGACTTAGAATATAGTTTTTTATATATGTCAAAGCATTGACTGGGAAGCGAACCTGGGCCAGCTACTTGGAAGGCAGCTATGCTAACCACTAGGCCACCAATGCTTGACAGAGTTAGAATATAGTTAATGATGAATATTAGAGAGAATGGAAAATACCGATCAGCAGAAGAGGTTTTATATATCTTGTTTGAAAATACTTAAAATATTAACTATTATATATATATGGTTTATGTTGTTTAAAGTTTAATAAATATTACCTTAATTATTACTATCGTTGATTTCTCTTGACTTATTTTTCTTTCATTAAACTTATTGGTATTCATATAAATTCATTTTAGAATATACAACAATTATTAGGTTTCATCATCATTATTACTACTATTGCTGTTGTTTTTATTACTATTGTTGTTATTATTATCATCATCATCCATTATTTATTATATCTTTTTAATCTTTTTTAATTCTTATAGTTGGAATGGAAAAACTGACGTTCATGTTCACAATCTGTGAATACCAATTCTATAGCATTATGTGCAAATTAATCTTAATGAAGAACTTTTAAGATACTCTATTTTTATGGTTAAATAGAAAGACATAATGAACTTTTTATTTGGTTAATAATGTGTAGAATAACAGAAGCTTTGAGCAATTGAAAAGTTTAAATAATAAAAACTTCAGGTTGTACTGCAGATTGAAATATGGAACGTTGGATTAATATAAAATATAAACATATGAAATTGATAAACTATGTTTCTGGAAAAGTTTAATAGAGTAAGCATATAGACTCCAAAGGTAATTTGAATTTGGAAATGAGCTATTGTTCTGTCGGGTAAATTAAACAAGGTTTTTATAAAGGATTTTAGATTTGGCAGTACTATATATATTTTCAACAAAGATTTTTTAAAATCTTAACTAATAATGAGTTCATAAAGAATGTGATGGGGAAAGACTTTTTAAATGTGCATGATGATGCTCAAATAAATAGTTTGAGACCAATTAAAACAGGCAAAACTCACTATACGTATTGCCACACACAGCATCCATTGATTACTCTAGCTTGCTGTGTGTGGCAATACGTATAGTGAGTTTTGCCTGTTTTAACAAGTTATGCACAAGCATAAGAAGTGATAGTCATGTGATGTTTGAGATCAATCTGAGAAATTTTCACCAAGAGAAAGATAGTGGCTGAACAGCTTGAGTGAATAAAATACTACTTTGAAAAAAACTTTTGTTAATATAGCTATAAAAGATCTTCATTATGGAATATCTCTTGTCTTTACAATGTTAAAAAAAAGAAGTACAAATAAAGGCATTTAAAAAATGTAGAATACAAGTGCTTTTATTTTTATTATATTATTGTTTTTGAAATGTTTTTGGTTGTAGAATTTTAACATTCTGAAACTTAGTTGAGTTTATTTTCACATAACAGCCTCATCTTTTAATTGACTTAGTATTTAGTAAGTCCAATATCCAGTCTACCTCTTATAAAACAAGGCAAACTCTCCATACAGTAGTGCCACCCTGTGCCAACCAGAGTAATCAATGGATGCCAGAAGGCTTGTGCATAAAATCCCTATCTAATGGCTACTCTACCTCTTATACTGACAGTAGTTCTTTCAATATACTATCAGTCAAAATATCTACCAGATGGGGTGCTGAAAAGCATATTTTATGACTAAAAATTATCTGGGAAAAAAATATCATTATCTAGCAAAAAACATAAACTGCCGCCATTTTTACTGATCATTAGCAAAAATTATTACAGAATCTCAAAATCAAAAGTCACTTTAAAACTATATTTAAAAAATACTCAAACAATAGCTGGGCAGGCCGTGCAGCATTCAGGCATCAGACATAACAGCTTGAGTTTCGATTCAGGAATATTTAATTCTTGAGATCAACCCTCTGTTTTAGTGCTAAATCACATAGGGCAGTATAAAAATATTTTTATGTACAGTTTTAAATATCTAGTATAAGCTTGAATAATTAATGGACAATTATAATAGGTTATTAAAAGTAGAATGCAGCTATAACTAAAATTCTTGCTTTGAATAAATAGTTGTAACAATCAATTATAATGCAATTGGCCAACAACATGAATCTAGTTTAGTTTTTGGAGTTACTGAATTGGAGCAATGATCAATTCTTCCATTGAGTGAAATAAATTTTTTTATCAGTTTAGAAAATTTGCTTTTACAGAGTTCAAGAAAATGCATTCTAAGCCTGTGCAGAAATCCACTATTTCTTTCATATCACACTGAAATCTCTTCAGATTTCATTTCTATTTTCCTTTGGTGTATATATAATATTTCCTTTTTCTATTTTACCCCATTTCTTCCTATTTGTTTTTTTTCATAATAGCATACTACTAATATCTATATTAAGTAATATTAAACAACAGTAGTATAACAAGCTGTTTTGTAAGATTTGATCATTTCTCTGACAACAACAAAACTGCACCTAAGATCTAGGTGCAGTGCTCTCAGATCCAAGGCTCCTCACTGATGAAGACCACAAGCCAGAAACTAGTCTGGGGATATTGGATGAGTAGGCACTGGATGGGGATTTTATGCACAAGCCTTCTGTCATCCATTGATTACTCTAACTTGCTGTGTGTGGCAATATGTATAGGGAGTTTTTCCTGTTTTAATAACAGTTATACACAAGCATAAGAAGTGGTGGTCATGTGATGTTTATTAACAGCAAAACATCACAGGAAAAAAAAATGCAGTATGGTAAAACATTTTGTGAATAAATAGTATGTTATTTGTATGATTACTAAAAATTGACGGTACATATGTTGTCTACAGAAGCACTGTGGACTTTTAATAAATTAACAGCTTTTTTAACATTTATTTAGTGCATGATTTTTTTTATGACAACTTAACTATTAACAAAATATCATAAAGCAACCTACAGAGATTCTAACGGGAAAATAGATTTATCATCAGTTTTATTAAATCCTTCTATTCAACCAGTATAGCTACTTATTGCCAGTCATTATTTACGTGGTTCATAGTTTATGTTTCCACATATACATAGATCAGTGTGTGATAAATTCTATTTATGAAGCAGATGATGATACCAACCATGTATTGTTCCTGAATCAGTTGATGTGACTCAAATTGTGTTTATAAAACTCAAATCCATCTGATTTTATTGTTAGGTCTGGAAAAATGATTCTATTTGGAATATTATAACAATTCTATTTTTTATGCCATAATTCTTTGGGATACTACATGTCTTATAATGAGAATATAATCTTGGAAATGCAGGCAGGGGAAAAAAAATTATTTTGATGAATCTTAATACTTTAACATTACAGTGCATCCAAAAAGAGAACCTTGATTTGAGATGAATCTTAGGAGGCGAAACTATATATTGAGTTAGTAGCAAGTCTTATCTGCTTACTAGTTTCTTATATATTATCTGTGAAACAATTTTTATCTCATATTTTATTGAAAAGTATATGAAAGAACAGAAAGCTACTGCAAAGGAATAGACTTAAATGTACCAGTAATATTTCTCATGTAATTAAATCACTATCCAGAAGTTTAGTTTGGGGCTTTTTCTTAAAACAGGGGAACTGTATTTGCCAATTGAATATGCTAATGAGCTGTTGTATGGCAGTCTCTTCATGGCCCACCATGAAAGTAATACATATTGGTACATGAAAACAATAATCTCTATATGGAAACTGACTACATTTTGTTAAACTAGGAGTTAAAGGCAGCAAATAATGAAATTATGCAATTTATATATTTATCATACTTTGTATATTTTTTTTCATAAAAAATAACAAAATTAAGCATTGATATATATATATTTTTATCACAAAAAATGACAAATCATTTATTTATCTCAGCCAGACCAATGAATAAAACATAATCTTCAATAGTTTCAATAGTGTAAAATGAGTGGAATGTGGTTATTATATGTTGAATAAAACATATGATCTATTGCTTCCAGAATGCTTTGCCCTGATGTTATCTTCTCACTTTGGTGCAGCTTTGTTGCGTGTATAAGCATTGGCAAAAATAATTTTTGAATTAAAGTTATTTAGTAATAAAAGTTATGTAAGTAAACTCTGTCCATCTTTATGTGATAATAATTCAAAGATGCTCTTCATCATTTAGAGAAGAGGTAGAATGACAGACTCTGGAGCTCAACATTCATGAATTACAGCTCCATGTGTCACTTCCAGTGCTTAAATTTTGTGTGAATCCTGAGTAATAAACTATCCAGTTATTTTAATTAAAGGTATTTATAACAATTTATATTTTGTCTTGTATAGATTATTTACATAAAGTGTATTTTGAAAATCCACATTGTTTTTAAATATGTAGATCTAAAAAAAAATCACCATTATAAATAATATGCAAAACTCTCTATAAACGTATTACCTCTCAGTGCAAGCCAGAGTAATCAATGGATCTAGCTGCAGTGCTCTCAGATCCAAGGCTCCTCACTGACGAAGGCCACAAGCCAGAAACTAGTCTGGGGATGTTGGATGAATAGGCACTAGATGGAGATTTTATGCACAAGCCTTCTGGCATCCATTGATTACTCTGGTTGGCACAGGGTGGCACTACTGTATGGAGAGTTTTGCCTGTTTTAATAAAAGTTATAAGCAAGCATAAGAAATGGTGATCATATGATATAAATAATGTGTAGAAAACATCAATATAATTTTTTCTATATTTTATTTCATTATTGTGTTTTATTTTTTTAATTCAAATTTTTATCCTTAATAATAGATTAAAAATTATTTATTGTTATAATACGATTATACACATATTTTAAATTATTTTTATTTTTTTTCATTAAATATAACTTTACACAGAACTCCCACATGCAGGTTGTACAAGTCCCAAAGGCACTTCTTCATTGGGGTGTCATGTTATCATGATAACTAAAAAATTTATATATAGATAAAAATATTTAGACTTCCAAATCACTCCATTATTAGAAACACATTCAGATTGTAAATATTTTTTATTTAAATATGAAAGACTATCTTTTTACTTAGTCTTGTGACAATTGCTTGAAATATACTACCATACATATTATATACTTTATCATTACACTAAACCAAACAAATTGGTATCACAAAATCATAATAATTATTAAAATGTAGATCTTAATGAAAATATTTAGATTTCTGAATCATTTATATTTTATTACTGAAAGCTTGTAACTTTGTTAATAAAAAATGTAAACAAGTTACACATAAAAGATTCTGAATCATATTAAAAATAGCTACTTAATAGTTTTGAAGCAAGTAAGAATTATTTTTAACAAACTAATTCACATACCAATTAAAGTTGACTTAATTATTGGTAAGGTATCTAAGAATTACATCAACCTTTCTATAAAATTATGATGGAAATAAGCTGTTCTATAAGGAATAAGAACCATGGATTCTCTTTTCTCTTCGTGATGAAGATGGAGCTTCACGATCATCCAGACTTTGGACGTGAATTAGCCAGAAGATGCCATTGCAAACTGTATATTAGAGAATTATAGCCTGACTGTAGATAGTGAGCCAGATAAGGTCTCTATAGGTTACCCCAACGTAATTCTTATGGGATCATATAGATTGTAAACATACATAATCTAGAAGTTTTGATTGCTGGAAGTGACGGAGTTGGGCCATGATTATGGCTCTTGAATTTCAGAGTCTACAGTCCTTCACTGCATCAATCATGCAGGGAATACTATCTAATAACAATGCCCTAATTTAAAATAATATATGCTTTTTAGAGTTACATCTAATGCAGAAACTAAGATTATAGTACAATGCAAAATATTTTATTGGTTAACACATTATCATACTAATATAATGATTTAACTCATTATATTACACATTTGTCAGCCTGTATCTGCTGCTGTTTGGTTCCAAAAGGGATGTAAAAGATGATTCATGATAGCCTCATGCAGTTGGGTTTGCATGAATCCAAGTTTATTAATTTCATTTTATTAACTTAATAATTTTTCAAACTGTAACTGAAAACATTGATTGACAAGTGCATGGAAAGTGTGGGATGACTCTATATGTATTTCAATTTTTCTATTCAGGTACAGTTTGAGACAACTAACCAATAAGATAAGTATAAAGATCAAGTAAATTATTTCATAAGTGGAATTAATTTTTTCACAGAGTTAACTTTAAAGGCTTTTGTGCAAAACAGTGGGTACTTCCTTACACCATTAGGATTTTAAATCTCCTGTAGTCAATAATCATCACATGACCACCACTTCTTATGCTTGTGTATAACTGTTGTTAAAACAGGCAAACCTCACTATACATATTGCCACACACAGCAAGCTAGAGTAATCAATGGATGCCAGAAGGCTTGTCCTAAGATCTAGGTGCAGTGCTCTCAGATTCAAGGCCCCTCACTGACGAAGACCGCAAGCCAGAAACTAGTCTGGGGATATTGGATAAGTAGGCACTAGATGGGAATTTTATATACAAGCCATCTGGCATCCACTGATTACTCTAGCTTGCTGTGTGTGACAATACGTATAGTGAGTTTTTGCCTGTTTTATCTCCTGTAGTAAAACAAGAGTACCTCTCTATTTTAGCAGTATCATAGTAATCAGTGATTATCAAATAGTTTATTGCATTTAAATCCCATTGTCAGATTGATTTCGGACTTTTGCCTTTATCATCAAGGTTTTGATATTTAAAGTTAGAAGCAGTAATTTAAATGCAGTAATTACTCAAATGTATACAAAATGGCTCTAAAATAAGCGTTGTTAGCTGCGAGGTCAGCGCAGCCGCCTCATAAGCACGTCTTGCAAGACGGTTGTTGCGGGTTCGCCTCCCGGCCGATGCTATGACATATGGAAAAAAAAAAAATAGCATGCTGTTCTTGTTTTGCCATATCACGTAAAGCTAGAAAATTAAGTGACTTACTGTTATTAAAACAAAATCATGTTTGACAATTTAAATATTAAATTAAATATTAACATGTTTAACTTCCTTCGTTTACATGTTCAAACAATTTTTGTTTGTTACATACATATATGAACATACTGCAACTAATTGTAGCAATAATAAACTTTATTTAACCAAGATAATATAAAATGATAAAAGATAAATCACTTAGTAATTGTTAGTCATAAATACTGCTCTTATTCAAAAGATATACTGTATATATAAAAAAAATCAATAGCAGAATAAATAGCAAACAAGTTTTTTCTCAATTCCACTCTTCTAGCTGAATAAATTCCATTCTTAGTAGAGCTCTAATAACTTCTTTATGATTTGTTTGTTGTATAACATGAAACAAGAAATCACTTTGTTAACACTTTGATTGATTTGAAAAAATTATATATAAATAAACATGTAAATTATCAAATTAGGATTAGTAGAATTACAACTACAAATAGTATAATACAAAAAATAATGTACGCGTTTTTATAGTCTATTACAACAAATTATTTATCTACTCATATTTCAAAATAAATTATAACCTCTGAACTCCACATAAATATCTTATACTGTATAGAGTTAACATCAGTTATACACTATTTTATATAAAGTATATATATATTAGGGACTATCAATTTGACAGCGACCTCTGGTGATCATATAAATATTTCCAGAATGCTCTATTAAGAATATGACTTTCAGATTGTTCACAATCGCATTTATTATTATGATGAGTTCAAATCTAATTTGATCACATATCCAACCGTACTTTTTCTTTGTGACCCATAGAATTTTCAAAAATCTTCATCAGTTTTATAGTTCAAAATGTTGAAGGTGTTTTAAAGGAGCAGTAGAATAGCAGACTCTAGTACTGAAGATGCATTGATTGTAACTCAACTCTCACTTCTAGTGCTTAAAATTCACAGGAGTTTCTGAGCAACTAATCATTCGATTATCATTTGCAAATCAAAGTCATCAATGCTTTTTTTAAATCCTTTTTTCAGAAACCAATTTTCATATCTATATAATTGTGAATATATTATGGCTTGAACAATTTTGATTTAAAATTTTTAAAAATCAAGGACATTCAAAAAATAAGCTTAGAAAATTTGAACTATTTTAAATTGTATTTTTAAAAAAGTTTCACCTTTCTTAGTGGCCATTGCTAGATTAAATAATCATCTTCACAATTAATGGTTTTGTCTCAACACAACCAACTTATAGCTTAAAGAAGTCAGACCAGAAGTACACTCAGCCATTCAAAAGCTCTTGGACCTAATTTGCTCTCTCAAAATCAGAGATACTAAACTAGCCCCACCTCCGCCCCTCACAGACACTTGGGCAATCCTCCAATTCCCATCCTCTCAGCCTCTGTCATAGGACTCAATCACAAAGACATGCATTTCGGACCGGCCTGGACTACATACCGTTTCCACTTCCCATTCCCTTTTCACATGTATCCTTCCCTCTTACCATGTTGTTCCTGAAATTTCAATTTATCTTATAATCACTCCTTTGTAAACATTTTTTAATTGTATCTGTTTTTTTTTTTTTTTGATGAATAAACATTCAACACTGAGAAAAAAAAAGAAGAGTTTTGAATTCTGGAAAGCACTTTACTAACAATGTTAAAAAGTAAACATATTTTTTTATATTTTCTTAGGAAAGGCATGTGATATATGAATATCCATGTGATCAGTTGTCTTTCATGTAACCAGTTAAGCACATCAGTTTTATTCAATTTATCAAAGTGTAATTTTCTTTTTTACATAATGAAGAATTGCTTCTAAAAACTTTAATATTTGAGCCTGCAACACTGTCACCGCATTAAGACATACAAATGACTTCATACTGTTACAGTTTGGACCATCATAAGATGGATCAAGCCAAGTGGAGGCCCTAAGTGGTAAAAATTTTGGGGCCCTCAAACTCAAGTTAAAAAAAAAAAAAATTAATAAAACTAAGTTATTAACAAAAAAGAAAAGTAATTAAAAATTTCATACCATAACACATTAAATGAATTTATTAAAAAACATCTTTTTATATGAATTTCCATTTTGCTTTATTTCTTGCAAATTCATCAGTTATTTTTGCACTGTCAATTCAACTTAAAACTTCCTGTTCTATATACAGAATGATCACATTATTTAACCTTTCTTCTCCCATAATATTCCTTAAATATTTTTTTACACACTTTAAAACAAAAAATTATCTTTCTCCTGATGCATTAGATAAGGGAATTGCTAAAAAAAATTTCAATAATATTTCAACATTCGGAAATGTGCAAGACATTTCTTTGGCAGCTCGATAGATGTCTGGTGTGGTTTTTATGGTGTCCTCATTTTCTTTTAGAAATATTAAAAAATGGTCAAATTCATCTTCAAAATTACAAACATCAATGTCATTTTTGTAAGTATCCTTAAACTTTTTTACCGCGTTCTTTTTTCTTCTATTGATAAATTCCAATCAAAAATATTCAAAAAGGCTCTACAACAACTTCATATGTCTGAGTTCTTCAAGATAGTTCTGCCTTGGTGTTATCACAAATGACATAAAATGAATTGACTATGAAATTTTCTTTTATTGTAAATTCATGTCCGACTTTTTTGTTTTCATCAAAAAACATTTTTCTCTTTTGTTGTCTGCGAGTTTGTCCATCTTCCACATTAAATGATAGCCCTGATAAATCAGTTGCCTCTTTTTCAAATTCTTCTCTGAAATTATTGATAAAATTTTCTAATGACTTCAGTAGGATAGATCCTTTCAATAGTTCACACTCCACTGATTGCAGTGATTTACTAGTAGCATTTATTCTTTGTAAAATAGTATTCCAAATCACTGTCATTAGGGTGGTTTCATATTTGTCCATTTTCTTCAGAAGTGAAGTCACCTCTACTATGGTAACTGTTTTTTCTTCTTCTGAATTACAAATTTCAGTTAAAGCCTCTTTTACATGGGTGAAAACAAGTTTTATAGCTAATACAGCATCTGCTCTTGCTGACCATCTTGTATTAGAAACTCTTTTGACTGTGATGGAATGTTTACACATTTCTAGATTTCTGCTTAAAATTTTCCAATGATGGGTTGATGCAGGAAAAAAATGTGAATAAATTCTGCACAAATATAAAATACTCAATTGCAGCACTACAACTTTCTGCAGTGAAATTTCCAATTAAATTTAAGGAATGATTAGCACACAGAATAAAAACTGCACTTGGGCTATGTTCTTTAATACGTGCTTGCAAACCTGAGTACTTTCCTGACATATTAGAAGCATTATCAAATGATTGTCCTCACAGTTTTTAATATTTACTCCTAATTTTATTAAAGTTTGCAAAACTTCTTGTTCCAAATATGAAGACATCTATGGGAATGAATTCCACAAATCTTTCTATTATACTACCACAGGATGAAAAAATATCTTATCACAAAAGTTACTTGATCAATATGCAAAACATTGGGAATGGAATCAACAATTATACTATAATAAGTCACAGATTTGATTTCTTCAATTATTTCTGCTCTTACTTGATTTCCAATAAGACCTACAAATTCATCACAAATAATATGAGATAAATAGTTTACATTTCCTCATCCTTGGTTGGCATATTTTTGTAGATGTAACTTTAAAAACTCATCATATTCGCTTAGATATTCCAAGCAGGTTAAATAATTTCCTTTCCTATTGAAATCTTTGCTTTCATCATGACCCCTAAATCCTAATCCTAACTGACTCAACAATTTTATTGTTGATACAATTATTTTCAACACTTCTCTCCAGTAACATTCTTCTTTTTCCTTTTCCTGTAATAGTTAAGTATTAATTCTACTGAATTTTGTTAATCTTTTATACATAGTACACATGGCTGACATGTGTTCTTTTGAAACTTCATGGTCCGATAAAATAACAGTTATTGATCTCCAATTTTGTAAACCAGTTATTAATTTAGACTTTATTGTTGAAAAGAGTTTGCAAGGGTAGCAGTAAACACTTTTGCTTGTTTCTGAAAATATCAGCCAATTTCTCTTTTCCATAATTCCATTTGATTTCTTTCTGTAGAAATGATCATAAGAAAGTCCTCTGTAATACACTTCATCTTTGTCTTTATACACTGATTTTAAATTCTCTATATTCCTGATATTTTTTGGTTTGTTATTAAGAATATGATCAATAACAACATCTGTTAATATTGTTGGCCATAAAGCTATATCATTTATTACTTCGATGTCTATATCAAAACATCTTTCTGGACTATCTCTACCTTCTGCATTTTTGCAATCCCTTTTTTCAGTAGCAATTTCAACCTCTTGATTCTCAACTTGTTCTTCTTCTTTCTCTTCTTTAGAAGAAGTTTCAAACATAGGCAATTCTGAATTATCTCACGTAAATGTCGATGGCAACTCTGTCTCTGTATTAACTTTATGCAATGAATTTCTTTGACTTTCAGCAACTTCCAGGTTTTTTAAAAACTTTTTTTCACTTTTCTGCCTCACTTTGATGTCTATTCATTCTTTTGCTGTTTAGAAAAAGTTTTTTTTGTGTGTGTGTGTAAAATAGTTTAAAAGCTTTTAGCCTTGCAAACAATGCCTACTAAAAAAATTTTTTTTAATGATAATGTTGTTAAGATGTTTTAAGTTACAAAATTGATTTAAACTTTTGTTTAAATTTTAAACCTGATATTTTTAATTTAGCTTGGGCCATCTCAATTCCTCAAAGACTTGGTAATTGTTTCATTTCAGTAGATTTGTTTAAAAAAATATTATTGCAAAAATAAGATTTAAAACTTTGCTCACACGCTATACTGACACAGGTGTGCAGTGGCGTCATTTTCGTTTATAACTATTTTAATTTAAAATTAAAAATTATTAGAAACTTTTAAGTAATATTTCATTATATATGTATCTTGGTAATATGTGAACTTTACACATATACATGCGATTTTTAATATAAAATAACAAATTGGCTCATTTAACAAAATAAAATGTATAATTTAAAAGATTTGATTTTAAATAAAATATACATGCTGTAATATATATAAAAACCTATGATAGTACAGCTGTTTATTCACATATATCTGTGTGATGATATATATAACTGTGTTGATGCTTATATACATTTACTTGTAGAGGGTTTAAATCTGGCACAGATGGAACTATGGGAAAAATAGGTGAAACGTATATGAGGTCAGGAATATACCATTTCACTGGAGATAAATCAGCTTCAGGCAAACAGCAAAATTTATTTACGATAATTTTTTCAAAAGCAGAGTATTTAAATTGAAATCAAATTATTATTTTGTGAGGGGTCAAATTTTTTGTGTAAATAAAAAATATATATACTTAATTTGGGCCTATTTATGCTATATTAGTTTCATCTCTTGATGTCCAGTTGAAAGTTAGAATACCGCCAAAACTCAAATAAATTCCCTTCAAAAGCTTAAATAATATCGCATTATTGGAGGGTTGATTGTATACAAAAAAACATAATTTTCCTTGAATCCTAATAAAACCGCATTTTAAGACCTTGGGGCCCCTTAGTATTTTGGTGCCATACATGGCCGCTTAGTCCATTTACTGCTTAATTCATCTCTGAGGATTATACCATATTATTGCAAACTGAGCAGTTGCTAACTGTGAAAAAAGGTATCAAGTGTGAAAAAATATTGGAAATATACATGAAAACAATAATAGCAATGACAAAGTAAAACAATAATGATTTTGCTATAGAATATGATAATGCCAAAACCCAACATCACAGCTCTTTTAGTTCACATTAAATCTGCACCAGAGAGTAGGGCCATATCTGTCCTATTCTAGATTCAATCTATGGATTTAGACAATGGTCATTAAACAGACTTTTGTGATGAGTTTTAGTTAAAAAATATTTCTATCCAGAAAATATTTATAATATATAACCAGAATCCGATTTGTTTGTATAATTTGTAGATCTCATTATCTTTTGAAACTGATTAAAAATGGATGGTATCAAAGGAATATTTATTAGAAGAACTTGGAAACTGTGAGAATATTATCAAAAAAAAAAAAAGATAGCATAAACAGTGATATGAAGTTAAGGTAAGAAAATACTTTTATATTTCATTGTGATTTTTAGCATATAACACTAAATCATCGATGCACTTTACTACTGTTACACAATGCTTTATTTACTACCCTCTTTTACAGTTTTGATTGCCCCAGCAATCTTCTTTAGAACTCTCATATCTCCTAACTTCAACTTCTAAATTCATTTTTTAAATAAAGAAAGTAGAGATCCCTCAACTTGATCTGAATAATGATAAAGAAATGCACATATCATTTTTTAACTTGATATAATTGTTGGTGAAATGATTATGTACTACAGTTATGAGGTAAAGGTCATCTGGTAGATAGAAATATATTATTCTAAGCAGGTATAGCCAGATCACCAGATTAAATGCAATTTTAAATTCAATTTGACAGACCACAAATGTATTTATTCATCTCCACATCAGAAATTATGCCTGCATTAAAAGGTCAGATGCATCATTCATTTACAGCATAAAATGTGATAATAGATTTAGGAATAGCAAACTCATCTAACTTTCTAAAGAGAATTCTTGCAAAGATTGTTTTTAAGCATATTCTAGCATAATACATTATATATTATTAGTGAAGGGATTAGAATGTTTGATTTCTTTTTGATGTAAAATACTATAATAGTGAACAAATCAAGGGTATCTATTTTGGAGAAACAAAGCTAATCAAAACACTTTTGTAAGATTGATACCATTATATACTCAGTTATTTTTATTAATATTTCCATCAGAATTATGTCTGGTGCTAGAGGTATGAGTTTATAAATGCATGATCCTTAGGATATCTGATGCATTGTGATGTAATTCTTCTGATGCAGGATATTTTTTTCTTTAGTAGAAAATGCATGATTATCAATTGTTGCTAAAATATTTTTAGATGCTCTAATAACAATGTTGATTCTTTTACTATTATTATCTGGATTTAAAGTGTAAGCATCATCTTATATGCAGACTTTAAGATCATTCTCTTCAGGCTCTGGAGATTCACTAATGTGAGTGTCATCATGGATAATACAACTTAATATATGAACATCATCTTTATACTTTTCACACATTTCATGACTTTGACATGTATGGCTGAAGGAAGGCTTCATCAGTAAATTGAGTAGAGATGGATCAGTGTATGTAAAATGATTCATTAATTATTTTTGGGTGGTGTTTGTTATAAACTGTATTTCATTTATATGATTGTGTCCATTGCAACATATGTTTTGCTACATCCAATACAGTCACCAATGATTCATTTAGATACAATGTGACCTAATATTACATATTTAAAATACTCATTGATCTTGATATATTAAATGATTCAAAAATTTGGGCACCAACTCAAAAGGCATCAACACAAATGACTTCCTTAAAGCTTGTTCTACTTAACATTTTTTCCTACTAGCTTTTGAAACAAATAACTTTTAAATAGGCAAAACTCACTATATGTATCATATGATGTTTATTGGCGTAATAACTTTTAAATAGCTCTGTTGAAATGGTAGAATCAAAGCTGAAGATTTTAGGAATGAATCTCAATTAAATAATGTAGATAAAATAAAAACTCAGAATAATATAAATAAAAATCACTTCATATTAATGGAATAGAATTTTTAAATGCTCAATCTGCCACCAGGAATATTCAAATGTCACATGATTTCGTAAAGTATTAATCTACAATGAAGCGATGTTGTATCAGTACATATTATTTCAATTACACACTGCCCCCCCCCCCCCCAAAAAAAAAAATGTAAATAAACAAAAAATAAAATCATTAAAATTTATAAATTTAATAAATTTTACATAATATTTCTTCGGGTTATGTTGAAATCACATATACATTTTATTATTTACATTGATAGAACAATATTTCACTTAGTAAACGCTGAATGTTTTGTGAGATTTAAAAAATTCAGAAACTATCTTTCTTTAAAGATAAACTGAAAATTATTGATTTAGTGGTGATAGAAAATAAGAACGATTAAACAATCTTGTGTTGTATCAGAAAGCCTAAAGTTTAATAAGGCGTTTAATTGAGAGCTGAATAAGTAATGATAAGTAGGAGTGACTGAATAGAATCCAAAGCTGAAACAATCTTAAAAGCATTAAAACAATTAGAAATGCATAACGAGACTGCTAGTGGATTTCCATAAAAGGAAAAAAGTTGTTAAAAAAAATGAACATGAGCAGTACAATGTATGTGATAATGGTCTAAAACAAAATATAGCAGATATTGTGACTCTACTGAATATGATTATATGTCTTTTAAATCGAAAAAAAGATTATTCAGAGTGTGCTTAATTGCAATGAAAGTCTAATTTATTTTTTTCCTCATGTGTCATAGCATCAGCCAGGAAGCGAACCCGCTAACCCGGGACAACTGCTTGTAAAGCAGCTGTCGCTGAGCTCTCGACCACCAATGCTTGACAAAGTCTAATATTTTTGTAATTCATTTTATTTTAAAAGTTAAAGATATAAGTTGATTGTTATTATTTTTTAAATGAGAGTGAATGATTAAACAAACACATGGTAAATATATATGAAAATGTTTTCCCCTATTATTAATACTATATTACCATATTTATTTTGTTTATACTTTCATTTTAATTAATATATGCATATTGTACACACAAAAAAGTGTATTATATATATGCATGTTGAAATGCAGATTTCAGTTCAATAAAGAATGTATATTTTATTGCAATAGAAGCTTATTAACAAAATATGAACTATTATATGTGAAGTCCGATATATGAGACCATGGCCTAAAACAAAATATAGCAGATATTGCCATTCTTCTGAATACAGCCAATAAACATCACATGATCACCATTTCTTATGCTCGCTTATAACTGTTATTACAATAGGCAAAACTCTCCATACAGTATTGCCACTCAATGCAAGCCAGAGTAAATATGGATGCCAGAAAACTAGTCGGGGGATATTGGATGAGTAGGCACTAGATGGGGATTTTATACTCTGGCTTGCACTGACTGGCAATACTGTATGGAGAATTTTGCCTTCTGGATACAATTATATATTTTTTAACATCTTATTAGACTTTAAGTTGCAAAACTAAAATACTGCTAAGCTGATATATATTTTCATTTTTGTATAATATCATGTCAAATATATAATGGTAATAAAAAAATGTTTCCATTATTTTATCTAATCGCAATATAAATGTGCGTGTGTTTGAATGTGTGCTTTATGGCTAATGAATGCAACACTATTGGTGTAATGTTACCGTATTATTTGTATTTAAAATAACTGAAGTTAAAAATAACAAGTGATTTGAAATATCACATGCTTTAAAGAAAATTTACTTTACTTTATCTTTGTTTCATTTCAGAAATAAAAAAGATTCTTATTCTTAAGAAAGAAAACAAATAATCAACACTCCTTTTTAAAATGTAAAAATGTGATGTCATTAATAAAACCTCTACTGTTAACTGAGAAAAAAGAGATATATGATTCAGTTCCAGACAAAAGAAAAAGTTGCAAAAATCACACGCACATATAAAGGGCAATTAAAAAATAAAAACAATATGTAAATAAAACTACGACACGAGTAAAATTACCACTGACACGTGTTATAGCAATCTGCTTGTGTAACACTCTATTGACATATTTATCAGGCTGCACTGGCTAAGCATGAGTAGAAAAACTTGGAATCTTAGATTAAGAATAAATATATTCGACTCTTTTTACTCATAAAGTAAAACCTGCAATTCTTAACAAAGGAGAAGAATTGTTATTTCAAATGTTTTGGGGATTATGATAATAAACAAAGCAAAACTCTCCATACAGAATTGCCACCCTGTGCCAACCAGAGTAATCAATGAATGCCAGAAGGCTTGTGCATAAAATCCCTATCTAATGCCCACTCATCCAATATCCCCAGACTAGTTTCTGGCTTGTGGCCATCGTCAGTGAGGAGCTTTGGATCTGAGAGCACTGCACCTAGATCTTAGGATCTAATGCAACCCTCCAGCACCCACCTTTTATCTCTACTTAACTACAAAACTATGAGAATGAAATTGAAAACACAAAAATATTTTCAATCTAACCTCAATAGCTTATATAGTCATATGGGTCTGAACTCAGTTCAGCACCCATACATTTTGGTGTCTTTGGCTCTTTAACAACCATAGCCACCACTATCCTATTAGGCAGGATTGGTGTTAAACCACTAAATCACATGATCACCATCTCTATACTAGCACATAATTGTTGTAAACAAAGGCAAAACTCTCCATTTAGTAGTGCCACCCTGTGCCAAACAGAGTAATCAATGGATGCCAGAAGGCTTATGCATAAAATCCCTATCTAGTGCTTACTCATCCAATATCCCCAGACTTCAATGGCTATCAATTTAAAAAGTGGTATTTCTTTTTTAGTTATGAAATTTTCAACTTTATGATATATGTATTTAGTAAATTTTTTTATTATTTAAAAATTAGAACTGTGATATTTTCTAATTCATTTATTCATCTTATATATAAGTATTTTTATTTTATCTTTCAATGACAACATTTTATGTGGAGTAGTCACAATTCTGCTGAGAAGACGTGCATGCAAAGATACACACATATATATATTATTAAACTACCTGCTAAAATATATTATATTTAATACTGTTAAATTACACTAAGGATACAAATTTAGCAAAAATATGTAATATATATAGAAATATTTTTAATTACTTAGATCATAATCATTAACACATGACGTCTATTTCTAAACTATATAAGTTCATTTAATAATATATTACAATCTAAAAACCAAAAATACTTCTATATAAAAGTATTACATATATTAACAACTTCTAACATTACATAATATGTCCAAATTGTTGATTTATAAAACACAAAAATTAAATATCAATCACAAATCAATGTAAGCTAAGAGCATTGGTGGTCGAGAGGTCAGCGACAGCTGCTTTACAAGCGTTTGTCCCAGGTTGGCAGGTTCGCTTCCCAGCTGATGCTATGACACACGAGAAAAAAAAAAACTAAGAACAATACAAAAAGTCCACCATGACATATGCTTGCCTCAGAACAGAGAAGTTGATTTGTGGTCCTGAAAATGAATCTTCTACAGATACTATGAAATGCATTTTAAATAAGACCAAATTAAAACTCTTAAATCAAAATCTAAATTTAAAACATTAGGGAGGAGGGGGCAAATAATGATACAAATTGCAGTCACAAAGGAAATGATCTAATCATATCCTGTATTCTATAACAAAAAATGTGTCATAGTGGGGTATTTGTATGGTTTTTACTTCTTACTTTTACACATTTATTTATATATACTTTAATAGATCTATTAATTGAAAAATTGATTACTATTCATCTCAATTTGCAACCATTTCTAAATAATGAATGTCAAGAAGCCAGAATGCTTATCCATTCCATAGTTATGCTATTTCCTCTTATCTTAATACATTAATCTTATGGTTATCATGTTAGAATTATAAATCATGAGACAAATACTGAATGTTATATTAATGATAATAAAATATACATGATAACATTATGTAATAAACTCATTGTAATATCTGTCATATACAGATATGCATTAAACTCAAAATAAAATAAAATAAAGGAATAAATGAAACTGAGACCAAGACCATCATGGCAGTACAACAACATTTTTTATTGCGTAACATACATGAACAAAATATAAAAAAAATTAAATTAACATTGAAATAAATAAATAGACAATGAAATAAATAAATATTTCATGTATACAAAATTCTACACTCGTTTTATCTATTCTAAACTGGCTACCCATAATTTCTTTTCTTAGAACTGTAGTTCTAAATTCTTACAGAAATAAATAGATAAATAAATATATTGGAAATTATTAATATAAATTAGAAATAATATAGTTCTGATATTAAAAATTATACACATATGTAAAACAAACTTTAAATATTTGTAAAATAATAATGTGCATTATTTTGACCAAATATACCAATTACTGTCATTCTGTGTGATTGCTTAACATCTATAATTTATGTTAATTTGTTAAATGTTTCAATAATGAACCTGAGCAGAAATTTTTTATAATTATATCAAACTAATGTTAATAATCATAAAACCTCTTATAAATTACATGAGATGAATACATTCTATAAAATCTTTGCTCTAACGTGTCATTTCATTTTATTCTCTTTAAAACGGAAACTGACTTGAGATTAACAAAAATACACATACTCATCTTGCTTTTATATAAAAATATTTCAGTACCGATCTAGTCACCTATACGCATGTGATTTACTCTTTGCCATGGAAAAATACTGAGATAACTATTTCTTTGAGAAAATAGCGATTTATCATAAAAATACTACTATGACTTAATTTAGAAATTCAATGTGTAATCTGAAACCTCTTAATATTAATTTTCATTGATAGGTCTTTTTGTGTGTGTGAACTTATATTTGTCATTTCAATTTCTTACTGAGTTTTGACAAAAGGAAAAAGAAAAGTGGAGAAATGAGAGAGATGGTGGGCGGGGAGAAAATTTGGTAAATTTTCATGATTGATTTCTCTTAATACTACTTACCTGATATTGAACTTATAAAATTATTTGATGTAGATAAATTTCAAGCAATCTTTTCTTATTTGTAACTTGCAATTGGTCATAATTATACTACTATGATTTGAATTATAAATTTAATGTGTACCTAAAATCTAAATTCATAAAGAGGTGAAAAAAAAAACTAAAAAATAAAAAGAAAATATTGTGGCATCTTGCTAAGCATTACAATAAATACTTTTTTCCTTTAGCTTGTTAGAAATTAATTTAAAAATAAATTTTGTGTTTTGCATTGATATTGTTTAAAATGTTTTTATTTGAAAAACAATTAGAAATATTAGACTTGTAGATATTCATTTAAATTGTTATATTATTACCCTCTTAAACTTAATTCATTGAGAGAAGACACATTGAGAATTGGCATGAGGAATGTTAGCTCTTTGAGAAGAACTGGAAAATTGGAAATTTTGAAAAGAGAGTTGTATATTAATAATAATGATATTATAAGGTTAAGTGAAGTGTGACAGAAGGGATGGATGTGGAAAAGTAAGTAGTGAATATGTTATTTTATTTAAGTGGTCACATCAGTTAATGGAATTGACATTGCTGTGGGGAAGAAATTTAGAATAGTATGTCAAATGTTGATTATATCGATGATAGGCTAATGATGATGAGAATAAATGCAAGTCCTAAGGATTTGGTAATCATACAAGTTTATATACCAACTATACTAGTCATGGTGATATTGAAATTGATTAAATATATGAGAAGATAGAGGAAATTATCCAATGTGAAAAAGAAAAATGTATGTATCTTGCTATTGAGTGATTAGAATGCTATTTTGGGAAAAGGTAAACAAAATTGTTGGAAATTATGGTATTGGAAAAAGAAATGAAAGTGGTAGTCAGCTTATACAATTTTTTAAGGAGAATGGGTTTGTGAAGATGAAGTTAAAATAACAATAACATTGGCAAAGGAGGCATTTATTAAGAAAAAAAGATATTTTGTGGACATTTGAAAAGATAATTAAGAAAAAGATTAATTAAATGCTATATGTGGAGTGCACTATTGTATGGATGTGAAACATAGAAAATGAAAAATAAAATTAGGAACTGATCAGAAACCTTTAAGATGTGTACATATAGAAGAATGGAAAAAATTAGTTAGATGAATAAAATAACAAATGAAGTTTTGAAAAGAGTAAATGAAAAAAAAAGATTGATTGAGGAATCAGAGAAAGAGAAACTAGATTGAACATATGTTAAAAAGAAATTATAGTTTAATGAAAGATATTTTGGAGGGAATGGTGAGTGAAAGTAAGAAGAAAGAATGGAAGAGATTGACATTGTTGAATGATATAAAAGATGATAATAATTACTTGGAATTGAAGATCTGGGCAATGAAGAGAATGGAATTTATGATGTGACTACTTTCTGAACCTATCCATTTAACAGAATACTGTTGATGATGATGATGATGATAATGATTATTATTATTATTATTATTATTTAATTTTTAATTTTAAAAACTCCTTATATCCTTCATTTAGAAATGGCCTCAGGTCATCTATGATGGAGAGAAAAAAGAGTTTAGAGCAATTTTGCATTATCCATGCATGTTGCCAATAAATTACTAATTCAAAATAAAAGGGGTGGTAATGTCTTTGATTTTTTGTGAAGTCAAAAATTAAACAAGTATTGGATGAGAAATGGCAATCCAAAGAAATAAGAAAGAAGTTTTGATTTTAATCTCTTTTTGTTTGTTAATCTGTTGTTGTTACAAAGCCAGCTAGTTCATTTTTTACTAGGATTGTTTGATTTGAATTTTTTTTCTCATGTGTCATAGCATCAGCCAATAAGTGAACTCACTAACCCAGGACAACTGCTTGTAAAGCAGCTGTCGCTGACCTCTTGACCACCAATGCTTGACTGATTTGATTTGTTTGTTGTATAGAATGTAGCTGACAATTATTATTTTCATCAATGTCAACAACACAAACCACTGTCTTCCTTTCCCTTCTTGTCCTTACTTTTTAAAAAGCCAATAAGAAAGAAAAAATTAAAATTTTAAAACCAAAATATTAAAAATTCCAAAACAAAACTGTCAATTATAAATCAAGAGATTGCTCTACATCAATTAATTTTGTAAGACAGTAATAGGTATTCAACAAGAAATCCAAAGAAACCTTGAAAACTTCTAATTGACCATATTACTTTTTCCTCCTCTCTACCACTCTTCCTCCTCCCATTTTCTCAAAACCAAAGAAGAAATTGAAAACACAAATAATACTAAAAGTTCACACACAAAAAAACTGATCAATGAAAAGTACTAAGTGATTTTAGATTCCACTTTGAATTAATTACTAGAAATCATCATTTATCCAAAGAAATTTTCAATTGATCAATTAGTCATCCAGTATTCTTTCATGATGCTAAATCAGTGTTTAAAGAGTAAACTGAAGTGAAAGTCAAATATAGATAGCAGATTGGTACCAATATTTCATTTATATCTATCTTTCACTTGAATATATCATCACTGTAAATAAAATACATTTCTTTAAGCTTGCACAGCAGATATGATAACAAGCAAAGTCTGTTTAAAAAAATGTATATAAAATAAAAATATTTCCTCAATGTCATGAAATAAAGTCGATTTTATATATTTTAAAAGTTGTGATTTATAAAATATGAAAAATAAGAATTTTGGTTGTATTAATATAATATTTGTATAATTTTTTATGTTGTAGATCTGAAGAAGACTGCTAGGACTGTTATAATAAATAAAATTATTTGCTTAAAGTGTTAAAGGAGTGTTGATAAGTTTATAGTGAAATATAAAAAGAAACAAAATATAGAGGGAGAAAGAAGAAATACATAAGAGTTATAATACCAATAATAATAATAAATATTATAATAACCAAGTTTTATTATTTATTATGTGACATGTTAAAAGTATGGCATAATCTGAATAGTGTGGCAATAAGAAATATACTCAATTATATGGCAACAATTTGAATAATTAATTATGACTAGAAAATGACATTATAATAATGAGATATTCCAGTATCATATTCTGAATAACAATTATTATTTAAATAAATTATTTTCATTTATTATGTGCAAAATATGTAACATGTTCAATTTGAAATTCTGTGGATCAGATCTTGTGGAAGTGAAGAGATCAATAATAAATAACACTAACAAAGATTTTTATAAAAAAAATTAACAAATTTATTCTAGTTAACAAAATGAAATTTATACAATAAATCTACAGTTAAATATCACTAAAGCTAACAAATATAATACTAAAATCTAAAAATTATACATAAAAATAATTAGATAACATACTACCAAAACAGAAAAATCACAAATGTATAAGCCTTTACTCTGACTTATTTATCATAAGTAAAGATAAACAATATTTATCAATTTTAACATGCGATTTAGATAAATATTGTTTACATACGTTGCTGCTATGAAAATTACGGTATAGTAAATCTGAGATTTTGTGCTGTAATATATTATATTAATAACACAATGAATGATAATTATATATGTTTATATATTTAAAGCTTTCGTGCTAAGATGCTTATGACTGGCTTATATATATATATAAGTTAAGTTTAGAAAAGGTTGGTATCAACCTTTTCTATCAAAATCTCTGTCTCATGTCTTAGCTTGATTGTTTATTAGATAGCTGTTTAAAATCTGATTGGCTGTCTCTGTTATAATTGCGCATGTGAAAGGCTAGCATACTTTCAATTTATTATCATAAGTAAAGATCCAAATTTCAATATTTACTTCTGACAATTATGTTAGATTTATTATCAATTAAATAAATAAAATAGTATTATTTCTTTTTTTTTCATGAAATATAAAAAAATATTTTATATACTATTTTAATTAGACAAAATATATTCTGGTTTCGTTTTATATTCATAAAATATAAATCAGTGAAATGTTTATTCATGTACTAAAATACTTTGCTTGGCACCACTCTAAGTTTTATTATATGTTCAAAATAAAAATTATAAAATTAAAATAATATAAATAAGCATTCATAATTACCCTTCACATTCCTCATTCTGATGTTTCTTGTAAAATATGCAGTTCTTCAAAATATTATTGATTTTATGGGGAAAAAAATCGAAAAATACCAAAAATATTAAATATCACGAATAGTAATTATTCGTTCATCATTTTTATAACCAGCATTAAATATTCAAGATCATTTGTACTTCACTTTAATTCAAAACCTATCTTGTCATCTAATTTTAAAAACATTTCATCATTTTAAGTTTATTCATTATTCTACTGTCAGAATACTAAACTCTATGATGCATAACCAATAAAATTAAGATAGTAATATGATGTATAGGATATGAAGGAATAACTAGAGTAATGATTCAATAGTATAAAAAATAATTTTACTCGTTCACATCGAAAGCAGTGTTAATATTAAGTATGATTTAGTCAAATACCTATAAAAATATCATGGCTCTCTTTTAGCACTTACAGGCAATAAAAATACAAATAACCAACATGGTCCATAAAAATAAAATACAATAATACAGGACTTTGTTAACTGTATCTGTACAATATTTACTTCAATAAAATATAGGCTAATTTTCCTTTCTTCTTGACATACCCTAAAATATACACATCCAGGAGTTCACTTCTTACTCCTCTATCCACTACCATATAAAATTCCATATACATTTAAAACAATCCACATCATGAAATAAACTGAATGATTATTCCCAATAATAAACAAAACTAGCATAATGGTTCATCAAACTATGAATATTTTAAGAAATGGTTCAAACACTTAAGCTTTGCCACAAATACAAATGACTGATAAAAATAATATATCACAAATATTCATATGTTTTAAAATAAATGTAATATTTTATTTTGAAAAAGTTAATAAAAATATAAATAATTAATAAAGTCATAATTAACTTGATCATAAAATATATGCATATTTACGATTTATAGCTTATATTATTCAATAAAATTTGTATGTGTTATTATTCCACATATCCTTATATCCATTCATTTCTTCAGCATAAAATAAATATTTAAATCCCAAGCAATTTTAAAAATTATACCATATAATATCAATAATAATTAAAATTATCTAAGTGATTAAAATAATATTGTAATCACATTGGACATCTTTGGTTCTGGTACATAACAATAATAAATCATAAAATTCATTCATACAACATCCATCATAAAGTATCGTATTTTTAATTAAAAAATATTTTCAAAGTTTTAAAATTGTTAATCTATTCTAAAGATTAAAATTACCTAAGTAAAATGTTTATTAGTTCAACTTTATCTAAGACAAAATATAAAGTAAGTCTTAATTCTAATGTTATCCTTTTTTAGAATTAATAAATAATTCAATAAAAATTTAAAGTTACGAATTTTCTTCTTAAAAATTCTTCATTAAAAATCCTGCTGGCAAGTTGGGGTATAACAATGTATGCGGTTGCTAAGCAACAAATCTTTGTTCAAAGCTTTTCCTCTCCCAACTTTTCACAGTGCAGATAAACAAATAATAAAAAAATCCCAGTTGACTTTCAAATCTTAAAAAATCATAAAAAATTATTCTTCATCCTGTTGTGAAAAAGTATTTACAATCTCTATCTGAAACTTTTTCTCAGGATAAATATAATTTGTTCAATAATATTTTAAATATGAATTTAAAGCAAGTCATCCATTTCCTCCATGCACATATGTATACAATTTATTCGGTGACAGAGCATCATCCTCAGCAATACTTACTGAGCTCATAATTATAAATAAAACACGTTATCATTTCTTTATTATAATCCAATAAAGCATAATAAAAACAAGTAAATAGATGAGTTTAAATTTTAATATTAAGTATCATTTATTCTTAATAATATATTTTTTTCCATTAATCATTTCTTTCTTTTTTTAAAATGTAGCAAATAAACATGTTATATTACATGAAAATATTCACATCTTTTATACATCATTTTTCAGCAATTATATTTGGTATTTGTAAAGTATTAACTGTGCAGCCTATGGTGGTGCGGTTTCTAGTTAAAAACAGAGTTATATAACATTACTGGGCAGCTAGATTTTTTATCTAATAGATCGTATTTTGACATACGGCTGTAATTTTTTTCTTTTTAATATATTGTTGTTGTTGTTTTGGACATAATTATTTTTTTTTGTTTTTCATTTGATAAATTTAAAACTATAATGGACACTTTGACCTTTTTTTTTTGGATCTCAAAAGTACATAACTTTTGACATACGCCTATTTGGGGGGGGGGGGTATTTCCATTCTAAATCTACTGTTTCTTTTTTTACAGACATCTTTTTTTTTTTTGGTTTGGATTCGATACATTTCAAAGTATAAGGGACAGTTTTAACTTTTTTTGGAATATCTCAAATATACATAATTTGCTTTATATACGACTTTCTTTTTTTTTTTTGTTATTTAAAATTAGAATTGACACTTTCTTTTTGAATTTGTTAAAAATGCGGGGGGTTGCTATTGATTGATTTAGCAAAAAAAAAATTCAAACCTGTCCGACAAACTTTGCCTCAGATGTCCGTATTTGCTTATAAATGAAAAGAATTGTTTGGTATTTTATCTTACATTTATAAATACGGGTTTTTTTTGGGTGGTGGGTTTTGATTTTTTTGTTTTTTAATAATAACAAATAAAACGGGGTTTTGATTTTTTTGTTTTTTTAATAATAACAAATAAAACGGGGATTTGATTTTTTTTGTTTTGTTAATAATAACAAATAAAATGGGGTTTTGCTTTTTTTGTTTTTTTAATAATAATAAATAAAATGGGACTTCTTTTTTCTCTTAGATTTATAAATATGGGGGGGTTTTTTGGCGGCAGGTTTTGATTTTTTTTTTTTTTAATAATAACAAATAAAATATCAAAAATAAAAACCAAAAAGGCAATTGCGATATTGTTTTTTTAACAAAAAAAATATGTATGTTAACCGGTTTTGTTATGCTTTCAAAAACACATTTTCGAACCTTCAAACCATGTACCCTTGTGAATAGACACGGTTCACCTGCAGGCACGCGAGTAGCATACAAACTGCCAAGTCTGCTATGTGAGATTCATTGATTTGCCACATTCACATGGAATGGCATGCGGCAGGATGTTTTGGGCTGCAGAAACACAACTGCCTTACTTTCTCGGTTTGGGACATCCCACAAACGTAATAATGTGGAAGACATTTTGTTATTCTTTTTTAACTCTCATCAGAATCATGACAAAAATGGTATCTCTTCGCAAACAACTACAATCATCTGCCAGAGAGAATGACATATTTTTTTAACTTTATTTACAAAATTAGCCAAAAAAAAAACTTTAGACAAATATAAAGAATACGCTGATAATTACTAATCTGCAAAAATCTTTCAGTTGGAAAATACAGAAAATCATAAACATCAATAAATAAATACTTGAAAAAGATGACAATGCTCACACTCTCATCTTAAATTCTAGTGACAATACAAATACTGTCAATATGCATAGGAATTAAACCTGCAATGAAATCAAAGGCAAACTATACGATCGTAGTATTGTAAGTAGATGTAGTGTTATTGAACGTGGAAGAATTGGCCGCGTATTATAATCACTACATATGATCTACTCATATATTAATGATCACTCGTATATTAGCCGTAGGTTTGGCCATGAAAGCGGTATAATTCTGTGTTTTTACACAGAAACAGTGTCAACACAGGCTGTACAGTGAATAGTTTACAAATACCTTATATTCTTTTATAGTTCATCTTTACAATTTCTTACTACACAAGTCCAAATATAATTTGTTTTAAAGATAAACATTATTGAAATGTAGACATTAGACAACAAGAATATTCTAGAAACGATATGCTATATTTCATCTCCAATGACAAGGATAATTAAAAACCAATTTATACTTTTGTCTCTTCAATTGTATCCTATTAATATAATGTCTTTTAAAAATTATTACTTTTATCAATACAGACTAGTTATTGTATATTCTGTATTCCTATAGAATAACTGTCTATAATTTTGAAGTATTCTATAACAAAAAATGGTAGTTTTCAGTTATGTGTACTGTGACCACTAGGTGATGCTGTAGAACCACCAAGAAGCTTGCAAGTGATAAATTTCTATACAAAAATGGCTAAAATTGATGGAAAATTAAAATGCCTAAGACAAGACATCAAAAGTAAAAATCAAGTAACAAATTTAGTCTAAGGCAAGACATCAAAAATAAGTAAAAACAATCAAGTGAAATAATATGTAAATTTTAAAAAAGTATCCACACACACACAAAATCGAGAAAAAAACATAAAATAACCATTAAAATTAAAATGCCTAAGACAAAACATCAAAAGTAAATAAAAAAATCAAAAACAGCAATAACGCCATTATTTTTTAAGTTAAAAAATAAGTAAAATACAAATTAAATCAACAAATTAAAATGCCTAAGGTGATGTAAATCAAACAAATTATTCTAAAATACCAATTAGAAAAAACCAGTAAAATGCAATAAAATTTGAATTACAAAAACAGAAATCGGTGAAAATTGCTTCAAACATGACATCCCATCAATGAAGAATTTCTATCCAAAAATAGCTAAAATGGAGAAATTAAAATGTCTAAATCAAAGAAATCCTTCCAAAATACAAGTTAAGAAAAACAAGAGAGCTTCTATTTATCAAATAAATTATTCTCTGCTTTGAAATTATGGCATATCATCAAAAATAAGTAAAATACCCACCCCCAATGAAAAATTTCTATCCAAAAATAACTGAAATGAACAAATTAAAATGACTAAATCAAAAAATTCCTTCTAAAATACAGATTTAAAAAAAACAAAAAACACTATGAAATTCGAATTCCACCCGGATCTCTTTTTACGCGGACTTATTTAACACGATTTTGAAGTTACGCGATTCATGTTTCACCGGAAATCGATTTCCGATAATGCGCTATTACTTTAAATAATAAATTTTGTGCATTTACGTTATATTGAAAGTTATAGCACATTATTGGAATTCGACTTTCATCTTAGTAATTTCAATATTTTCAGTGCTTTATAATAGTAAGATTTTATGCAATAATGAAATTAAAATCATGATTTTCACATTTTATGTATACACATATTAAATTTTACAAGATTATAATGTAAATTTGTTCAAACATTGTGCGTGTTAATTTTGCTTTTTAAAAAAGAACGTAATCAATTATTATTTTCTTATTAATGACACTAATCATTAACGTGCTCTTAAATTCCAATGAGAGCTAAAGAGTTGTATGTCTGGATATTGCGAGCTTCATAAACAATTAATAAAATCATTGTCTCAAAGATTAATTACTAATTATGTTGTCACCAGAAAATCAACACAACATGAGAGTGAAGTTGGTGCTAGTTGTATTTCCTCTTGAGAAAAATCTGATTTTTTTATCAGTTTGCAAACGAACTTGCTTATTGATAATAATTAAAATGTGTATAAAAAATGTAAATTACTGTACAGTAAATTATACATAAAAATATATTATTTTGAATAAAATTAAATATTATAGTTAAAAAAAGTTTGTCTTGTATCAATTTTTTTCAAATTTGAAATTTTTTATTAGTCATATTTTATTTCCTTTTTTTTTTTGCGTGAATTTTAAAGTAATTTTACATTGGTGCTTTGCTTTTATGCGAATTTTGAAAAATCGCAGACCGCATCCCCCCTTTTTCAATGTAAGTTATGTCTATTTTTGCACGATTTCGTTTGCGCATGTTTTCTGAGGAAACTATCTATCGTGTAAAATGAGACCCAGGTGTACAACAAAAACAGAAAAACCTTAATGGTAAATGTCAAAAAAAATTAACAATGGTGGATGAGGCTTCATTAAAATGAAGGGATTATGAAATAACAGAATTTCATCAATATTTAGCTTTCCAAAGCAGTGGTTTATATAAACTAAAAAGCAAAAAGAATATTACACTAGAGCTTCTGTTTATCAAATTAATTATTCTCTGCTTTTAAATTATGGCATATCATCAAAAATAAGTCAAATATCCCCCCCCCAATGAAAAATTTCTATCCAAAATAGCAGAAATGGCAAATTAAAATGAAATATATAACATTTCAAAATTGTCACTTTTATGCAAAGAAAAGCAAATTTTGGATAACTTAGAATTAAATAATTTTAAAAAAAATACCAAAGCTTAAAAATCTATAACCTTGCCACTCCCTTTGCATATATGTATGTGTGAAAACCCACACACCAGGTAATGTTTACATATATTATTTAAATTTATAATTTTAAATTGGTAATTATTTATGCGTGCTTTAATTATATATATCAGCTAGTATTATTTTAAGTATGCATTCATATAAATATACGTACATGTACTTATTTATGTATTATTATCATTTTATTAAGTTGCTTTTAATTAATATACACTAACTTGAAGGGGTTTAAATTAAGAAAAATATACTACTATAGAACATAGTGGGTGAAATGTTATGATAGGTAAAGAATACTGTTTCAATATTAAAAGTTACAAAATGAAATGTGTCATAATAGACCTCTCACATTAGAAAATATAACCGCTTGACAAAATGAAATGTGACATAAAACACAAAGTCCCTCCTCCCTCCCAACTAATTTCTAAATTGGATTTGTAACATCCAAAAAACCCAAGTACAACACACACAAAAAAAACACAAATACTTACAAAAAAAAGTACTTACAAAAGATAGACACCATGGGAAATTTGAAAGTAAGCAAAAAGAACATTCAAACTTTGAGACTTTGCATGAAAATTATTTGGAGAAGCTTGTTCAAACAGATTGCATCACATTTAAGTAATAACAGCAGATAATGCAATTTTAACAGACATTAATGTTGCATTTCCATTGCATTCTTGGGCTCATATAAAGACTCATTTTATGGGCATTGATGCACACTTTTTGAAAGGGCAGAACACTTTTACTTTATAAAAACTCCACTGCTTCATCTTCTGTTTTTGGGAGATCCCACATTTTCATCATTTTGGCTAAGCAAAGATAAAAACACTATACCTACTTTAATTTCAGCACAGTTTTTTGAAATATTTCCTGAAAGGTTTGTGCTTTTTTACTATTGTATTCATCTGCATAAAAAATAGTCCATATTAACACCATCAAAAAATACAAATAATCCCAACAAATTGTATTTCTAGCACTCAAAAATAATTAATAGGTTATAATAAAACTAAGCAAGTATTTCAAAAGACTAGTTCAGTTAGATTTTGATTAAATTTTTGGTAATACAGCATCGATTGATCCATGCCATAAGATGGCGCTGTTGCTAGTGAAAAACGAATAGATATAACATTACCGGGCTGATTTGATTATTATTATTTTGTAATGTTATCGTGTTTTTTTTTTTGGTTTGGATTTTTTTTTGGGGGGGGGATTTTCTTTTTTTTTTAAATAAATAAATTGATTTTTAAATATTTTTTTTAATACGTTTTGTAAAAACCTTTTTTTTCTTTTTATTTTTTTTGTAAAACTTGTTGTTTAACAAAATTGGATTACGGTCTTTTTTTTTTTTTAAAGTAACTTTTTTTTTTTTTTTCGCTTTTGATTACGGTCTTCTTTTTTTTTAAAGTAACTTTTTTTATTTTTTTTGGCTTTTTACTTTCATTAAACTACCACAAAGGCAGTTCTTCTGGGTGAGGAGAATATTTCTCTGTTGAAGAAAGGCCACCGCATCTGCTTCTGTAGTCTGCCATTGAAATGTTTTGATCTCGAAAAAGTGTCGGAAAGTGCGCGACTTGATCGTGAACTTTGCCAAATTGTGACTAACAATCCTCATTAACTGAATTCTGACCCCTGACAACGAAACCAGGGGCATTTGGAAAATCGTTACAATTTTTACGAATGAAAATAAAAAAAAATACATCGAAGCCAAAAAAAAAAAAAAACGTTATAATATAGTTTTCGACATTCAAAATACAGAAACCTTCACATCATATGCTGTACAATAGTTAAGAGTAATGTCTATAGAGAGTCTTGCATACTCGTCGCTAATAATGTTCAACATACTAGAGATGTTGGGGTAATGGGTGCACTTCAACATCTTAGCGGTTGAACAGTTTACTAGGCCATAAGATCTATGAGCAGCCTTGTAAACAGCATATTTATGTGTTTTAGCATAGAAACAGCACTATCTTATGGTGTGGATCAATCGATGCTGTATTACCAAATTTTTCAGCCCAAGCAATTATATTTTTCATGTGAAAAGTCTATTATGGCATATTTCTTTCTTAGAAATTTGTAGTATAATGTGCCACATTTTTTTGATGCCCTATCTTTTGTGACCATTTTTTCAACACAATGATTTAGAAAAACGGTGTGCTACTGGTTAACGCTTTTGCTGCATTAATTTTAGTTGCATTTTTGGTTGCAATTTTTTGAACACTTATGTTTTGAAAATAATTGCGAAATTTAATATTATGATTATTTAAGTTCAAATTCCCAATTGAATTTGAGAAAACTACACAAAGCATAGGTAACTGTATTGCTTACTCATTTTTTTTTTAATATTAACATTTTCTTAAAATGTACAAAGATTTTTGCTATCAGATATTTATGTTTTTATTTCTTGGTGCATATTCATGACCCATTAAAAATTTAATGTGACAAATGCTAGTATATAATAATCACCCCAAATATGTATGTGTGCTCAATATATATTTCTATTACATGAGCTTTGTGTTTTGTTTTAATATATTATTGCATACTGAAATGGTATTTAGCCATTTCAAAGTTCAAACCTTCCCAAGTGTGTGTATATTCATTTAAATTCATCATAAATAATCTATAGTAAGGTATATTTACATGCATGTGCATTTATATAGGTATAGTGTACATTAACTGTAATAATTATATGCATGTTTAATATACATATTGAAACAGTCAGATCTAGTGACCCTCCTTTTTCAACTACTATATTACATAGTAGTATGTATTTTTGTATTTATCTATGTTTGAGTATGCATATATTAACTTTAAACCTATCCTGACATTGTCATATTAAATATAGACATGTGTGTGCATATTCATTATTACATAATTATGTATAGATATGTGAAATGAGCATCTATGCACATACAAGTTATAATTTGTAAAATTAAATCTAAGGTAAACCTTGCTGTATGTGTAATGGGAACATACATATATATGTGAAAGGCCTAGTAATGTAATAGATTTAAGAGCATTACAATTCTTTTAGTTTATTTTAGAATTAAATTATTATAAACTGATGTGTAAATTAATTTTATTTTCACATATAAAGTCAATTAAAATCAAATGAGTTGCACATGTGGTAAATTGTTTACGAGTTCTAAAGTTTGTTTTCTAAAAATCCTTTTGCTGAATCTTGACCTAATCAGTGCTTTAAAAAAAAAGACAGAGGGGTAAGAGAAAAAAATAACAGGTTGTGAATCTATTTTAAAATCAACCTCAGATAAAAAAAAATCTGGGAACTGCTTTCAAAGATCAATAACTCAGTAGGATTCACTGTCTTTGCTTAAAAAAATAATGTAAATCAAATAATTGAGAGAAAAATAAATTTCTTAAGCTATGAAATAAATCTAAGCACTAAAGTAAAGTATCCATGTTGTATTTTCATAATCATCTGCAATCTATTTAAAGAAAGCTCCAAATAATTTTCATGCAAAAGTCTCAAAGTTTGAATGTTCTTTTTGCCTAGTTTGAAGCCATCTTTTGTAAGTACTTTTTTTTGTAAGTATTTGTGAGGTTTTATGTGTGTGTGTGTTGTCCTTGGATTTTTTGTATGTTATGAATCCAATTTAGAAATTAGTTGGGGTGGGGCGGTTGTGTTTTATGTCAAATTTCATTTTGCCAAGCGATTATATTTTCTAATGTGAGAGGTCTATTATGTCACATTTCATTTTACAACTTTTAATATTGAAATGGTATTCTTTACCTATCACAATATTTCACCTACTATGTTTCATAGTAGTATATTTTTCTTAGTTTAAACCCTTCTAAGTTAGCATATATTAATTAAAAGCAACTTAATAAAATGATAATAATACGTTGAAGCAGTGAATATCAACCAGTAGATATACTTGCTTCATGTTTCTGTGTTTGAACGTATCTCTCAGTGTAGAAATAATTTTATTAATAAAACAAACCCACATACATTAGGAATAGGCGCGTGTGTGTGTGCAATTATGGGGAGGGGTTATAAAATATTTCATAATCAGACTTAGCAATCTTAAGCAAAGAATAAATAGTTACATTAGAAAATTTTCCAGCTAAGTTAGAAACTAATAAAATCAGTAAAAGCAATAAAGAATATGTTAAAATGAGTATACAATGGGAGAGTGGTTCAAACGCATTAGGAAAAATAAAATAAGTGCTGCACCCCTAGAGCAATACTAAAATAGTTACATTAGTCACCCTTACATAGGAAATACATTGTAACAGTAAATACAAATACAATGCACAGCAAGACAGAGTGGCGACATAGAGGTATGCAAGGAAGAAATGCACTTAATAGCTTTTCTTGAAACACGCTGCAGGCAAAACCTGATGCAAATAAGGAGAGTGTGGCTTTGTTATGATAGATTAGATTATTTTTGCAACAATTATTGTTTGTCATCTGATCCTTCGTGTCAGCTGCTAGAGGCACGATTTCTAGCTAAATTTCTAGAAATATAACGTTTCCGCGGCCGCACCCAAGCCTTTAAGCATTCTTTCTAAAAGAAATCCTACAAAGATTGTTAATTCGGAGTTAAGTCTTCTTTCTACACTAAAAGATAGACTGTTAACTCTGAGTTAAGTCTTCTTATCTACGATAAAATCTAGAAAGAATGTTAACTCAGCTTAGCGGCTAACGGTGTGGCTTTTTCCGATGCTAAAAGCAGAGGAAAATGCCGTAGTTGTTTGTGTCAGCATTATATTGTAATACTGTGTTATATATTTGATGTAAAAATATCGTACGAGGGTGTGTTAATTTGATCGTGTCAAAATTATTTAAATTTTCATCGGTGCTTTTTTTTTTTAAGACGAATTGATGTACTGTTACATTTTAACAATTTTAACAGTATCGTGATTGTTCCTCATAAATTTGTATTCCTGCTAAATTTTCGATTATGGTGGGTTAGTGTAATATTTTAAAGATCACGCTTTGAATCACGTTTTAGCGAGAAATTTTCCAAGACAAAAAGTATGGCAAATTCAAAAACAGAAAATATGAAAAGATGGGAATTGCCAGACATGGAAGCCACCAGTGCTGTAACATTTCTACAGCAGAAAAACATCCTGCTGAAAGAAAAAAAAATGTTTGTGCGGTGAATGTATGAGACTTGAGGTCCATAAAGATCTTTGGACTTTCATTTATAAGTCTCGTTCTTGCCGAAAGAAATGTGCACTTCGAAAAGGCAGCTGGTTTGAAGGATTTCAAATGCCGTTTGTCAAGTCTTTACATTTTCTGCATTACCAGAGCCATGACGAGTTGACTGTACAGCATGCCACTAATGATATTGAAGTGTCTACCAGTAAATATTATTAACCAAATTGATAAATAAAGTAACATAACATACACACACAATAATTGTTGTTAACCAAAAAATGTAAATTATTATTTAAAAATACACAAAAATACCCCTCCCACTAATTGTTGTCAATCAAATGTAAGCAAATTAAAGTAACGAAAAGTATTATTTAAAGATCCATAAAAAAAAGCCCCGTTGTTTCTTTAATATTGTCACTTAAATTTTTAAAAACAGTATTACTATTTAAACACAACCCAAATTACTATTTAAATGTACACCAAAAAAGATCCGTTCTTGTCAATAATAATCAAATTAAGAACTATTATTGTCCCATTGTCAAAAAGATTATGTTTTTGGGAAACCAAAACAATAATTTATAAATGAAAAACAGTCAATCGGATGTCAATCAAATGTAATAAATAAAAGTAACTTCAATTTTGATTTACCAAACATACACAAAAAAAGCAACCCCTTTCTCCAAATAATTGTTGTAGGCAATCAAATATAAAAGAAAAGGAAGGTAAATTAGTATTTAATCATCATCCAAAAACACCCACCCCTCTCACTAATTATTGTCAGCAATCAAATGTACACCACCACTAAAAGTAACGTAAACTACTATTCTTTAAACGGTTACACCCCTTTCCTCAATAATTGTTGTCTACAATCGTACATACAAAAAACACCCCTCCCAATAATTAGTATCGGCAATCAAATGTAAACCAATCAAAGTAAGACCGTAACTTAAAACTACTATTCTTTAAACGGTTAACCCACCCCTTCACCCAATAATTGTTGTCTACAACCGTACACACAAAAAACACCCCTCAATCAAATGTAAACCAATCAAAGTAAGACGGTAACTTATTATTTAAACATAACCCAAATTACTATTTGAAACTACACTGAAAAACAACCTTTTGTCAATAAAAATTAAACAAACAACTATTGTTTGTCAAAAATATTTATTCGTAGAAACAAAAATCATAATTTATAAACGAAAGGAAGTCATATCGGTCATCAATCAAATGTAAACCGATAAAAGTAACGGTTTTAATTTTTATTTAAACATACACACGCACACGCGAAAAAAAAAAACACTTCTCCCGATAATTGTTTTTGGCAATCAAATGTAAACCTATCAAAGTAATGTCAATTATTATTTAAAGTTCCATCCAAAAAAAACCCATTCTCTCTTAAATTTCAGCAATCCAATTTTACAAAAATAGTAATACTATTTAAAAAAAAAACACAAATTACTATTTGAACACACACCAAAAAAGACCAGTTCTTGACAATAAAAACAAAAAAAAAATCATTATACCATCGTCAAAAATATTATTTTGGAAAAATAATTCAGAAACGAAAGAAAGTAAACTTTGTAAAAAAAAAAAAAGTCAATATTAATAAGATTCGCTGGCCCGGAAACATTATATTTCTAGAAATTTAGCTAGAAATCACGCCTCTAGCGGCTGACACGAAGGATCAGATGACAACCAACAATTATTAATATATGAAATATTGAAGAACTGTTAGTCAAAGAACTTTTGTTATATCTATGCTTAAATTAAAAATAGCATAGCCGAGCATCCGAACCTTTCCTGATTATATTTTTTATTGTTAAATTTTTGTCTTTAATTTATTGCTGGGGGGGGGGGGATATTTTATATATTTCACTGATTTCCATGATTTTTTTAATTTGTATTTTACTTATTTCTGAGCCATTTCAATTTATCGCTGGGGGGAGTATTTTATGTATTTTTATCAATTTTGTGTGTATGTACTTTTTTAAAATTTACGTATTATTTCACTTGATTTTTTACTTACTTTCGATGTCTTGCCTTAGGCATTTTAATTTCACAAGCTTCAGCAATTTTTTATGATGTCTTGCCTCAGGCATTTTAATTTGGGTATTTTATGTGTTTTTACCGATTTTATGTGTGTGTACACTTTTAAAATTTACTTATTACTTCACTTGATTTTTTACTTACTTTCGATGTCTTGCCTTAGGCATTTTAGTTTCACAAACTCCAGCATTTTTGATGTCTTGCCTCAGGTGTTTTAATTTTAATTTCGGTGTATTTACCGATTTTGTGTGTGTACATTTTTGCCTCAGGCATTTTAATTTTAATTTCCCATTGATTTCAACTATTTTTTGTATAGAAATTTATCATTTGCAGGCTTTTTGGTGGTGCTGCAGTGTCATCTAGTAGCCACAGTACATGTAACCGAAAACTACCCAAAAAATATTTAAATTTTCACACCACCTTGGTATGGATATGCTTCCATATATCCTTCAGCTTTTGGTCACTAATCCACCGATACACCTGACTATAAGTTCTTGCTCCATAAGTTAATAATGAATTTTAACTAAGCTTCTGAATAGTTTACCGATAGGAAATTTAAACTGGTTTATCCACACATACTGAAGAACTAAATATTAAATTTTCTTTATACTTTAAACTTTATAAAATATTTTAAAATAATTTACTATTAGGTTTTACTAAATTACCATCCTATAGTAATATAACTTTATACTGTTTAATAATAAATAATGATTTACACAACAATAATTATTATAATAATCCTAATGATAATACAATACAATACCTATTTATACTCCTTTTACCAAGAGATTTGATGGGATAAATAGAGTCAGACAAATAAACTAATTTACATATTACTTAAATTGGTAGTTTTAAAATTGAAAATAAAATAATGTCATCTTTTAAATAAAAATATAATAAAATATTTAATATCTAATTTATTTATAACTCTATTCAATCAAACAAAACTATTTTTAAATAATACAATTTATTAATTCTTTACCAATTTATTAAATTGTAAAAAATATTTAATTTAATGTAGCAATTTTAGCCTACATTTATTAGTTTAAAATATCTTTAAAAACTAACTTATTGTAATGGAATTTGCCTTTTCATGTGAATTACATATATATATGACCATACGCCTATTTGCGTAATTATAACGTAATAGTTTCTTCTCTCTCTTTTTTTCTATTTAAAATATATATAATTCCTTATTCAGTCAGTAATTCTACATGGTACTCTTATTTCTCACTCAGCATATTTATGGACGTCAATTTCTGACTCCAAGCACCAATCTTACTTACATGTAAATAAGAATTATGCTGGGAAAGATTGAGTATAATTTTTAACAAATAGAACTCCTACCACTGGCTAGCTCACTCAGGGTGGGTGGTTATTAACTGTGAGGAAGGTATGGGGACATAAATGCACATATAGATGCTTAATCGACTCTCATACATTATTTTACTACAAATCTCTATCTCTATTACACAATCTAAAATAAAAGAAATCAACACATAGATACATACACTCATGCTTAAAATAGATATTTAATACTCGTTAATGTAGAAATCCCATAATAAATATTTTCTAGTTTGCGCTCAAATATTTTAAAGATAACACATGCACATACATATACTGCATAGACAAAATAAATACAACAAAATCAGATAATATAAGACAAATGAAACAATTCAGCATTTAGTCTATTCATCTGTATAAAACATACTTGATGATGTATAAAAGATTTCTTTTGATTTTTCTTTTTTAGACTTTACACATTATTATTATTCAAGATAAATTATTATTTAAGAAGTGAGTAGCACTTAAGAAAGTATTCATGTTACCTTGATTTCTCCCCTGGGGGTATAGACAAATGGCAGCATTGGTTTGCTCGACACTATGGCATTGTAAATAGGTGCTTTTGGATAAGTGTATCTTAATTGATCCCTTCATATAATATCAAGAACGTTTGGTGAAAATCATTCTATTTGTCAGGTCTAAGAGAGGCTTCCTTCCAATGTAGACAGCATCTGCGGTATCTTCATAGGATGGCTTGCAGAGCCCAGCACATTTTGGTCCTTACCCCAGCCTATTCATGGCTGATGGTTATATGTAGTTTTTAAAAATAATATTTTTACTATCTCACTAGTAGAACAAATCTTTTTAGAATGGCCATCAAAGTCTGACTGAAGAATTCTCATTAATTAATTCCATTGTTCCATTTTCTTTTTATTCTCTTTCCTTTTTTCTTTTCTTTAAAAAAAAACCATGTGTTATTTTTAGTTTTGCAAAAACCCTTCAGCACTTCTTTTTTTTCTTAACGTCAAGGAATTTCAATTAACATCTCAAAATCCATATTAACCATTCTTTGTTTCTTTCTTAGCATTTCTATTTATCAAGATAACAATCTATACATTTTTGATATTTTTTTTTCATTTAATATATCTTTTTGACGATACCATACTATGACTTCCATCTTGAAAATAAAATCTTGCCTTATTATTTTTTTTAATTCCACTTATTCATCCACACAGCAATACAACTACATGCATTTTTAAACCAAATACAAGAGCACAAACTTTATAACCCCCCCAACCCTTTCTGTTTAATCTCTTTCTGTTTCCCCATTTAAAAATATTCACACAAAAAAAAACACAAAGAAAAGAAAATCAAATTTATACAAATTTTGATTATATATATATGGGAGCATATATTGAACCCAGCCCTGTTATATTATATATTGTTCTAGACTTATTTTATAATGTTCAAATGTCCCCATTTTATTAATAATTTTAGAAAGTAATTAAAACTTTCTTTAAATTCATGCAAGCATTATACACATATTGCCAGTCATGTGTTAAGCTTTTCCAGACATGAATGTTGCAATTTTGAAACTTATTGTCTGAAATAAGTTTAAATGAATATTTAATAATAAAAAAATAATACATAATATGAAATATAAAATATAATAATGAAATTTAAAATAGCAAATTTAATATTTTTGGATGACAATAAATAAAACTGAGACATTTGGTACCCCATAAAATATTAAGAACTTTAATAAATAATTATTAAATAGTTTTAACTTATTTTAAGAATAGATTTAGTAATTTACACAACTATATTTATAACTATATTGTAAACCACTAATTTTAAACTATTTATTTAATAGGATATTAAACACATTTTCAAGTATGGCCAATGTCATTTCATTTTGATTATAAAATATTAAATTATTCTGCTTTCATTTTATAATTTTAATAGTTGAAATGGTTTTAAAATATTTTATGACTACTTATGGACTCATTTAAACAAGTTCAAGTCCCTTTAAATCAATATAATTATAATTATAACTCTTACAACTACCTTAATTGAAAATTTGTAAGAAATTGACCTTCTTCAGCATACTTAGCCTTAACAAAAGGGCACAGTATATATATATATATTAAGAGTACAGATGATATTTTTAAAATAATATAGTAATGTAGCTATTAATAATAAATTGAGAAAGCACATTTACACATATATTTGTAGATGTTTATATGTGTATTGTTCAATAAACTCATTAAAAAATAATATTGTAATAAAATTTACTTCATTATTTTTTTCTATAAAATGGAATGGACATATATTATTAATCTTCTAAACCCATTGATGTATCAGAATGAAGAACTTGATAGAACATCATTTTGTTTGGACATTTTTTTTAAAAAGCATTGTGATGGAAAGTTGTTTTCTTTTACTTCTTAAGCCGTCAAACTCATCTTGCAACTATTGTAATATCCCAGTGATTCTCTGTGTAATCATGGAATCATTTTTCATAAATATTGAAGGGTATCTTACAATCCTATCAAAACCAGCCTATATTTGTCCACACCACCAAAGCAAGCACATTCAAAACATAAGCTTAACTAACATGTGGTCAGATATGTGCTATTCTTTCTTTAAAGCACATATATATGTAACAGATGTTTGCTTTATTAAATATCAAGTTAGATAAAAGGTGTGATAAACTGATTTTCATTACTTAGTGAAAAATAAAAACCCATTAAAAAATCAATATATATATATATATTAACAATAGACTAAAGATCAATGTATTCTATATCACGAATTGAGACAGAGACTGAGTAAGCATAGAGATGACCCAAAGTCAAGTCAATTGCTAAGCAACCAAGCATGGAAAATAAAATTAGAATTCTATTACGTAATTTTATTTTTTTAAAAACTTATAGGCAGCGCAATGTCAAAGAAAATGGAAAAGCTAGTATATCAAAGACCAGATGCTAAGCTTGGTATAAAAGCAAATCCAGTTCATTTCCTTCATCTCTTATTATTTTTTAAAATAATGCATCAACCATAGAAAACCAACAACCTGAGATTGAATGTTCAAATGTAAAGGAAAATGGATGACTCATTCAATTACTCTGAATTATCCATATAAGTTTCTTAGCGCAAAACCATAAAAAGTTAAAACTGACATTTAAATTAAAACAAGTATAATAAGTTTGTGCAATTTAATAAAATAAGCGAACTGTTTTTAAATTAATATTGGAGAAACCGCGCTATTATTCGAACATGAATAAAGAAGGAATATAATTTTTGCCAGCACCCAAACAAAATGATGTTTTTTTTTGTGTGTGTATGAGCTGTTAACTACCAAATCACAAATAAACAAAATTTAAATCTGTTATAAACCACTGTGCAATGTGTTCTGGCTAAATCACTAGTGACGTAGGACTGAAGTCCTACTATCCCAACCCTGGAAGCACAATAACTTTGTCTATTTACTCCTATAATGCTTAAAAAAAGCTCCAATTATCCAATGCCAAATGTCTACATGGATCGAGAAGAACAACTACAGAGAATGGATGCAATATTATTTCAGGTGCATTACACAGGAATTCCAATGAGTGATAGATGTGAACCAAGGAGAGTGATCCAAAAAAGAGATAGACTGTACCCAAGAAAGACATTGTTCTCAAGGTCATGAACATTAAACAAAATAATTTAATGAAAACTCTGATTTGTTCTGTATTCTTGTTATTTATATATTTGTAAAAAAAAATTTATCTTCTTTTTAGATTTGCAAGTGTGGCTATGATTTGGAAGAGTCCATTATAAGTGAAAGCAACAAAAGTGGGGGGGGGGGGATCATTAAGTTAGATAAACTGTTTTTTTTCTTATATTTTAAATAAAGTTTAGATAGCTTTCCCTCCATAGTGACTTGACATTGATCATTGTTATTTGGGATAAGATCTTTAAGACAATTCCATATTAAGTACATATACTTATTACAGGACAGAATTTATGTTATTTGTTTGTTGTTAACTAATAATCATTCGTGTTTATATTTTTTTTCAGTATAAATGACTAATCTTCTTGTGCATATGTTGTTTCCTGTCAGCCTTAGGGATCTATACATAGATTGGGGGTTCCCCAAAGAAGGAACATTGCTAATTTGAATTGGAGAAGGCTACTACAGATATACCTGCATAATATTGTAAATTAGCTAGTTAGCTTTATGGTCAATTTAATAATAACATTTTTTTAAAATTGCTTTGTAAATAATTAGTGTCATGTCATGTATTTCTACCATTTGGGTAAGTGTTTAGAGGCATGAATATATTTAATTGTTGATAGGATAGAAATCCATCCTTTACACACACAATTATATTACTTTATCTCGTTAAAGAGTTTTAATTTTTTCCTTTTTCTTTGTTTCATATTTAATAAATGTTGTCAAATTTATTTACAATAAACTGGTCTCTAGTTTATCAAAATTATTTATGCATCCACTTATCAACCAATAACTGAGAATATACATATACCCACATCATATTCATATATAATAATGTATAGATATGGTTGGATGAATGATTAAATCAATTATAACCTGTATAGAGGGGCAGCAGTTGCTATCCCGTATAAGTTCATCCCTGAAGAGAGTCAAAGGCAGATTTCTCCCTGAGTTTGAATACTAAGGCATAACAGAGCCCAAAGGAGGGGTGAACAAACCCAAATTGTATTTAAATTTAATGTGAATTGTATTTAAATTTAATGTGTAAATACAGAGTTAGCCCATTGGATGTAGATATGATCATAGATTAAGTACTTCATTTGCATCATTGATGGCATCCTACCAAAAGACCCTAGGTCCAACCATATTGAGATGATTTCCCCTCCCTTGTGGTAAACTCCAGCCATCATAACATATTCTTTAAACTCTACCCAGCTGTCCTTTAAAACTTGCAGTGAATTATTTGGCATTGTGTATTCCATATTCTTTGGTAAATTCTTGGTAGAGACTTGATGCTTTCTGATGCAATACACGATCTATCAACTGTAACATTTTTAAAATTCATGTAGTTCAGCCCTAGATTTAAAGCTTTATCAGTTTTGATTAAAAAATTATTCCTTAATTTTCTTACAACACAAGCAACAGTAGTGTAAATCTGTTTTTCCTCTTTATTATTTCTCTAATAGAATATTTATTTTTTGATATATATGGCCCACTTCTTAATAAGACTGCTTTTTTTATTAAACAATTTAATTTTCTCCTTTAACAAAAGTATTTTACAATATTTTTTGTCAAGCATTGTTAACTGAGAGGATAACGCAGCCGCCTTGCAAGCAAGTAGTTGGTTGCAGACAGTTGTGGGTTTGCATCCCGGCTGATGCTATGACATATGAAAAAAAAAAAATTTTTTGGGGGGGAGAGGGAATTATCACTCATGATTCTAAAAGAATGCAGTATTTTATTAAATATGTATTACTATACAGAGTAAAACTTTTTAAAGAAAAAAAAACACTAGGAAAAATACTGCTTCATGTGTTACTGAACTGAACAGATACAACATTTAAATTACAAAGAAAATGTTACTACATAAATTCACATTTGAGAATGTGATATTTAGTGAAGGAAACAATGACTGCAACTGCAACAAGATTTGTAAAATTTAATAAATTCTCAAATCTCAATGTTTTTATTATTTATTTGTTTACATTGTTTTTATTTAGATACATTTATTGCATACTTTGAAAACCCACTGTACTTGCAAATTAGTAATATCTAATTGATGTTAGTACTATGTTTCTATTTTATCTGTTAAAGAGCTTATCCAGCTGCTTTATCTAATTTGTGGTTATTATTTTAATCTAGTAAAAATAAACAAGTGGGGAAGGGGTGAATGACTATGAAAGGTGGTGTAAGTTACCAACCGAAAGAAAATTTTACTGCAGGCAAAAAAAATGATGGAAGTTAAAATGAATTAATCTTTAAATTAATAACTGAAAAAATAAAAATTACTTCTGATTATAATGATATAAAATACTGACCTGTAAAGTATATATATATATCATAGATTAAAACATACAAGTGCTCTTAAGATGCTGCACACTAAAGAAAAGAATATAGGAAGCATGTCAATACTTTTAGATAAAGGTTTTAACTTTTATCATAAGCACCTTGATCAAATGTATATATTTCCAGTATAAAGATTATAATATTACTCATAAACTGCAAGATTTTGTGAAGGGTAATTTGTAAATGAAACAGTAGACACAAAATATGAAGAGACTAACATCTTTATGGTCACAGTCAAAATGATTCAGATTGGATAAGTGGGAATTTAGGTTAAAGATAAGACGGCCATTTTATTTTTATAAAGTCACTATCTTGATGTCCCTCTATAGTCAAAAAAAAATGTTTGATTATTATAAACATTCAAGGTGCATATGATAAAGTTTAAAACATTTCTCTAAAAATATGTATATACTTCCTATGTGCATAATAAATAATCACAACTTTACATTAGTTTATTTATATATTTCCAGTATAAAGATCGTAATATTAACTTGTAAATTGCAAGATTTCATGAAGGTTAATTTGTAAAGGAAATGGTGGACTTAAAAAGTGAAGAAACTAACAGGTTCACACCTCCAAATCAAGATGCTTCAGATTGGCCTATATAAGTGGGTATTTACGTTAAAGATAAGACAGTGTTCTTATCTTTATAAAGTCACTATGTTCGAGAGGTCCCTCTATGGTCAAAAAAAGACATTGTTTGACTATTATTAATGTTCAAAGTGCACATGACAAAGGTTAAAGCCTTTCTCTAAAAGTATTTACATATATATTAATAATATTTATAGAAAATACTTATGATGAAAAAAATGTGCATATTGAAATAAAAATGTTTGTGTAATACTTTTATGTTAGGTAAGTGTGGCCACAATGACTTATATTAAAAAAAGTATAAATGCAATCAATAATGAGAATGTATATATATATTGTACCGAGACAAAGTCGGTACAGGTATATACGCACACACACGAGCAATGTAAACACTCTATATTTTTTTTCTTCTTTCACTTTCAACTTATGATAAAAAAAATAAATGTAGTTTTCTTTCAATGCGTTATAAAATACATTGTAAAATAAAATGTTAATATTTCTGATTAAATAGTTTAAGGCTTTCATATAATCTACTATAATAATATTCTCTAAAAAAAATAAAATAAAATATAAAGTATTACTAATATGCCATTTTAAATCTCAATAAGTGATTTCTACTTGTATATGCCACGGGGGTAATTAAAAGGGGTTTGTTTTAGATTATAACTGTAGTGAAAGTTAAAAGCTTATAGAAGTGATTTTGAGACAGATTAAATGCTCGACTTTTAAACTAATGTAAGTTAAATTGTTCTCTTAAAACACGCACACATGTATGCATAAAAGGTGTGAATAAGTATGAATTTTTTCTAACTGAGATTGCAATATGAGATTGCATAAACCTAAGATTGCCTCAAGCATATGGATTGAGTGGACATTACGTAGGACACGGACCCCAACGACAACTCAAAGAATATTGAACTCTGGGTGGAGATTCGATCCTCAGATAATAACCAACCCATATAAATATGAATCTAAATCTAGAAAAAAATGTCTTTTTACACTCCTAGAACTTTTCTTTGTTTTTTTTTTTGTTGCTATCCGGTTTATCCAATATGATCACTGTGAAATTAACATTTAGAGCGTCGATCGTCATGATGGGCTAGGAAACCCTTCAGTGATTGACCGACGCTCCGCCGCCTGAACATCTCCACAGCTATGAATGATCAACAACAGTACCGTCCGAACATAGTGCTCCAATCAGTCTAAGGACGTTGTTCCGTTTAATATACAAGAATCGTCCAAACATACTACGCTGAACTTATGTGAAATGAATAACCATGTATTATGGAAACATCATCTATCAGGTTCGAACCCTCACCAAATTAGAAGCAGCAGAAGACTAAGCAAAATCCTAGGTAAACATTTTTTTTTATAATGCTTCCATTCATTCTTTACGTAAACTTAAAAGGCAATCTCATAATTAATTAAATTCGACTTTCGTAAATCAAATATAAAATGATCCGTAATCCCTCATATTTAAATCTTATTATTTTAATCTCAACTTTCGTAAATAAAAATATCAGATGCTACATAGTTCCTCATATTTAAAATCTTAGGACTTTTCCAGTTATGAACTTTGATCCTTATTATTATTTTCTTTCGCAGATAAACTATAACACACACCTAATTTCAAAATGTAAAAAGAGGAAATATATTTTATCATCCATGTTTATTATGCATAATATGTTCTTTTCTGTGCGAGTGCGAGAATGCGCGTATGTGCGTGCAAATAAAGCTATTAATCAATGTTTCATTTTTTTTTATAATCAATAAATTTTTTTTAATTTAAACAAGTCGAGCATTCCTCAAATCATTTTCTATAATTAAATATATTTTTTTTTGAAATTATTATTAAAATTAGCATTTATTCATGCAATTAATTATTTTACTTTTAAATTTGTCTTTCTTATATTTTTTTTGTTTTTTTATTTCTTTTAAATTTCATTCATAAACATCGTGCCGTAAGTCACGATGTTTACTTATTATGTAGTTAACCTAGGTTTAAGAGTTGGGAGGGCCTATTATTAATAAATATAAGTAAATGTCAATAGAGCTAGTATAAATAATTCTATTGGACTGTATGATAAAAGGGGGGATGATATTATAAGCGTCTAATTGTTTATTCTAATGATGCCTCAACCGAACATTCGTATTAGTTATAAATAACCAATGATCCCGTCCAATGCTTGGACCGATCTGTTAATCAACCGATCTTCTTATCCATTGGTTAATATTGTGTCATTTGCCAGAATAATAGTCTTGAAGGCAATTACATCGCGACCCTGAGTGACCCCTATTGGTCCATGCTGGGAGTTCGAGCTTATGGGCAGGGATTAGACTTCAAAATCGTTTTGATATGACGTAAGGTGATGCGAGAAATTAAATTGTGAATCAAATCATCGTATCTGGCGCCCTCTTGTGTTGATAATGAACAACTATTGATATAAGAAAAATAAATAAATCTTTACGCTGTATCATGTTTGTTTTGGAGCTCACAATCCCTTTTAGGAACGGTTTAATAGGGAGCCGGTGCAAAGGGGTAAGGGGACAGTAAAATATATATATATTATAACAGAATGCTGGTTTATACCTGTGGTGAACTTAAATGTTCAAGGCCCAAAATGTGCGCCAAATATAACGGAATCGATTATATTTAAAGTCTAAATTGACTTGTTAAATATAACGGGATGATTAAATTCACCAGAAAGAGGATATGCATTTCATTACAATCGAACTTGGATCTTCTGGTAGAATGCTAGAAATAAATCGATGAAATACTAAGTCCATGATTATATCTATCTTTACTATGCTAGCTCAATAATTTTTAAATAAATTTTGATATAATTTAAACTAGTTCATCTATCTCTCATCCCTCTTTCAGTCACCATTATGCCATGATATTCAAACTCATGGAGAATTTGCAATTAGCTCTTTTCAGAGATAATTTCAAAACAAGTCATTAAATAGTATGCCTTTATATAAGCATTAACTAATAATTGATATTCATATGATGTTTATAATACTAACATATATATATATAATATAATTTAATAATGATTAGACAAAGAGATCAGGTTAATAACTCAATATTTAATAAACAATAAAAAATATAATGTAAAAGATAAATAAGATATCAATAAATAAATAAGGATGAATTTTACCATTTTAAAATATTAATAATTAATATTCTCATTGAACACACTATGATAAAATTCAATGTTATAATAAACCATTCAAAAATAAATAACATAATTTAAATTAACAGATATATAAAAACAATATCTAGATTCAAAAATTAATAACTTATTAATTTATTTACAGTTCTTATTATATATGTTTCATAATTGTTAATATATATATATAAGTACTATTTACAATTGTATAACATATATTATATGTATTTATAATAAATAAAATACATTAAATGTTTATTATATTATATAATAAACATAATAAATTTATTTTAAATATCTGTTAAATTATAACCATTTTTATATATTTCATTTAATTTTGATGAATTACGTTAAAATTTTCAATTCGGGTTTATAATATTAAATTTAGATATTTCTATTAAAATATAATGTTGCCAAATTTGAAGAAGAAATAATAATAATAATAATAATAATAATAATAATAATAATAACAACAACAACAACAACAATAATAATAATAATAATAATAATAATAATAATAATAATAATAATAATAAACATATTAAGATAATATAAGTATTATTATAATATATATAAATAAAGAGAAACTTATTTTCCAGAGTTAAGAATAGATATGTAAGTCTTTAGTTCATAATCCTAATGAAGATCTCTTATGAAGTATATTAATCCATTGGTATAATAATGATTTATTTATCCTTAATTGATAAACTGTTAATAATATCCAATGATTTGATTGATATAATATAAAGTAAATATTCTTCGAATGTTGATGTTCTTATTCTCCATTTTTCTATTATCATTAGATGTTCTTTACAACTAATATTTCAAAATAGCATGTAAGTTGGTTTCAAAACCTTTACGATATAAAATTATTTCACTCATTCCACATTGTAATATTTCTTTATATATATAATTACTTTAAATTTATATATATCCGAAGAATAACGAAGTGTTAAAACAACGTAGTTTCCAAAAACTCAAACAAATGTTCTTTTCTTTTATATTGCTATTCCTTTTAAGATTTAATAGAAAATTTAAATATTTTTCCTTAGTCTTTTAATCCATAGATTTATCTTAATTTGGAATAGTTAATATTTAATTCCAAATGTTGAATAGTAATATTTATATTTATAAAAGAAAAAGTTATTTTAAAGAGAAATCATTTTCTTTTCTTCTCTTTAATCGCTAAAGAAAGAATGAATCTCCTCATGTTTTGTTACAACTTCATGCTTAATTCAAATACTAATTGTTTAATAGACATTAAGATTTAATAATAAAATATATATAAAATTATTTATTTTTCAACTTCAAATCTGGCATTTACTCAAAAACTTAAGGTATGTATTATTTAAAGTTCACATGTATATATAAATAGGATATATGTATACATAATAAAAATCAAATAAATTTTACATTTATAAATAATTTCATTAGAGACAAAAGCACGTTAGGCCAATAATAATAATTGGAAGTTACTATAATAATATAAATATATGTTTTTATAGTTATTGGCAAATTACTTTTTATAATTAATATTAATAATATCAAACAGAAAATCAAATGAATTGATTTGAAAAGCTAAGTAATTGATTTAAAATATTGAATATATATTTTTTATCTTTCATAATAATGTTAACACATTCATTTTCTCATTAATAAAAAACAAAGCTTACTTAATCTATCCTTTAAAGTATTCCCTTCTTCCAAGTAGCAAATCATAAATTTTAATGTGATGTGATGTGATATGGCTACTTTTTTATCGACCTTTCCTTTCTTTCCATTCCCCACTCTGTTTTCCATATTCTTCTCTATCCTGCTCTATACCATTTCCAAATCATCATCTTTGTCCCTTCCATGGCCTTTGTATCTATATCCCCCATATCATTTTCCAACCACAGCATTAAGATCAATAATCCACTTTTTATATAATCACTTGGTCTATATTTTTCTCTCACAACATCATAATTTTTACCCTTTCTGCTTATAAGCATTTACATTCAATTAACAGATGCCTAATATTTTCTATGCCTTCCTTACATAACTTGCAGACTAAACCACCCATATTTTTACATTTATGTATACATTCCCTTGTTGCTAATGATCATATTCAAGCTTTAGTAAACTACTTTCCCTGCTATTATCATAAATTAATTCACATTCAATATTCTGTTTACTTTTATATATATTTAAGTTCTTTTTAATCCTCATTATGGTTCTCCATCTCTCCAGATTCCTATTTTTTATTAATATATCTATTCTTCTATCCCAGTCTGCCATTAGAACACTCAACAATCCTCCTAATATAATCATCCCATCCTTTGTACAAGTATACTGACATAAAGTCTTTATCCAAATCTTCTGCATACCATACTATCTTTCACACCAATCTTGTTGCTTGCCTTTTATTCATAACCCAATTAAATACTATTTTGGCTATTCTCTTACAATCCACAAATTGCAATCTACCAAACATTTTTATTTTACTTTTTGCATCTCCCATATAAAAACTGATCATTTCTCCTTTAAATTCTTCCTTTGCCATTCACATATCTGCATCTAATGCATGTCTTCCTACTTCTCTTTGTACTTTTTCTAAGTAATCTAACACCCCTTTGCTAACACATAACACATTATTACTATGATTTAACCCTACTATTACCATTCCCTCTCATACAATTCTTGCTACATCATATTTATTATATGAAAACACTGTTAATTTCTTTATCAGTCCTTTTCTTTTCTTTGCTTCAATTATCAATCCCCCCCCCCCATTCCTCCAAGCAATTCCTCTGATTACTTAAGACAATTCCCAAAAATTTGTACCTATTCATCATACTTAACTTTATATCCCCCAAGAAAAATTCTTTCTCTTCTCTTTCCCCGGCATTTACCAGCATTACTTTTGATTTTTCTTCACTAAATTTGATTGCCATGTTTTTACCTATCCCTGCACAGGTCTTCAGTATAACTTCCATATCTTCCCCACTTTCTGTGCATAAAAAAATATCATCAGCAAATAAAAGACTTGATAATGTATACACTCCCTACCTTCTTCCTAAACTTTCTATTGCCCTTTCCATTTCTCTTAAATATAACAAAAACATAATAAGTGACATAGAAATCCTTAGTTCCATTTCATTTTTAACTCTTAACTGATTCTATATTTCCTGATTGATATATATAATAATTATTTTCATACAATCTCTTAATAAGATTCACTAAAGCTCCATTCATTCCCAAATTTACTAAGCTTACCCATAACCTATTTCTATTCCCTCTTTCAAATGCCTTCTCTATATCTATATAGACCATATATAATTGTCTACTTATACTCCTACACCTTTCTACAAGATATGAGACTACAAATAAACTATATCCTATATGCCTATCCATTCTAAAACCTCATTGCATTTCTCCCACTATATTATTCCGTCCATTTTGCCACCCTTCCAGCTACCATATATTCAAAAACTTTATACAACACTAACATTATTGTTACTAGTCTATATTATGTTTCTCTGTTTTTTTATCCTTTTTCTTAAATAATAACCTTACTCTTGGATTATTCTAGCTTCCAGGGAATTCTGCCTTCTGTGCCCTCTTATTACAGCATGATAATGGATTTAATTTTACCCTATTTCCCAAATTCATCAATATCTCTACTTCCCATCCATTTAAATCTCTTGCCTTTCATTTTTCAACTTTTCCCCTGTCTCATTCAATTCATTTTCTGTAAAACTAATATTTCCATTACTATGTGCTTTTATGATTGTTATGATTCTGTCCTTCACATCTAACATATTTTCTATATCCATTGCATACTTAAAAGATTGACTCTTAATTCTTCTTTAGAACTACACTTTCTCCTCATAATTTAGTAATATTATTTGTCTCTCCCCTACATTCCTTCTTTTAATATATTTTTAAAAAATTTTACTCCCCATCTCTTCCACTTTTATTAATATCTTCCACTAATTTATTATTTAATTTTATTCTCTATATATAATTATCTATTTTATCAAACCTCTTTTTATTTAAATACTTTTGCCATTTAATATTAATATCTTTTTCATTTTCTTTGTTCTTAATAGCACATTTATATTATCTCCATGCTTTTTTCTCTCTTTTACACTTTTACTAATTCTCACTTTTCTTTTACTTTTATTCTTCTGAATACACTAACCTAAAACATAATTTGCCACTTTTTCTACTTCACTGCACCAGTCCTTATATTCATCGCCAACTAACTCTTCCATGATTTCTTCAACTTTTATTCTTCTAACTTATTCCTATCATTCATTCTCCATCCATATCTTTCACTATTCTTTCTATTTTTATTATTTTCCATTATATTACTAACCATTTCTATTATAAAGAAATTATGATCATTATTACATACTCTCACTTCATTATCAAAAACTTTAATTTTCTGTACTTTATTCATTCCCTCTTTATCTACATACATAATCTATTGTGTAAATCAAAATATATAAAATGCACTAACACGCACAAGCACACAAAGCTAAAAACAAATAAAGAAAAGTATATATTATTTTTATTTTAATATATATATTTAAGCAAATGGCTAAGTGCTTTCAAGGGTCAAAGCCCTCATATTCATAGCCATTTTGTAAAAATATAAAAAATTGATTAGGAGTGATGTAAATTTATGCACATGAAATGATTACATATTCCATTTCTTGGATATTTTGTAGCAAGAGTCTTTTCTATTTATGGCATCACCATCTCTAGAGATAAAGTAAGCCTCTTTTATCTTCCTTTTAAGATCATGTCGCTCTTTGCAAACCACTACTGGATTTCCAGGTTGGCAATCATGACCAGCTGAAGTGCAGTGCTGTGCAAAAACTGAACTATAAGCAGTGTCCACCAGTACTTTATTGTAGGAGTAAGTGTGTTGGGATAGCCTAGTGACAGAGAGGCCCTGGTCTCACCATAATATGATGATTTACAAAAATTTTCAGGGCAGAGAATATTATAGGCCACCTGAGGTGTCAGTGACGGTGGTAGGCTGTCCTTGGTGTTATTGATTAGTTTGTTGGAGTTAGGAGGTCTGTGAAAACATAAATGGTATTTATTTCATTTGCATAAATTTACATCGCTCCTAATCAATTTCTTATATTTTTACAAAATGGCTATGAATATGAGGGCTTTGACCCTTGAAAGCATTTAGCCATTTGATTAAATATATATATTAAAATTAAAATAATATATACTTTTCTTTATTTGTTTTTAGCTTTGTGTGCTTGTGTGTGTTAGCACATTTTATATATTTTGATTTAGAACAATTAGCCACAAAGCATAAACTGTTTGCTTATTTCAATCTATTGTGTAAAATATATTATTTCTAGACCATATGTATAACCTGTCATAAATATTTGATAAATTTCCAATGTTCAAATTCACTCTCTGACAAAAATCTTTTAGAAGCTGCTCATTCTTGTTATCCAAATCATCAATTCCTTCAATACACCCATTCATATCCCCTATAATCATATATTTTCTTCCCCTTTTTTTGAAACACTGTATATTCTTAAATAGGCATTTATATATGCTATTGTTCCACTCCATTATAATTTGACTATCTGCAGTGGCCATATACACTATTGAACCAATCGATGTCTAATCATCATCGATGCTTCATGTGTCACCATCTACACTAACCTCCTAGGGGTCCGCAATTTAGACCCTGCTATAAATATATGCTATTCGCTCACACACTGTATGCCGAATCATTCTAAAGATTAGTGAAATTAATCTTTGTTTAGTAAAAATGAAACAGTAGTTTGAGCGATGCGTATATATATTTTGACTAAAGCAATAATTTTATTGCTGGAAAATACATTTGTAATTATTTTTATATCTGTGTGCATTTAATGTAACAACAAAGAAAAAAATGGGGAAGGCTTGAAATACTGAAATTATCTTTGGTCAAATCGTTGTCTATAATTAAAATTTATAAATCTTAATTACAATCGAAAAACAAATCGTTTATCAGTTTCAAATCTTTCAAAACAGCTAAAAGGGGTATTTCAAGCCTTATCTATTGAAAATATTTTACTAATTAAATGTTGTTTTTAAAAGGATTACAGAGATAAGGGTGGGGTATGAAATTGAATTCTGGGCAGTATTGAAAGGTTATAAAAGGAACCAGTGAACAAAAGAGACTTCACTTAGACTTTGAGTTTTACTTTGGAGTTTACTGTCAGTTTTTAGTCAATTGAGAATTACTTTTAAGAAGCCAACACAAGTTCAGCAAATGGGGCGTGAGTAGCGGAGCCATCCACCTCTCTTTCCTCTCGGAGGACTGTCTACCAGCCGTCAAACTTCCATCTGACTGGCCATATGAGATGACATAGAATTGCCACCCGTCCTGCCTGCCGCTATGCTGATATATTTGGTAAAATCATGTAATTTAGAGCTGCCTTGATACGAACATTCACAGGTGATTTATAATTTGTAGCCAAATTAATTCATAGATCCGTTATGATATTCTGCTAATTTTGCTTTTAAACTCTCTCTCAGTAATCTTTTATTAATATCATGTATTTTAACTTACCTTTCACGCTTAATTAAATTATATATATAAATGTGTGCGATTCCATTAAGATTTTATGTATTTTGTTTAATGTATAAATATGATTTATTTTCTTTAATATGCCAAAATCGCTAAGTTCGCGAGTCAAGGGGAAAATAATTGTTTTACTTGGAAAAGGGTGGGCTTTATTTAAAAACTTATCAATAAAGTTTTGTTTATATTAAATAGCAATTGCTCGCGAATTTGGTTTCATTTTAAATTCATGATTCTTAAAGTAAATTAAAAAACTTTTACTGTGGATGAATTTTGCTTTAATTTTCTATTTTAAAAAAAAAGATCGTGAACTTTCAACTTTCATATAATTAATTCATTCCTTTTTGCTGGTGCCTGAAGGGAAAATCCTACCAGTTAATACGTATTTGGGAATCGATTCTTTAAATATAAATGTTGTTAGTTTAATAATATTGTAAATAGTAACGTTATTATTCATTATGATCAGTTAAATGACTCAGAATTGGAAACAGATTATTGCGCAAGAGTTTAGACAATTTCCAAGTTTGAAAATTATATTATAAAATTTATATTCATGTCCAGTAATGTTGCTGGCATACATTTTCTTTCTGATATTTTATCTTTCCATTTTCTTGATTGTTTTATTATTTGGGGACATCGAAAGCATGAAGCTCCCATCCTTCTTAACCAGAGACAACGCTCTCTGTTAAATTATAAAGTTTAAGAGGATTATGTGCTGTGGATGGCAGTACATAATGATCTGAGGTCTCATTCTCAGCCTCTACTTTGATATCGCTCTCTGTTAAAATATAAAGTTTAAGAGGATTATGTGCTGCGGATGGCCGTACATAATGATCTGGGGTCTCATTCCCAGCCTCTACTTTGATATCGTTCCGCCAGAAATACGCGGATATATCTACTTTAAGTTTGTTTCCAAGTATTCCTTTAAATGATAAAATATCCACAATCGCCATGAAGGTCAGATTCCTTTAATGTATGCTAGTACCGTTACTTTTGTCTTTAATTTAATCACCGTCCGCCTAACCTTTAGTAAGTCGCAATGATGTGTTAAAAACAATGTTTCATTTCGTAAAAATACTTTTAGTCCATTGATTTAAACTGCTTTCCTTTAAAAAAAGCTTTATCGATTCCCAGAGACGTAAATCAATTTGTATAATTTATTCTCGTAAATAATGCGCATTGTTTGTTTTTTATGTATACTTATTCAAAAGACGCTAGGTCCAAACAATGCCTATCAAACATATATAATGATTTCAAGATTGTAAATAAATGATTGAGACCGTAAATTTATATTTATTTGTCAAAATGATTAACGTTAAATTATCGTGTATCTTTCTGTAATCCGAATCTGTTCCGATCTTGTAGATTATTTTGTACATCCACATTTTGGCATATTAACCCCGCACAACTTATAACACATTCTATAAAATGGTATTTATTAAATAATTGATGTAATGGGGATTTTATAAAACAAATCCCAAGTTTTCAAAATGTATAAAATCACTCCAAGCGTGAAACAATTTTGTAACATATATATGCGTTTTCTGCATTTATTAAATATATATATTTTCGTGTTAATCCTGGTTTGTGTTGAATTATTAGTTTCTAGTTAATATTTAGAATTATTTTCTTTAGCTAAGAGCTTAGCATTAATAAATAACTATGATAATGTAATAACTGGGCTACTCCGTCCTCGATCATCATCATCATTCTGATCTTATGCTCTACCGCTTTGCTTTGCTTCTGGGCACGGATTTAAAATAATTTTACTGTGTCATCAGAATTGTTGTTCATTGAGTCAGAGATTCGAAGAATAGGCAAATAGGTTAGAATTCAGTACTGCTCCAGACCTGTGTATCTCGAGCATGATTGGATTCGAGGTCCTTTTGCTTAGGATTTGAATATTGTTAAGTGAGCATACTATTTTGACCGGTACAGTGGATTTTTTTTTTTCCGGGCTTGGCTGCCCAAGTGGGGCTTCGATATAAACACCCACATACCCTGAGTACTGAATTCTGTTTATATGTATGTTTTAAAAAAAGGTTGTAAGAGATCATTGATGATAGATATGTATATTTCCTTCCTACCCGAGTTTGTTTTCCGATTTTATATATATAAAATGTGAAAAATTTGTATGAAAACCAATGTCCATGTGTTGCAACCATAAATGTAAATGGTTTTTGTGGTATCTGGTTGTGCAACTATAGAAAAATATTGTATTCTATGTTTACAGCCACAAATGTAAAAATCTTGTCTTAAAAATGAAAAAAATTTTCGATACCCATGTGTTTCACCCATAAGTGATTTTTTTTCCTGTATCTGGTTTTACAAATATATAAAATATGTTTCTTAAGTTATATATGCAAAAATGAAAATGTTTATAAATAAAACCCATGTACTTCAACCGTAAATGATAAACCTTGAAATTATAACAAGGTATATGTCATATTTAGTGTATTTTCTGTACATTATATATGTAATAGAGTTTATAATGTGTAACAAATACTTAGTTATATTTACTAGTTGAGTAGCCCAGATGTATTTGGAATTGTTTTTTTTTTGTTATATCCTGTTGGCTGGCGCCATATAAATGTGCCAACAGTGATATAATAAACTACATGTCAAAATGAGTTCAAACCAGGATGTTAGGGGTTGAGAGAGAGTTTAATTATTGTCCACTATTTTGCTATGTATAATTATTATGATCAGAACATTATATTGTAGAAACAAATCACTAAATTTTTTTTTTTTGTAAGAGTCTATTATAGGTGCAGAAAAACAACCAAAAGTCAAGCAGCAAGGCAGTTTGAATTCAGATCATACACATACATGTGATGATCAAATATTTTTTTCCTGTTATCAGCAGCAGTCGGCAGCAACAAAAAAAAATGGCAAAAGGAAGACAGTTGAAGAGAGGAGGGAGAGAGAGGTGTATATCCTGTATAAAATAAAAGAAGAAAGAAACAAGCCTTAATTTTCAAATAATTAGAAGGGACAATAAGTCTAAAGCAAAATATTAAAATATATTTCACAGAGACATTTAAAATTGACTATCTTTCAAAAGAAAAATAAAAGTAAATTAACGAAGAAATATAAAAAGGAAGTCAGAAAGTATAGCAACCAAAATTTCATGCTTAAAGAGTTTTTCAAAAAAAAAGTAGAAGGGAATTCTAGTAAACAAAATGAGGCATCTCAGGAACTACCCATCACTGCACCATTTATGCAGATCCAGATCTTCCGTGGTGAACCACAGGAGAGTCCACAGGAACATATGGAAAATCTGAAGGTGATGTGTTCACTACATGCACTGAGCAACAGAAAACAAATGGCCATAGCTAGCCAGCATTTGGAAGCAACCGCTAAAGACTGGTGGCGATCATTGACACACAAACCAACAGATCTTGAAGAGTACTGCCGGGCACTATGCAAGATTTTTTGGAGCGAAGAAAGACAGGAGTATATTTTGTGCACTATAACCAATGAAAAATTCCCAACTAATCACCAAGAAACATATGCGCAATTCTTTTTAAAGCAAGCCGCAAGACTCAGATCTCTACCAGATATCACATGGTCAGAATCACATATTATCCATACCATACGACAGAACATGCCGATGAAGATGCAGGAAATGATGATCATAAGCCGGATCAACAAAATAAATGAAATGGCTGAGTTTTTGGTTTCAATAGACTATGGATTTAGTAATCCAGAAACAGATGGAACCCCAACATTGAACCCAGAACAAGGGAAGGGGGACATACAGGAATGCCCAGAATATTTAAAGAAACAATGGAATCAGTTTAAACCAGATGGTAGCCAGATGACTAACATAATATGGGAAAAAGAAAATGTGGAGAATGTTACAACCACAAGCTTGTGTCCTATTATTGAAGTGATGATAGAATCCACCAAGGTATTAGCGCTAGTGGATTCAGGAAGCCAAGCATCGATCGTATCAAAGGCATGGATTAAAAGTGTAGAGAGAGAATGGGAAATCATGCAATTGCCAACACGTCCCATCCAGTTGACCTTAGCTAATGGGAAAAGAATCATGAGCGAGAACAGTCAAATCTGGCTAGAGGTGAAGATCAATGAGAGATTGATGGGCCATACCTTCTTGATTGTATCTGGACTGATCTATGATATGGTGTTGGGTTCTGACTTCCTAACCCAAAATCATGGAATTATCGATTATTTTGGAAGAAAATGCCTGTTCGACAATGAATCAACACATTTCAAAGTGACCCACCAAGCCGTACCTGAGAAGCAAAGCTGCTTGATCCAGCCTGTTGATTCCGCATTGATTGAAAAAAAGGTCCATGACTCAGCTATTACAGAGTCCAAAGATAAAAGAAGTATCCAAAGCATATTAGAAAATTATGCTCAGGTGTTTGCCCAGACTCCTGGAAAAATAAAGGGGTATACTCATAGAATTCGAGTGAAGGAGGAATTGTACACCCAATCCAAAACATACCCCATCCCATTCCAGTACCGGGATGAGGTGGAAAAGCAGATTCAACAGATGATCGAGTGGGACATTATTGAGCGGAGCCCATCTCCCTATAACAATCCGTTAGTTGTGGTGAAAAAAAAATGGAGATTTGCGGCTATGTTTGGACGCACGAAAATTAAACAGCATGACCATCCCTGAGAGAGACATCCCGCCACCGGTCCAGGAGGTATTTGTCCAGTTGGCAGGGAAGATGATCTTTTCTACCTTAGACCTTACCGCCAGTTATTGGCAGATGGCCCTAGATCCTCGTGACCGAAAGTATACCGCGTTTCGGTATGGAGGACATACCCATGTGTTTAAGCGAGTTCCCTTTGGACTCATTAATAGTGGGGCAGGTCTAATGCGATGTTTAAAACAAGTCCTATCCAAAGAGGTACAGAAAAATATGGTCTGCTATGTGGACGATATAGTAATTGCATCAAAAAACATCACTGAACATTTGAAATGCCTTGAACAATTTTTCCATGAATGTGCCCAAGAAAACATAACTATTAACTTGGAAAAGAGTCGCTTTGCGGTAAAAGAAATTACATTCCTTGGGCATGTTGTAACTGAGGACGGGGTCAAAGTCCACCCTGACAAAGTAGAAGCCATCGAGCACTTCCCCAAACCAAAAACTCGGAAACAAGTCCGATCTTTCTTGGGACTTTGTAACTTCTATCACCGGTTTTACCCAAATTTTGCTCATGAGACAGGAAAGCTGATAGAGTTACTAAAGAAAGATCATAAATGGGAATGGACCGAAGCCCATGACAAGGATTTTGAGAACATAAAAAAAAATTTTCTTCAAGCTGTAATGTTGTGTCATCCTGATTTTACAAGGACCTTTTACGTCCAGACTGATAGTAGCAAGCAGGGATTGGGGGCTGTGTTATTCCAAATTAATGAAGAAGGAAAGCATCAGGTGCTCTATTTTTGTAGCCGCTCCTTAAAGGGAGCCGAAGTACACTATACCACCACGGAACAAGAAACCCTAGCAATCGTTTGGGCGTGCCAGAAATTCCGTCAATTTCTCCTGGGGTCTGATGTGGTCATAGTAACCGATCACAAATGTTTGGAATTCTTGAATAAGAGTTTCCTTACAAATGATCGATTGATCCGGTGGAGCCTGGCCCTCCAACAGTTTCAATACAGAGTGGCTTACTGCCCAGGACATGAGAACATTGTGGCAGATATCCTAAGCCGCCATCCTGTACCTGCCAGTATCCAAAATCCTCAGCTGAATGACCAGACCCTCAGAATCATGGCCACAACCACGAAGACCCCTATGGAAACCGATTTGACAAATCTACGATATTGGCAAGATGACCAATATGCTAACATTATCTCCAACCTGGGAACCAATCACCTAATGTGTACAAACAAAAGAAATGCACGGCGATACTCCCAATTCCATTTAAAAGATGGAATCCTCCAATGTAAGACCAAAGACATGGAGAGCCCATGGAAAATCATGACACCAAATAAGATTAGGATGCAACTGATCGAACATGTCCACAAAACCTTGGGACATTATGGGCCACGGAAAACTGAGGAAGCCTTGAGACGTCAATTTTACTGGCCAGGTATGTACACACAGATCCTCACAGTGTTACGGAAATGTGCAATGTGTGCCCGGACTAAGTTTCTGAACAAGTCTTACGCTGGAACTATGAAACCCATAACTGCATCAAGGCCCAATGAGTTAATTGCAATCGACCACTACGGCCCATTGCCCAAATTTAAAAATTTCCAATATTTACTCGTGACCTATGATGTTTTTTCCAAATATGTACGAGCATATCCTGTCCGGGCTGCAGACTCAAGGAATACGATTCGGACCCTCCAAGATAAACAATTCCCTGAGGTGGGAAAACCTAATTCTATTCTATCAGATCATGGTTCAGCCTTCACCTCTAGGGAATGGAAGGGCTGGCTTTTGAAGCAACAAGTCACTCATCGGTTGACATCGATTAGGAATCCCCAGTCTAACCCATGCGAAAGAGTCATGAGAGAACTCAATCGTCTCTTTCGCACCTACATATCAACCAACCACCGGGATTGGGTAAATAAAACTCCAGAAATAGTTAACTGTATAAACCAGACGATAAATGAGTCTACCGGTTTTACGCCCGAACGCCTTCATTATGGGAAGCCATGTCGCAACTTATTTCCAAACCTGGTGCCACTAGATGAAATAGTTATTGACCCTATTCGTGACCAAGAAGCTGCTAGAAGACGGTTGGCCCAGGCAGCCGAAAATCGCATAAAGAAGGGACAGATGCAATGTCACCAATTTCAGGAAGGGGATCAAGTATGGTTGAGATCCCCCAAGACTAGCAGTGTAGTAAAAAAGGAATTTAAAATATTTTTTCCCTTGTATAGTGGACCATATCTTGTTCGGAAGAGATGTCATGAAAATGCTTTTCTATTGGAAGGAGAAAATGGGTTTAGTGGCATCTATAATGCACGACAATTGAAACCCTACACACCACCCAATCCTCATACCAAATATTTCAGTTGATAGAGAAAAAAAATTGCAGTAAAATATCAAAATGAAAGATTCTTCTCCATACTAGAAATGTGAGTCATATAAGGCAGTTTTTTTTTTTGTCAACAAGAAGCAAATTTTTCAGGCTCATTTATTAAGGTTGTTTTTCTCACCAATATTATATTAGACTCCAACTAAGGTTTTTTTTTTATTGATTTTTTTTTGTTTATCATTTTAAGTGGGGAAGAATGAACCAATCGATGTCTAATCATCATCGATGCTTCATGTGTCACCATCTACACTAACCTCCTAGGGGTCCGCAATTTAGACCCTGCTATAAATATATGCTATTCACTCACACACTGTATGCCGAATCATTCTAAAGATTAGTGAAATTAATCTTTGTTTAGTAAAAATGAAACAGTAGTTTGAGCGATGCGTATATATATTTTGACTAAAGCAATAATTTTATTGCTGGAAAATACATTTGTAATTATTTTTATATCTGTGTGCATTTAATGTAACAACAAAGAAAAAAATGGGGAAGGCTTGAAATACTGAAATTATCTTTGGTCAAATCGTTGTCTATAATTAAAATTTATAAATCTTAATTACAATCGAAAAACAAATCGTTTATCAGTTTCAAATCTTTCAAAACAGCTAAAAGGGGTATTTCAAGCCTTATCTATTGAAAATATTTTACTAATTAAATGTTGTTTTTAAAAGGATTACAGAGATAAGGGTGGGGTATGAAATTGAATTCTGGGCAGTATTGAAAGGTTATAAAAGGAACCAGTGAACAAAAGAGACTTCACTTAGACTTTGAGTTTTACTTTGGAGTTTACTGTCAGTTTTTAGTCAATTGAGAATTACTTTTAAGAAGCCAACACAAGTTCAGCAAATGGGGCGTGAGTAGCGGAGCCGTCCACCTCTCTTTCCTCTTGGAGGACTGTCTACCAGCCATCAAACTTCCATCTGACTGGCCATATGAGATGACATAGAATTGCCAACCGTCCTGCCTGCCGCTATGCTGATATATTCGGTAAAATCATGTAATTTAGAGCTGCCTTGATACGAACATTCACAGGTGATTTATAATTTGTAGCCAAATTAATTCATAGATCCGTTATGATATTCTGCTAATTTTGCTTTTAAACTCTCTCTCAGTAATCTTTTATTAATATCATGTATTTTAACTTACCTTTCACGCTTAATTAAATTATATATATATAAATGTGTGCGATTCCATTAAGATTTTATGTATTTTGTTTAATGTATAAATATGATTTATTTTCTTTAATATGCCAAAATCGCTAAGTTCGCGAGTCAAGGGGAAAATAATTGTTTTACTTGGAAAAGGGTGGGCTTTATTTAAAAACTTATCAATAAAGTTTTGTTTATATTAAATAGCAATTGCTCGCGAATTTGGTTTCATTTTAAATTCATGATTCTTAAAGTAAATTAAAAAACTTTTACTGTGGATGAATTTTGCTTTAATTTTCTATTTTAAAAAAGATCGTGAACTTTCAACTTTCATATAATTAATTCATTCCTTTTTGCTGGTGCCTGAAGGGAAAATCCTACCAGTTAATACGTATTTGGGAATCGATTCTTTAAATATAAATGTTGTTAGTTTAATAATATTGTAAATAGTAACGTTATTATTCATTATGATCAGTTAAATGACTCAGAATTGGAAACAGATTATTGCGCAAGAGTTTAGACAATTTCCAAGTTTGAAAATTATATTATAAAATTTATATTCATGTCCAGTAATGTTGCTGGCATACATTTTCTTTCTGATATTTTATCTTTCCATTTTCTTGATTGTTTTATTATTGGGGACATCGAAAGCATGAAGCTCCCGTCCTTCTTAACCAGAGACAACGCTCTCTGTTAAATTATAAAGTTTAAGAGGATTATGTGCTGCGGATGGCAGTACATAATGATCTGAGGTCTCATTCTCAGCCTCTACTTTGATATCGCTCTCTGTTAAAATATAAAGTTTAAGAGGATTATGTGCTGCGGATGGCCGTACATAATGATCTGGGGTCTCATTCCCAGCCTCTACTTTGATATCGTTCCGCCAGAAATGCGCGGATATATCCACTTTAAGTTTGTTTCCAAGTATTCCTTTAAATGATAAAATATCCACAATCGCCATGAAGGTCAGATTCCTTTAATGTATGCTAGTACCGTTACTTTTGTCTTTAATTTAATCACCGTCCGCCTAACCTTTAGTAAGTCGCAATGATGTGTTAAAAACAATGTTTCATTTCGTAAAAATACTTTTAGTCCATTGATTTAAACTGCTTTCCTTTAAAAAAAGCTTTATCGATTCCCAGAGACGTAAATCAATTTGTATAATTTATTCTCGTAAATAATGCGCATTGTTTGTTTTTTATGTATACTTATTCAAAAGACGCTAGGTCCAAACAATGCCTATCAAACATATATAATGATTTCAAGATTGTAAATAAATGATTGAGACCGTAAATTTATATTTATTTGTCAAAATGATTAACGTTAAATTATCGTGTATCTTTCTGTAATCCGAATCTGTTCCGATCTTGTAGATTATTTTGTACATCCACATTTTGGCATATTAACCCCGCACAACTTATAACACATTCTATAAAATGGTATTTATTAAATAATTGATGTAATGGGGATTTTATAAAACAAATCCCAAGTTTTCAAAATGTATAAAATCACTCCAAGCGTGAAACAATTTTGTAACATATATATGCGTTTTCTGCATTTATTAAATATATATATTTTCGTGTTAATCCTGGTTTGTGTTGAATTATTAGTTTCTAGTTAATATTTAGAATTATTTTCTTTAGCTAAGAGCTTAGCATTAATAAATAACTATGATAATGTAATAACTGGGCTACTCCGTCCTCGATCATCATCATCATTCTGATCTTATGCTCTACCGCTTTGCTTTGCTTCTGGGCATGGATTTAAAATAATTTTACTGTGTCATCAGAATTGTTGTTCATTGAGTCAGAGATTCGAAGAATAGGCAAATAGGTTAGAATTCAGTACTGCTCCAGACCTGTGTATCTCGAGCATGATTGGATTCGAGGTCCTTTTGCTTAGGATTTGAATCTTGTTAAGTGAGCATACTATTTTGACCGGTACACTATACCCCCATCCATTCTTGTCTTCCTAACTTTATCTCAAACCCTCAAATTCTTTGACACTTTACAGTATTTAAATATTTTTTTGACATTACTCCTATACAACCACCCTTTTTTTTCATTTTCTATTTACACCCTGCCATACCAAATTTTCTAGTGTAGGTTCTCCTTCTTCTCTTAGATGTGTTTCCACTATTGCTAATACCTCAAGCCTATCATTTTTAACTGCTTTGTTTAATTCCAACCAATCTGGTCTCCTATCACCTTGCATATTCAAATATTCAATTTTTATAATTTCTTGATTTTTTTTTCTTTTCTTTTATAAATTCTTTTGACTCTTTCTTTTCGATTAGTAGTTAATTTGTTCATCATTAGTTTTACTGACCCATTCCCTTTCCATGACTAAATTTACATCTAAATAGGCTACTCTTTGTTTACTTCTTACATCCCATTCATTCTTAATCTTCTTTTTGCTAATACTATAATTTAAAACCCTACCCCTTTATAAGTTTCCCAAAATACAATATTTTTCATAAATCAAGCCCCCTAATTCTTCATTTCCCTTCATTTCCTTGTTGTGCTAAATGCAATCCATCTTTACTATATAACTTCTTACTAATAAAAAAAATCCCACACATCCACAAACATAACATTATTTCTATCACATAGTTTTTCCAATCTTTCATTTACAGAACATGCCCTATCTAACATATACCTATTGTTGAATCTTGGTGATAATCCAACTATTCCTATACTTCCTTTAATCTTATTCAAACTACTAATCAATTCTTTGTACTCATCTATTACTCTCTCTAATGGCTCTGCAAATTATTTGTCCTCACTATAACACAAACATCTATACTCCCCTATTTACTTACCTTATCTATGACATCTCTAATTCTAACTCCAGGAAAACATACTCTTACATATCTATTTTTATTTTCCCTTGCAATTATATCTCCCTATCCTCTAATTAGTAAGTCCCCTATCAAGACTGTTTCATAATTTATTTTCCCTATTTCATCTGTAACATTTTCTTCAACCTTCTGAACTTCCTTGTCTATTTGTTTCTTATCGTTTCTATTCATTAATAGGCTCATATTTCATATCTAACACTTTTAATTTTACTTCTACATCCTTTACCTCTTTCTCTATCTTCTTTATTTTGTAGCAAACTATCCCCATTACATTATTTATTTCATCGTCTATCTCTCTTGTCACTCTACCAAACATATACTCCATTCTATCATCTTTATCTACATTTTCATCAATTTCTCCCGACTTTTTTTTTAAACTAGCTACACTTAGAAGCATTTTTTTAAAACTTCTATTTGACAAACAACTCCTCTCAATGGAAAAATAATAAATTAAAGATTCCGTAGTCTATTTTTTCAAAATTCTCTCTTCCTCCAAGTAGTAAAGCCATAAATTCAAACATCCTTAATCTAGTTTTCAAACTATTCCTCTTAATAGCAAAGTTAAGGGCAGGAGTTGCTCCCCCAAATTCACAAGTTTTAACATTAATAGTAATATCATCTATGTTCTTTACTACTTTTTACAACCCTCTATTGACAGTTTTGATTGCCCCAGCAATCTTCTTCAGAACTATAGCAAACATAATACAAATATATGAATACAAATATACATGAACACATAATTTTATATTTATACATATATTCTCTCTTATAACCATTATTTATATATCCACATATATCTTTATATACCTCTCTATATAATTGTTACCTTTTTATATATTATACATTTTAATCTTTTTTATATTCTATATTTCTCAATCAATACTTCCTATAACCATATATATATATATATTTATTTCATTTATTTTTTTTATTAATTGTTTAATATTTACATCTAACATTATATATTCATACTTTTATATTTTACATTATTATTATTCATTAATTTTCTTTAATCTATAATATTATTTTTTAATATATTTCTTATACCTATCTTCTATATTTCTAAATCTTAACTGCTATCAATTCAAACATTTAAATTTTACAGTTATATTTTAGTAGCTCCCTCTTTTTATTTTTTATATAATTAAATCTTTTTTTTTTTTTATAAATATCAATATTTTTTCAGGCCCAATCTCTATCTAATACTGCCTTAATATTATTAACATGAATAACTTCTTTTATTTTTCTATCTCTTTTATTATTTGTAAATTGTATCTTTATACAATCCTTTCCAAACTCATGTCCTGTTTCTTATGTATGTAAATATATTGGCAAATTTTTATCATATTTATGTTGTAATAGTCTTCTATAAATTAAATTCTTTATTTGTCCTAACTAATTTACTTTTATATTATTAATTTGTTACTTTTTATAATTAATTTCATATATTCAATTTATTTCATTATCTTAATTTTTATTATAATTATTAATATACTTATTTTGTAAAATACTAATCATATTTTGTCTTTTTTTATTAACTATTCTAACATTTATTATATTATTAAATTTTTTATTTAAATTCTTACTATATAGTTATTTTCTGTCTTTATACCTATTTAATTAATTTTATCTGTATTATTATTATTACAGGACATGAGTTTGGAAAGGATTATATAAAAATGATACAATTTACAAATAATGAAAGAGATAGAAAAATATAAAAAAATAATTTATATTAATAATATTAAGTCTGAAAAAAATAGATATAAAAAAAAAATAGATTTATTTATATAAAAAATAGAAAGAGAGAGCTACTAAAAATATAACTGTAAAATTTAAAAGTTTGAATTGATAGCTGTTAAGATTTGGAAATACATATAAATAAAAGGTAGGTATAAAAAAATATGTTAAAAATATTATAGATCAAAGAAAATTATACATATTGAATGTTAATATAATAATAATATGAAATATAAAAGTATGAATATATAATATTAGAGTTGAATATTTAAAAATTAATAAGAATAAAATAAAAAATAACTGAAATAAAAATTATATATATATAAGATTATAAGAAATATTGATTGATAAATATAGAATATAAAAAAGATTAAAAGGTATAATATATAAAAAGGTAATAATTACATAGAGAAATAATGATTATAAGATAGAATATATATATATGAAATGTAAAATTATATGTTCATATATATTTGTATTCATGTATTTGCATTATGTTTGATATAATTCTGAAGAAGATTGCTGAGGCAATCAAAACACCAAAACCATCAGTATTGTAAAAAGTAATAAAGAACATAGATGGTATTATTATTATATGGATTTGGCAGTGCCATAAGAAAGATAAAGTTATAACTTTTAACATTCAGACAAAATAAGAACAGGGCCCTTAAATTTATACAATTTTCCAGAATCTAGTTAAATAATATTTCCTTTAACATTAACTAATAAACATAACACAATAAATACAAATATTTAAAATAAAATTTAAAAAAAAAACCACATTTATATAAATAGTCATTTTTATTTTGTCTTTTAAAAAGTTTATTCAATTGCTTTACTTAATTTATGACTTTTATGTGGTTTTATTTAACTTATTTTGTTTTCTTTATGTTTTTGGTTAAAGTTTTATAACTCAATTTTCACCTATTTTCCACTTTCCAATCTTTTTTGCATATGTATGTAACCTAGTGATAATTTTTTTTTTTAGGGTTTGCAAACAATTTACAATACTGCCATCTAATAGTTTTAAAATGTATCTAAACTTTCTTTATTCCTAATTTTTGGAAATATGTAAAATTAAACAGTAAAAATAAAAGATTTTAGAGATCTGTTTTTTTTTCTCATGTGTCATAGCATCAGCAGGGAAGTGAACCCGCTAAGCTGGGACAACTGCTCGTAAAGCAGCTATCGCTGACCTTTCGACCACCAATGTTTGACAGAGATCTGTTTTTGTTCACCTAAATACTCAAAATTAAAATAATAAATTTCTCTAGTTTTCATAGAATTTATCATATTATGTAACCAAATATAAAATTGTGGGGCAATGAAAATTAAATTTAAAATATTAAATTGTAATTCTTTCTTAATAAGAAGCCCGTTGATCACATAATACAAAAAAACTGAAGAAAAAATTTTTTTATTTATTTTTTAATGCATTTATGTAAATAAAAGTTGTTGTTTTTTTTTTAAATTATTTTAATCTAAGGAGGGGAAAAACAATGACTTGTGGTCAATATGGGTATGACAACAAAATTAGCAAACAAGGGCTTTGAACATATTATCATCAAGATTTTCAATGATATGAATGGGCTGAAGAGTTGGAGATTGAACAGGATTGAAGCCTATTCATTAAAGTTTGAAGATTAGCTATCTTAATATAAACTGAACACTGATTATATATATATGTGTGGGAGATGATGATCAGACTAACTGAAGAGTGCTGGTTCAGAATGAAATATGTATTGTAACGGGCACATACATACGTTACATTGTTTTTTTATAAGTAAACATGAAAAGAATAAAAGTTCGCAAATAAAAACTTCTTTTTTAAGAATTAAAAATTGAAAATTAAAAAAAATCTATCTTAAACTCATATATATATAAAATCGCACAGATGAAAAAAATTATTAAAACAAAACTTTATTAAAAATAGAAAAGGTATTTTAAAAACAAAAAACTCAAAAAGATTTAGAGATAAAAATATATCTTTAAGTTTGAAAACACATTAATTAATCAGAAAATGGAAATGATTATTTTAATTAGTCAATATAAACTAGCCTTGGGCATTTAAATGTATAAGCAATGGTCAGATAGGAGATGAAAAACAATAGGAACAGAATGGCCAATGAAAGAAATCCATCGGAGAAATCGGACCTCAACGGAAGGATCATCATCATTGATATGTAATGTAAATTGAATCCTTAAAATTAATATAAAAGGAAAAGTTTGGAAATTATTAGGGAGTTATTACGATGTGACTATATGTGTTAGTGTGGAGTTGAAGGAGAAGGGATTGAAAAGACGCACTCTTCAATCCCTTCAGTTTTGTTAAAAAAAAGAGAGAAATGACATTGTTTTTTTCTACATTAAGGACCAACTAAACTAAAAGACCTCCAGATAAATAAAAAAACAATGGCTAACTCAACCAATCTTTTTAGGACGGCGTGGGAATTCACGTTCAAATAGCAAGCAACAGATAAAGATGAACTGTTTAAAACCGTAAGAACTTTATTATTAATGAACATTAAATTAAAAACTTTCCGTATTTAAAATAATTAAGAAATAGAATCCTATCTGACCAATGTTATTTATTAATTAGTTATAATTTTATTTAATGTATTTCTTTTGTAAAATCATTTCCATTTATTTATTTATTTGTTCTTTAAGTTTTATTATGATTTCTGTTTTTCGTTAAACTAGTTATATAAATATTAAACTTAAGTCGGGCATGAATGGCTATATAGATTTGTAAAGTTATATTAGGGGAGGGTAAACTTAGGTTATTCGTTTCGTAGTTGAATTAGGTCAATGGATTGGATATATTGGTGTAATTAGTAGATGTAGTACGAGATTCCCTACGGGCAGAATCGCTATTATATGCCGCACACACTCGTTTTGCCTATGGGAGGAATTATAAGACAGAGACCGCAGTTCCTTCCTATGAAGTTTTTTTTATTGCTCTCATCGTCAGATAGATGTAATATTCCTATCTGACGAGAAGCAGTTTCTTCTCTTAACCTAATTGTGCTGCCGTATTCGTATTACATTGAACACATCGATATATCAGATGGATTGAAGTTTGGTTTGACTGCGAACCTTTGGCCTAAGGTTAAACAAGGATTGAATATTTTCTTTTCAAATGCAAATCTATGTAGTCTATTCATACTCGACATTCTAAATAAAGATGCATTAAATTTAAGTTGGGTATAGACGCTTGCATGGGTTCGTTACCGGTTGATTATGTTTTTGGTTTTCATATTTGATCAAAATATATAGACATTTGGTAAATACTGATACCTTATGGTGAGTATCTAAGATGTATTTATGTCGGATGTCTTTTAAGTTATTTGTGTCAATGCGGTGTCTTATGATGAACACCATTGGGTTTCTTGTATTCCCTATGCAATTGACGATATCAATGATTTTGTATTTTGATCATTTATGTTTATTTTGAAATGTTTTTTTGACCGTGTAATCTATGTAACCAATCTATACTCAACATTAAAAACACATTTTATAAACCCATCTGTGCGAACTTATAAAAAAATTAAAATGTAAACTTATAATATTATAAAAATTAAAATTGTAATTATAAATTTTATTAAACGCTCACTATTATTTCAGTAATAGTTTTAACAAGGCTGTAAACCTTAGCAATGAGCGTCTGAAAAAATCGTCACTAGGGACCTCTGTAGGTCTGTGTTTTAAAGACCTACAGAGGTCCCTAGTGACGATTTTTTCAGACGCTCATTGCTAAGGTTTACAGCCTTGTTAAAACTATTACCAAAAATTAAAATGTAAATTTAAATTCTAAAATCAAGTTAAAATCCAAAGTAAAAGTTATTCTAAAATAATGCTAAATTTTATATATGTGCGTAAATAAATGTTTGTGTGTTAATTACTGGCAGTGGCTTATTTTATTCTTTTTTATATAATCTTAGATAAGAATTTATTATAAATATAAATCTCTGCTACTCCCTGAGCTAGTGACAATGGGCTAATGACCGGATATCAAAATAAATAATAAAAAAATTTTTTTTTTTTTGGACTTATGTATCTGCCTACTTTATAAATTTTTCTAGGTTCAAATGCCTAGATGAGCACCCTGTAGTACTAGATTACGTTAAAAGTCTTTTCTCCGGATTGTTACAACTGGCCACCCAACTTGGGCCGATCTATTAATAAAAACCACGTATACCCTGAGTAAATTTCTTTTTTCAAAGTGAGATATTTTTATTTGTTTACATAAAGTCGTATACTTTAAATCTTATAAAAGCACTGCCAGAAAGAAATTGCACATATATTAAACACGAGAAAGTATAAATAATTTTAAATTGTATTTTGTTAAAAAGAAAGTCAAAAGGTTGCAATTAATATGTTTTTTTGTTTGTTAATATATATTATGCTTTAACGTGTATAGGCGCGCACAGCCACGTAAGTTTATGATCGTAAATGTAGTACCTTACGATGAGTGCTGTTTGGGAATTTACTTCATAGTAACCTTATTTAAGCATTTCAATCAGTCATAAATAAGTTGGTGGTATTTATAATTGTGCTGCAAATATACATGTTTAAACCCATTATTCCTTAAAACATATTTACCTCAGTGCAACCATCTTAAATAAATAATTTATAAAATTTGCTTGTCATGCCATGTGTAAAAATAAAATGTATAAAAAAAAATAGAACGCTTGGAGGGAGGAGGCGTAGACATAAATAGTCCTTTGGAAAACGATAGTCAACATTTTTTTTTGTATATAGTCTTTATACTAACCGAATGTTTTTGTAAATTTTCGTTAATCGTGTACCATAATTACTAACCCTAAGTAAAATATTTTTTTTTTGTTTATTTTTTTTTTAAGCACGTTTACTGATATGTAATGGGCACATACATATGTTATATTGTTTTTTTATAAGTAAACATGAAAAGAATAAAAGTTCACAAATAAAAACTTCTTTTTTAAGAATTAAAAATTGAAAATTAAAAAAATCTATCTTAAACTCGTATATATATAAAATCGCACAGATGAAAAAAATTATTAAAATAAAACTTTATTAAAAATAGAAAAGATATTTTAAAAACAAAAAACTCAAAAACATTTAGAGATAAAAATATATCTTTAAGTTTGAAAACACATTAATTAATCAGAAAATGGAAATGATTATTTTAATTAGTCAATGTAAACTAGCCTTGGGCATTTAAATGTATAAGCAACGGTCAGATAGGAGAGGAAAAACAATAGGAACAGAATGGCCAATGAAAAAAATCCATCGGGGAAATTGGACCTCAACAGAAGGATCATCATCATCGATGACGTAATGTAAATTGAATCCTTAAAATTAATATAAAAGGAAAAGTTTGGAAATTATTAGGGAGTTATTACGATGTGACTATATGTATTAGTGTGGAGTTGAAGGAGAAGGGATTGAAAAGACACACTCTTCAATCCCTTCAGTTTTGTTAAAAAAAAAGAGAGAAATGGCATCGTTTTTTTCTACATTAAGGACCAACTAAACTAAAAGACCTCCGGATAAATAAAAAAAACAATGGCTAACTCAACCAATCTTTTTAGGACGGCGTGGGAATTCACGTTCAAATGGCAAGCAACAGATAAAGATGAACTGTTTAAAACCGTAAGAACTTTATAATTAAAGAACATTAAATTAAAAACTTTCCATATTTAAAATAATTAAGAAATAGAATCCTATCTGACCAACGTTATTTATTAATTAGTTATAATTTTATTTAATGTATTTCTTTTGTAAAATCATTTCCATTTATTTATTTATTTGTTCTTTAAGTTTTATTATGATTTCTGTTTTTCGTTAAACTAATTATATAAATATTAAACTTAAGTCGGGCGTGAATGGCTATATAGATTTATAAAGTTATATTAGGGGAGGGTAATCTTAGGTTATTCGTTTTATAGTTGAATTAGGGCAATGGATTATATTGGTGTAATTAGTAGATATAGTACAAGATTCGCTATGAGCAGAATCGCTATTATATGCCGCACACCCTCGTTTTGCCTATGGGAGGAATTATAAGACGGAGATCGCAGTTCCTTCCTATGGAGTTTTTTTTATTGCTCTCATCGTCAGATAGATGTAATATTCCTATCTGACAAGAAGGAGTTTTTTCTCTTAACCTAATTGTGCTGCCGTATTCGTATAACATTGAACACATCGATATATCAGATGGATTGAAGTTTGGTTTGACTGCGAACCTTTGGCCTAAGGTTAAATAAGGATTGAATATTTTCTTTTCAAATGCAAATCTACGTAGTCTATTCATACTCGACATTCTAAATAAAGATGCATTAAATTTAAGTTGGGTATAGACACTTGCATGGGTTCGTTACCAGTTGATTATGTTTTTGGTTTTCATATTTGATCAAAATATATACATTCGGTAAATACTGATACCTTACGGTGAGTATCTAAGATGTATTTATGTCGGATGTCTTTTTAAGTTATTGGTGTCAATGCGGTGTCTTATGATGAACACCATTGGGTTTCTTGTATTCCCTATGCAATTGACGGTATCAATGATTTTGTATTTTGATCGTTTATGTTTATTTTGAAATGTTTTTTTGACCGTGTAATCTATACTCAACTCAACATTAAAAACACATTTTATAAACCCATCTGTGCGAACTTATAAAAAAATTAAAATGTAAACTTATAATATTATAAAAATTAAAATGTAAATTTAAATTCTAAAATCAAGTTAAAATCCAAAGTAAAAGTTATTCTAAAATAATGCTAAATTTTATATATGTGCGTAAATAAATGTTTGTGTGTTAATTACTGGCAGTGGCTTATTTTATTCTTTTTTATATATTCTTAGATAAGAATTTATTATAGATATAACTCTCTGCTACTCCCTGAGCTAGTGACAATGGGCTAATGACCGGATATCAAAATATATAAATAAAAAAAAATTTTTTTTGACCTACGTATCTGCCTACTTTTTAAATTTTTCTAGGTTCAAATGCCTACATGGCGCCCTGTAGTAAGTACTAGATTATGTTAAAGGCCTCTTCTCTGGATTGTTACAGTATGTTGTCCTTAATCACAGATTCAATGATTTTGATTAGCAGAGGGGTAATCGAAATGGGCCTTAGAATGGATAGTTCTGTTGGTGGTTTGTTTTTCTTAAGGAAGGGTACAAGAGCAATGGGATGTAGATCAGCTATATCCCTTCATCCATTTGCCAGGAGGTTAATCATGTTCAACATAATAGAAATGGCAAATTGACTGAGATGCATGAGGGAAAACCTGGGGATCCCATGTAGCCCCGGATGAACCCAGTCAGGAAGTGATGTCAACTTGTTCTTCAACACCAAGTCTGTTATTCCATAATCCATTCGATCCCCGCAGGAACCTCATGCAGTACCCCACCCATCCACACCTGCCTTTTGCAAATTCTTCCGGAAGTACTCTCAAATTCTCTCAAGCATTGATGGCCCTGCATAAGTTCTTCCTTCAGTCGTTATGGCTGTTGGTGTCACCTGCTTATGTACTGCCCCCAGCACCCATCTAAGATATCCTCTTGTCTAGCAGTTTTGTGCTATGAGGTAAATCTTAGCGCTCTTGACAGATATGTATTCCGCAAAGGATTTTTGTTTTAATTTGTATTGTAATTTGTCTGATAATTTCATCAAAGCTTGCTGTATTGGATGGTGTCATTTTCAATTGATCCACTATCTGATCTAGTTCTCTTAAGAGTATAGTCGGACATTTCAGTCTCCAAGAGTGATGGGCAATCAATGACTGGAGAATTCTGATGAGTGAAAACCAGATCTCCTCAACTGGGATAGACAGGGTATTTATCTTATTAAAATAAATGTAGGCTTCTGACATGATAGCCTCTGTCATGCCCACCTTAGTTAACATTCTCAAGGTTTTACGACAGCTCTCCCCAGAATCCATTCTCCCCATTGGCTTTGATTTTCACTACTAGTGCCATGGTCCAAAAAGGCCACCGGCTCAAGTGCCACTTCAATCAGAAAGTGGATCTCAGGTGTGTAGAAGAATAGGTTGAGGAAGCTGTTATTTGTGGGTTTAGAAGGTGCATGAACCTGGGGGAAAGAAACCCTTCCCACTCATCAGTTTCCTGTTTAATAAGTATAAAAATTTCTTACTGAAAGTATCATATTTTAAATTAAAGTCACCAAGCAATACTGAAGGGGATGAATTGGACACAAGAGACATATTTATAACATGGATTAGTCTATGACTCTATAGAATCACTTTGCCAAATATTACAGTCTTGAAAGGGAGTTGATAATAAAATAATCTATAATTTTTTTTTTTTTTTTTTAAAAAAGCAAATTTTTAACCCAAATTTTAATAATGTAAATTATTTTTTTGCAACTTATTAATAACATCTTTTTATTATATGTATATGTTTAATTATTTTACTCTTCACATAATAAAAACTGAAATTGCTTCATTTTGAAACATGACTTTCACATTCTCATCTTATGTCCCCATCTCATTTTTGGGTTTTCATTAGTCAGGCAATGTGCTTTTTTCATATAACACTTAAAGTCAAAATTCAAAGCTGTAAAACTAGATAGGAAGATATAGATCTGAAGATAAATTCTAGAACATAAATAAAAAAAAAACACCTTTGATCTGATTTAGTGATAGTTTGTTAAAAAAACGTTATAAATGAATGATTTATAAATTTCAAGATGTATTAAGTATGACATTTAATGTAAAATAAAATGTTCAAATTGATAAATAAAACATTCTATGATCACTATTATTTTCTTGTCTTCAGTTTACTAGAAAAAAGAACATCAATACAAATTGCAAGGCTGAAATAATATTTTTAATGCTAGTATAAAACTTTGTTCAGATTTCAAACATAATTCTAATAGTTTGTATTATATTCTAAGTCACAGATTTGTATGTATATATATATGGGTGAAAAAAACAATCACCAGATAACAAATATAATATCATTAAAATGTTAAAAATAAAACAATATATTACTTTTTTTTCATGTGTCATAGCATCGGCCAGGAAGCGAACCCGCTAACCCAGGACAACTGCTTGTAAGGCAGCTGTGCTGACTTCTCAAAAATCAAGTTTTACTGCAAGATTTCAGATAAATCATCCATGTAGACAATTTGATCATGATCTAAATATGCATAATTTTCCTTCTCTTGGCTACTTCTGTCATTAACTTAATGCAAAAACTCATCTAACATATTATAGAAAGTAATAATCCTTTCCTCACAAGTGCTATTAAGGAGTGGTGTTCAATCTGCAAGAATACTCTCACCCCCATATTCCTACAGATTGAACACCACTCCTTAATAGCGCTTGTGAGGAAAGGATGATTACTTTCTAAAACATAGTGCTTGTAAAATTTACATTTGAGCCTAATTTATAGACAGCATAATTAAAATTATAAATTTTTATCAGCAATAAATTCTAAAATATTATATACAATAGTAAATAATTTCATCATAAAGCCAATATTTGGTTGGAAACTCAAATTGGCATTCATTTTTTGGATCTCACTGACAACAAGAAATTATTAAAATCAGATTTTCCTGTACATTATGTTTCTTAAATATTTGCATCTGTTAATATTCTTATTTGATTTATAATTTATATATTCATCTAAAAAACTTTTAAATTTCAGTTACATTTTTCATTCAAAAAGAGCTACTTAAAAAATTCAAACATGTGATTTCAATTTTTTATATTTTTAGTAGAACTCCTTTTTTTTTTTTTTTTTGCCAGAAATCATTGATTCATTTCATTATTTTTTTAATGTAAGTGAGCAAAAAAAATATGTAAGTAAACATTTTAAAATTTTAATTATAATTATTATTTATTAATAATTTATTACTTATAATAATTACAGCATTAATTGTTTTCTTTTCTTTTTTGTAAGTTTATAATTATAGGCAATTGTTACCCTAATAATTAAAAAAAAATTAATGTTTAAAACTTTTGTTTTATATACAGTATAAAAATGTTTTAATTTGAAATATATACTTTTACTTTTGAATTATATTTTAAAAGATATGGAAACATAATAAAGAAATAAATTTTCTTTAACAAATATATTTAAAAAATTAGATCTGAATATCTATTATCAAATGCACTCAAAAATGTTTTTTCCCTGAGTGTATTCTATGATCAAATTATCTAGTACACAGTAATGATTGATTACTGATTGTAACTAAATTGTCTTTCTGATTAATACTGATTTGTAATTAATGTCTTACTGCAGAGTATTTTATCATGATTGCAATTATATTGAGAGATGGTTGTAAGATGTAATTAAATATCAGCTGTTGCAATACTGTTGTGCAACTGAGTTCTAATAGATTTGATTAAAATGGAGATGATTATTTATAATGATAATATTATTTATGATAGTAATGGTTACTTGAAGTTTTAATAAGTAATCTGGTCAAGATGTTCAACATCTCTTCCATTTTCTTGTATTATTTATATATTTTTTTAAAAACTATACTCCTTCTAATGCACTTTTCACAATGCTTCATTTACCTACCTTATAACAGTTTTGACTACTTAGCTATCTTCTTAAGATTTACTAATACTATATCCTTTAAATTCATAAATTAATGATTGTTTTACTAAAAAAATATTGTTAAATCTGAAGATTGCTATATAATCAAAACTGTTAGATGAGTTGAATAAAGTATTATGAAAAATGCATTATAAATTATAATTTTTAAAATAAAATAAAAATATTCTACTGGTCGTATTTAATTAAATACATGGTACACAAAATGCTACAGGAAAATGTGCTCTATTATGTTTATTTGGAATATCATTTGCTGCTTATATAATCTGATTGGTTAAAAGAATAATTAATCAATTTAATTTCAACCATAAAATTCAAGTTTAACTATGAATAGTTTGAAAAACTTTATTTAAAATTAGGTTACAATAATGCATGTGTATATTTTGTCATATTAATTTTTATAATGTATTCAACTCCATATTTCAACCATTTGTTTTTAATTAATGACAAATTTAATATATTTATTTCATAATAAAACTACATGCACACAAATTATAAGTTATGCTTTATCCTCTGACAGGCAAATTCATTTTTAAAAACAATTTATTTAAAAAAAAACTGTCATAGTATCACAATTTTTATTTCAAGACAATTGAATGTCCTGTTCTACAAAAATTGTATTCTTTAAGTAATTTTAGTTCCTTCATTCTCAACAACAATATTAAAAATCAATAATTATAAAACAAAAAAAGTTTCCTATTCTTAACAATTTTAGTTTGTCCTTTAAATTAAACACTACTTAGTCAATCCAATGTTTTGAAATGATAAGATATACTGCAAAAAATTGACAGTGAAGTTAATATTATAATACACATTATTTCTCATAAAAATCTACCTTATCATCATCATCAACCATCACTTACAAATAAAGTATATGACCAAATTATTCTTAAGTTTTTGATACATCAACATATTCATATGCATGGAGTGGTTTGGGCATTCCAGTTTTTCATTTTTAAATCCTGTTATTCTATTACTGCAAAAAATATAGATTTGCTATCTTTCCCTGCTCCCAGGTCAGTCTCTTCCTTGCTTTCTTTTTGAAATTAACCTATCTTCGATTACTTTAAAATCTTCTATTAATTTTTTTTAACATTCATCATCATAATTTCTTTCACAATATTCAACAAAATATTCACATAAAATTTTTTTATGATATTTATAGGTGCGTGTGAGAGAAAGCATGAACGAATATATATAAGTGTTATGTCATAATAATTATCGATACATAATAAAGTAATGCAATATGTTAAGCCAGTTACATATAACATCACATACATAAAAAATAAAAAAAACGTGTATAGATATTACAAAATAAAACATTTTTTTCTTATATGTTTATGATACGAAACACGGATGTAAATTTCAAACCAGTATAGGTCTATACTAGTTTCCATTCATGACGGCAATTAGTTAATTTACTTCAAAATATCAATCCTTAGAATTTCATTATTATAAGTGAAAAACTTCAAATGAAACAAAAAAAAAACTCTTTAAATAGGATTTTGCTGAAATGTTTACAAAAGTAATTTTGAAATCAATGGACCATAATTTGGATAAAATGGATTTTTTCTTTTTTAACTCAACTTTTCACGGTAATTACTGATAAAAAAATAAGTTCGGATATTATACTTTTTAAAAAATCAACACTATTCTTAAGAGTACATTTTATTTGAATAAAGTTATTAAAAAATTTAAAAATGACTTTTACTCATTATTTTATTGAATTCGTACAATTATAAAGTTTTAAAATGCAGACGAAGTGCCCCCCGAAAAAAATAAACAATAACGTTTGTTGACATTTTTCGTCATATAAAACTGTTTATTAGAAAACACGTGTAGCAATGCTTCCTACTAAAAAAACAAAAGCTTTTAAATTCCTTGTAATCAAATAACCTTAAAATAAAAGTTAACTTTAAAAAAATGTACAAAATATACTTACCGCGGGAGTGGTTTTCGGTGTTTGAGTAACCATTTTGGGCATAATGTTTAAAGTTCTTTCACATATTGAATATCCATTATTTTACGAATTAAAAAAAATAAATGAAATCTTTATTCTAAAATTATATGCGCAAACAATAAACATATTATTCACATTAAATAAAATATTAGGCATTATTATTATTTTATATCAGTAAGGGGGCTTTTGGATATTAATTTCATTTTGCATTTAACGGTAACATATTGTCTAGATCCTCTTAGTATATTAAAAGTTGAAACGATGTAATACGGAAACTGAGCATAATTTTACGACCAATCCAGATTCACAAATCTTTAAATCGGTACCTGAAGAAATTCTAAAATTGAATGAGGAAGGAAATCAACTCTGAGCATACTGCCAATAACTTCGGGCTGTACCGTCTCATTAGCTTAGAAGATGAATAGTTTTTCAGTTCGGTACGATTTTACCTACACATTTCTGTGCAGAACTACTTTTGATAAGTAAATGTCTGACATTTTTAATTAAAGAATTGTACATACTTATGCTCGCTATTGTACTAGAAATTCTTAAAGTGCAACATTACCTCCTTTTTATATGAAATGGAATAATCCATTTCATTTCTGAACAGGTTTCTTTTAATTGTCGGGAGTTTTTTCCTGAGTTGAATGAGTTCACTGCTCCGAAATAAAAGTTGTAACGAATCTATTCATGCACCGTTGTTGATCAGGTGTAAGTAAAAGTTTGACGTTCCATCGGAAAAAAGTAATCGAGGTTTTTTTTTTTGACACGACTCTAACTAATGAAAGTATTTTGCTGTATCAAAAAAAATTAGCTGAATGTAACTGGACTCGAGTCTTTCACATTAATAAGCCAAATGATGTCCAGCCAATTTATCAAATATATTATAATAAGCTCCTCCAATTATATATATATATTTCAAATTAATATTGCATTTATTAAGTCTTCAAAAAGTATTACAACCGTGCAATATTGTTCGATTGTTGTAAGTAGTAATTTATTCATTGGTTTCCACCATCTTAATACTATTTATTTGCCATCTTATATGTATACATTTCAAAGCTACTTTGTAATATATCGTTTTGCCTGCGGTATGCAACACATCAATAATTTATCAAAGATTTTTTAACAAAAAAAAAAATTCTTAAAAAAAGAGAAAAACATTTTAGAAATTGACAATTTTGGGTGAGGTTAATTACACTTGTGAAATCTGAAAAGTAGGTTTTATGACTCCAAGAATCTGTTGGCGTCATGATCAAGATATAAACGGCATTTGATCATTAAATATAGCATTTTGAATTCAAAGTCATCATTAAATAATAATAATAACTGTACAAGATATGAAATTTGCTGTAAATTTTATTCCAGATGTCAATAAATATATATTTTTAATATATTAAATGTATGACGTATGATAAGATTAAAAATTTTTTTTTTTAAGAAGTATCTTTGGCATATCTATGTGCAGAGCTCCTGGGACTTAGAGACAACTTTTATCTTATATTGTATATATAAAAAAAAGTATTAATATTTGAAATAGAGGCACTCTTCACATAGTGGGAGCCTAATTGTAAATATTAAAAATGATAGTATTCAGAAGTATTAATTTTGAATAATAATTTCCATTAACATATCTTTTCATAAAAATAAAATTATCTTCTAATAATTTAAATAAGTATTAAGAGAATGATTTCTATAGGCCAAATATTTTAAAACATTTAGCCATGGAGTTGAGCTCTCACCAGTCGATCTTTCCAATTTTTAACTCTTAAAACTAGCATTATAACAATATAGTATAATTTAAATCATTAACTCTAATTTAAGCAATATCTCTTAGTTGAAAAGTGACTAATAAAAAGTATTAATAAATTGATAGTGAAATAGATAATAATTTGAGTCTATAGGTAGAAGAAAGTTTATTTTAAACTTTAAATAAAGTTCATGAAATGTCTATAAATTGAAATGACTTTCAATTACTACAGATCAGCCTTTGTAGAGCAAGCTATCAGCAAAGTTCATCAGTGATAATAAGAATATTTATTTCTTTTATTTACATTTTTTTTATTTTAAAAGAGCTCTGTATTGAAATTTGGAATTAAGATGGCAATGCGGGAACCTGTGTTTTTTTTTTTTTGGGGGGGGGGGTTGATTTTAAACATTAACTCTTTATCAGCATGGAATGATAAATTCATATACAGTTTTAATCTAACTGTTATTTTTAATGATGTTTTTTTGAATTTATGATCATTTTATAGGGGAAAATGTACTAATTAATGTTACAACCTTCCAATTTTTTTTATAATTAATAAATCAATAATATTTAAATTTAAGAGAATAACAGTGATGGGAATAATGCCTTCTAAAGTGCTGATTCGTTTGTTTTTTGTTCTCTCCACAAGAGAGCACCTGTCAATAATTTTGACAGTTCTATTTCTTTGATTTGATTTCAGAAATGAAACATAGACTTTCTAATCTTTTTTTACACATTTATTATTTTTTTCATAAAATATTTCTGAAATATTAAATTATTTTAGAGGAATAATTCAGATTTTAATAGAAAATATTTATAAAGAAATTAATGAAATATATGGCTGCAATTTATAATTGGATGACGAACATACGTTTTATGTCGATTGCTATAGATTATTTTTGTCAATTATAAATAGAAATGTATTTTTAAAAAAGCTTTTGTTAATTTTAATAATCTGATGAATTATTAATTTGCATTTTGGAAACTAAACTAAAACAGAGATAATTTTAAAAGACAAATATATTTTTATTGCTGATTCTGTAATTAACCAATCTAAAGTTTGGTACTTTAATTCAATCTGCCAATAGGGATTTTGAACATAGAAAGAATTAAGTTATAATCAGGTTTGTCATCAGTTTTTCACATATTTGAAATATAAACTATTGATAGTTGTAGATTTTTATATAGTTGTTATATGATTGATTTAATTTAGCTATTTTGAAGACCAACATCATTCCTATGAGATGGATCTATACATTTAGTAAGTTCCTTGGCACCTAGGAGATTTTTCTGTCAGTTGCACATTATTGTTTGTAAAGAATTTTAATTAATGTATGTGTCTCTATATCTGTGCTAGATTAGACTGTAACCTATTATGTTATATTTACTTGTCAACTATTTTACTAATAGACAGTCTAATGTTTGAATTTTAAATTAATCTTCCGTTTGAGACAATAAATAAACTTAAAATGGATATTTCCATTTCAATATGCACAACTAAGCATCATTATTATTTTTTCTTGTGTTCTCTTTCATTGATTCATATGATTAAATAGAGAAGACATTACTATCTAATGCAGTTGTAATGGAGAAAATGACATCAGGTAAAATTAAGAGATGTGGTCGTAATAACTGACAAAAATTGTTCTGCTGCTGATCTATATCATTTACAATTTCTTATTAAGAGTTTATATATCTTCATTTACAATTCCAAAAAATTTAAAGAAAATCATTTGGAACTTTAAATTCTGACTTGAAAACGATTTTAATTTTAAAAATTTTTGTTCTGCTTTTCAAATAGATCTAATTACTAAAATGGAGATGAAAAATCCAAATATGTTTTTTTTTTTTAAAAAAAAAAAAGTCAGTTGTTAGCTTTAGTATTAAAGTTTGAAGATTTGCTATCTTAATATAAACCAAGCAATATATATATATATATGTGTGTGGGAGATGATGATCTGCATCAACTGATGAGTACTGGTTTAGCATGAAATACATATATTGGAGATCACTTATCTATTTCATATGTATTTGATCATGTGTATCAGTTGTAAAAATAGATTAGATGACTGAAGGGATCTTGAATGTCTGAGTTCAAATCCCCTCTAATTAAACTAATCCTAGTTGGAATAATTAAATGTCTAAGAATTTTATAAGTGAAGATTTAATGAAAAGTAATGAAAATTACCCAAGTAGAGTATAATAGTAAAGGTGCAAAAAGAAATATTTTTTTAAGAATTAACTTTTTGGAATCAAAACTTTCCAGAAGATTACATAATATGTGAATTATTATTAGGATGTTATGCATGGTTTGATATGTAAGTAGAGTGAAAGAATATGGAGTTGAAAGTCCATGGATCACAACCTAGTATGTCTATTCTGGTTTTTTAACTTTTTATGGACATCTGAACAATAAACCATTCAATTATTTTTCCCTACTGATTTAGTGCAGTGATAGAGTGGCAAATTATGAAGTTTAGGTTCTATATAGGGTATATGAACACAGACTTTCACATGACCCACCACTCTCCACACTATCTCATAACACTGTTACACTTGAACACATATATGTTGAAAGATAAATAATCACCAATATACGTATTTCATGCTAAACCAGCAATCATCAGTTGGTCCAGATTACCATCTCTACCCATATATGCTATAAGTGCTCAGATATATATTAAGATAACCAAACCACATACTTTAATGGACAGGCTTTAATCTACTCCACACTGCAACTCTTCAACTGTCCATCCAACTGAAAATCTGATGGAATGCTCAAAGGCTACCCTGAGGCTGAGATTCTTGTCACACCCATGTTGAACTAAAGTCAATCTGACCCCTCATGTATATAACAATCCATTAATGCACAAACAAGGGATGGGCAGACATCTCTACTTATGTAATAACTGAAACACATAGGTTCTGTAAATCATTATTCCAGCTCTCTTACTTCTGGTGCTCAAACTTCTTATGAACTTCTGAACAATAAATTGGTTTAACGCAATGGTATAGTGACACTCTCTAACGCTCAAGTTCTATGGATCGTACCTCTTTTATTACATGAACTCTTGTGAGCTCCTGAATAATAAATCAGTCGATTATTTCATTAGTAATAGTATTGTATATGAGATAACAGATTATTAGTGATCATTAATTAACAGTCCAATCTTAGAAATTGATTAACAGATTTTTTGTTAAAGTTTTAATGAGATTGTTTTTTATGATAGCATTTAATATCGATAAGTATTTGATTATCATCACTTTAATTTATAATGTATTATACATTATGATGAAGCAATAGATTCATTAAAGTTTATGATAAATATTGAGTTTCTAAATTAAGCTATATAGGGAGGTTTAAATTAATAGTAAAATATCATGTGTTACTGCCATTACTTTAATCTGCGTTCAGAAAATATAGCATAAACCCCCATACATGCAGATTTTTATAAGTAAGGGCTAAGATTAATATGATAATCTCTGGTCTTATAAATGATTATTAATAATCATTTTAATGTATTTATCTAAAGTGATGGTTTCAAATATGGCGCTAGTAGTATCAAATTGTAGTATTTATACGATTTAAGCCAATGCTTGGAAAAGTATAAGCACTAAAGTTTTATCCTCAAATCAGTTTTTGTGTCAACATATCTATATAGATATGAAACCAGATTAGTAATCTCATTAATTATTTTTTGGCTAAAGCAAAGTTGGGCGTCGGCAACTTGAATTCTCGATGATGATTTACACAGCTCATTCACAAGCATAAGTTTTAAGTTTAAAAAAAAAAAAAAAATTTCATTCTGAATATATTTTGTTCAATAATTTTTTTTCATAAAACACCCATTAAACATGTTATTGCAAATATATTTATTATTATGCCCTTATATCTCAAAAACAATGAACTCCACTGGGAAATGCTTCAAACAAAACTTATTAGACTTATAATTCTATGCTTTTATCAAATAAAGTTTTTCTTAAAATGCTTATTTTGAAAACTGAATTTTAAGAAAAATTGTTTCAGATAAAAATAAATTGTGAATCTGAAGATTTTTTTGTCCAATATTTTTTCTCATGTTGCATTAATTTTTGAGTTATTGGTAAACTAGGAATTGAGTTGTGTCAAATTGGAATTTTCCATGAATCGATATCATTGCCCAATATTAGTCATCTAAGTTCAGATAGAATAAAGACATCAAGTTTTGTTATTAAGTTATCATTAGACCAAAATTTAGCCACATACAAATAGACATTCATGACTCTGGACATTATTTAAAAATCAACCAAAATGAATATTAAAAGCTTATTTCATGAAAATTCATTGAAAATAGAAAGTGTTTTTTCTGGCATGATCACAATACTTTTCCCATACATTAAAAAGTAAAACATTTTTTATATACAAGTTTATAGAAATCTTGTACAGAAATGTGGCTCATAATTAGAAAAATTTACCCACTCCTGCATTAAAATATAATACTTCCATAAATTGCCATTTGGTATTCACTGGCTCAAATAGTATTAAAAGTTACTAATTCACCTTTATCTCAGACAATGATTTCAATTGGTTCCCCAAAATGTCTAATAAATCAGAAATTTTGCATTAAAAAAACAAGCAATTATAATGAGTTTCTATGAAAAAAATAATAATTTGTTGGGTTAAATTCAAAATATATATAAATCCAGTTAAAAAATTAAAGTTTGAAATTGAAAAAAATATTAATCGATGAATAAGCATTTTACTAAATATACTATTAATAAAGTATTAAACCGTGGGTAAATAAACATTTTGGTTGTTATAATTAAAAATAAAAAAATATAAGTTTTCATTTATGATTTACTATTTTGCTTCTTATGTAGCCAGGAAAATTATATTTCCTTAATCAGATTTTATTAAATTAAAATAAAGCATATAGAAAATAAAATACATTTATTTTTAGTGCACATTATATTTTATTATCAAAACTTTTTATTTTTATAATATCTTACTAATAAAACTGATTTTTTTTGGCAACACTTATTTTTTTATTTTATTGTTTTGTATAAAGAACTGTTTGCAAATTTATTTTAAATAAATGCAGTCAAAATTAAATAAAAATTAGATAAGAAATATAATGTGTTGTTGATTGCTGTAATTTTAATAATTTAAATGGTTAAATCTTTTTTTTGTTGTTGTTACTATATGTTTTTATGTTTGCAATTAAAAAACAGAAACAAATTGAGATTATCATAAAAGTTGATTATTAAGTGCATAATACTCAAAATCATTTTTTTCTTTTTTTTCTCAAAACAACTTACAATTGCAATGACTTTATTTTATAATTATGATGATCATATTTTTAATTGCAAGCAAAATAATGTCCATAAGAATTTTATTCCAAAATTGATTTTTGAATGAATATACTTTATTTAATGCACGCATTTTAAAAGTTATTATTAATGCATTTTGAAACCATATGTGACCAAAGTATGTCTTTGACTATATGTTATATTGAATGAAACTGACATATTTTGCTTTTATAATCATTAACAATGGAAATATTCTTATTTTGGATATGTTGTAAATGAAAACACTGATTGTCTTGCAAGAATACTGATGAAAATTAGGTGAACATAAATCATTTTGATTCTATAATCAAAATATAATATTAAATACTGTATAATGAATAAAGTATACTGTGCCTTTTTAATGTGAATGGCACTATATTATCTTTGGATGATGCAGATTTAATGAAGTCACTATCCTATGATGTCATCAATCCTACATAATGATTGCCATTAGAAGATCGTTGTAGTGAATAACCAATTGTAAATCAAATAGTGGTAAATTGATGATGATTACTATGGTTTATCTCTATAAAAATACATATATATATCCCAGGCTAAATGTGTATATAAAAGCAGAAATATGTCAGTAGATGTATTTTTGAAAGCTCAATGAATATTTACTGGCTACTTTAATTAAGGCCAGAGAAATTATCAAAATAAAAGATGCATGTACATAATGTACTTATATTATCCTAACTTTTGAAATTCCAATTTTTTTCCCTTTTTAAACTTAATTCACTTTCAATAGTTGTTAATATATAAAAAATAAAGCAATATTTGATTTTTATTTAAGTTGTTTAATTACTGAACTCAATTTTATAAATTAATTCAATAGGAATACAATATGATGCATATTATTTTTTCATATATCAACACTTTTATTATTCAATATAGGTAGACTTCTATTAATTGGAATATCTCTAACATTTCTAATCCAAAAACTTATGCTACCTGGACAAAATTACAAGGTATTGATTTGTAATAGAATTACATATAAATAAATTTGAAGAAATCTCAGTTCCAATCTTCATGTATAATACATTTTTTATCATGCCATACTACATGAATGATTGACAAATCACTCTGCAGTATACATAAACTTTAGGAATAACTTCCTTTGTCTGCTGCCTTGGATCACTGACATAAATAGACATAACAGCTGCATTAATTACATTAATCTTGTAATGGTAATCCTCTTGATATTTACCACTGTGATTCTTTACTATAAATTAGCATTTTTATTATAGATTTTGACATTAGATTTCTTAATTAAGATTTTTATTAATATGAATCTCTGATTGTGTCTTGATTACATCTAACTGTATTAAAATTGGCAAATTTATAATAAGTGATGATATTAGTATTAATATAAATCAAGTAATTGTTGTATTTTTATGTGTGTTCCAAAGCAGCTGTTAAAGGAAGTTATTTCTCAATTGCACATATATAATGCAAAGTGATTTATCAACATTTTCATATAATATGACAGTCATAGTAAAAAAACATGTATTACACGTGGTGATTAGAACTGATACTATGCATAGTTCAGTGCAGTGTAACATGTCAGAATTTGATGCATAAAGTCCTTGGATTAATTCCAGTTCTTGCATTTAATCCTGATTAATAACTATTTGATTTCCAAATTGATTCATTGTTATACCGATTTGCTGTAAAAAAAATTTGTGCTGCCGTAAATAAAAGTGTCTTCTGTATTCTAAAGTGTTACATTGTTATTCATAAAATAATTTTTTATAATATATATTCTATGGATAGTAAAATTAATGTTAAGCAGAGTTTGGATTTGTAATAAAAAAAATGGAAGTAGGTAGGATTTATTGTTAAAATCCGAAAAAAATGCTTATGAATTTTTTCAATGAGGAGTTGCACTTGGATTTTTTGAATGCAATACATCTTTCCTCCAACAGTCATCTTTTATTTCTTTATTTTCTATCATTTTGCTTGCGAGAAATTCAAGAACACTTTGATGTTTTGGATTTAAGCCATTTTTCTTGCATAATTATAAAGGATTTTGGTGTTCTCGGTTTTTATTTCTATTTATATTAACAAATTCTTTTTATATATTTACTCTCTCTTTCTTTGTTTTTACTAATGAACTATTAACCTGTCCTAGTATTTACAATGATAACAATTAACAACCTTTATATTAAATCCATCCTTTTTATATATATATATACAGATAAAATAAACAAAATCTTTATCCAAGTCTCTCATCTCTCTTGTTGTTTATGTTTACTTAAAAATTAATCAAAAATTATTCAAACATTCTATTAATATTCATAAGGTGCAGTCTATAAAGATATTCAAGTTCCTACTTCATGTAAAAACTTAATCATCTCATCACTTCTTGAAGAATATAATTTGCCACCTACAGCCAAATAAATCTTTCTATTTCTCTTCGAATTCTGCAAAGTCTAGAATATCAAATATCTCTTTTATAGTCATACAATGCAACATTTCTACATGTTAAATTACCACTTCCTTCCATAAACTTCTTTGTTACATCATATCTATTAACTGAAAACAGGTTTTTTTATTATCTACTTATTTTTGCATCATTCACTAACTTATTTCCCAATACAAATAATCTTTTTGGTTGCTCAAAATAATTTATAAATCATTTATTTACTTTCTTCATACCTTTCCTATAATTCATCTTAATATCTAATTAACAAGTTGTCCAAGTAAATTGAGAGGAAAGAAATGTGTTGTTCTTGATTTCCATTATTGCTATTTATCTTTATCAATTTCAACCATTATTTATCCAGTGCAGAATGAATATCACTTTGGTTTTAATGCGATTCCTTTGATCCATAGCTTTTCTTCACATCATTGTTATTGAGCAAAATTCCTTAAATATTTTTCTAAAGAATACTCTATTATCATTCTTTATAATTCTTTTAAAACAAAACGCATTTTGCTACACTGATGAATATTTTATATATATATATATATAGTTTTAAATATATCAAGAAGAACCAAAATATTGCAATCAGTTTAAAATTTCTTTCCTTAAATGCTATTCAGAAGCAATGGCAAACTATTTTGGATGATGACGTAGAGTTATCATTTTACTCTGTTGCCTAGTTATCTCAGCCTCCCACCTTTCAGGAAGAAAAATTAATATGTGCACATATAAGTAATACTTTATAATAATAATTATTGCTTAGGAGTTCTTAAAAAATTTAATTACTAAAAGTGACAAAGTTGGATTGCTATTCATGGGACTTAATATTCTGTCACAGTATCAAAAATGAAAAGGAAATTCGTAAATAAGAATAAGAAAGCTTTATTGTAATTATCGTTGTAAGGAAGTGCTTTTTTAGATAGATTTTTATAAACGAAGAAAGGAATGACTTACGTGGCAAAAAATGGTGCATTGAAAAAGGAAGGATAAAAAACAAATATGCATATGTTTTTTTTTACATATAAATATGAACTCTTTTATATAGAGTGGAACTACGCTATATATAAAACTGGATGATGTTTGCATTTAGAATATATTTGTCAAGCATTGTTAGACGAGAGGTCATCGCAGCCACCTTGCAAGCAAGTAGTTGGTTGCAGACGGTTGTGGGTTCACCTCCCGGCCGATGCTATAACATATGGAAAAAAAAAAAATTATACTGCATCCTTATTTAGAGACTTGATAGATATACTATCTCTCTCTTTCTCTCTCTATATATGGGCTTGTTAGGGTAAATAATCATTTTGAATTGGCATTACTATTCAGTGTGTACAGGAGTGAAGTGATAGTCTATAAATTAGAAATTATACACATTAGAGTATATTTTGATACAAAATTGACTGATGTGAAATAAAACACAAAGCATTGTTTATGTTTTATTTTGTCTTTTATTAATTATTCAAAATAGTTTTCTTGTCGATTTAATATACTACAGGAAATGATTGTAAAATTGTTTGAAACAATCTTTGAAAATTTTCATTGGAATCGATGCAGAATCATTGTCACAAGCTTCTAAAATCATGACATGCTCCTTTCATGGCTAACTTTATTTTGGAAATAATTACAAAATCAAAAGAATAGGGCATATATTGAAGCATAAAACTGCTTTTTTGGCCAAGAAATGCACAAGGTATTGAGTATCAGTGTGTTATTATGCAACAGTGATCAAGAAAAGCCTCGTTATGGTGTTCAGAATATTTATGCAAAATTTTGGTGCAGAAATGACTCAAAACACCCAATCTTCAGAAATCTATTTGTACTAAATATTGGCTTTAGAATTTAAGACTAAAAACTAAACAATAACAGGAGAACAAACATAGGTCACAAAAGGTCTAGTAAATTATGCTTCTATTAAATATGATAGTACAATGAGAAGTTGTGCACTGTTACAGTATTTGCAGAAATAAAAATGATTAAAAGATAATGTCAGCAATCCTATTTAGTAGATATAATTGCAAACATAGATACAGTTAGTTGAATCATACATTGAATATTTTCACTGCAGGTGAGGATATTTGGTTATGGAGAGAGACCAACAGATAAATGGCCTCATGCAGATATCTGAGCAGTATGTTTATTAATAGGGAATGCTACAAGTACAAATTGTACTATCTGCAACTATCAATAGGTGTTAATTACAATAACTAACAATCTAACATCAGTTGGAAGGCAAATACATGCCAGTCGGAAACTTGACCTGGAATATTACACAATGGATTCCATTCACTATAAGGTATATCCAAGCTCAATGTAGCAAAAGGGATGACCTGTCATTAGCAATGGATCATAGTCTTGTTTAGTTGTGATCACTAAGCAGGTTAGTCTTTTCTGGATTATAATACATGACAATTTTTTGGTAAAATAATGGTTAATCACAAACTAATAACAATATCCATAAGAGTCAAGAGAGCTAATGACTATTGTTCCTTTTTGGATGATGTTACAATTCTAGCTCAAATCTTACAAGTAATGACAAGATGGTTATACTGAGGACAACATTAGAAGTCTATTATTTTATTTCATCTCATATTTGTCTAAATAGCAATGCCTTGGATACCTATGATTTATATGCTGCTAATTGTGGCCAGTGTTTGATCTCATTTGTTTCATTTTTTTTGGAGGGGATAAGTTTTCTGTCAAACCATGTGGTCACACAAAATTTAATTTTCTAAACCGAACCAATCAATTATTTTTTATTTATAGGTATATTTAAATTATATCAAAATTTTTAATGAATGTGTTATTTTTAAATCTATAGGCCTCTTATTTTATTAAGATACATAGTTCAAATCTTTTTAACCCAAAACAATAGAAATCTTTAACATTTATTTATATTAAATGAATTTTTTATTGTCCAAAGGAAAAAAATACTGATTCGGAAACAATAATAATTCTTATATAGAAATATATCATTGATGACCACATAACTTAATCGTTAAAAAAAAGTATTAATATGTTTTTTAAAAAATATTTGCATGAAGTGTAAAAAAATATTTATGTACTTAAAATAGTTGGCGATATTTATTGCAAAGTTAAAGGACATTTATTTTTGAAAAATATATATATTTTAAAAAAAAAAATACTGGGTCCCTTAAAAAAAGTTATACTTTTTTTAAGATGCGTAAAAAAAGAAAAACTTAAAAAAAATCTGTTTACTGAAACATAATAGGAAAAAAAAAGAGTATAAAACAATTAATACAATTTAATTTAAAGTCGTCAAGCTTCCTGCAATCACAACTGGCAACATTAATGATTAGTAATAATCATTTATTAAGCTGGAAATTATAATAAAATTCCTAGCCTAGATGTTCACTTTTAACTTTAATAAAGATTAATATATCTACTATTATTAAACATAACTACATAGAATCATTACTTCAATTACATTCCACTTTTTTTTTAACATGTGTAATATCTTAAATATACTTTTAATCAAATGTCTTAATCAAAACATTAAAAAGTACGTGTTAGAATATAAAGTTATACGTGTATTATTTAGTTTTATTAATTTTGCTAGACATCCTTTTGATAAGTAGCTCTATTAGCAAATGTCACAAGTTTATAAAGCCTTTAGGGCTAATTTTATAAATATTTTTTAAAATAAAAACTACATTTGTGTTAAGCATTTGAATTAGAAATTTCCTTAACTATTTTTATTTAAATACAAATATAGTATATACACTTTAAACTAGGTGTAGTTAGAGGTGATTTGAATCCAGACTTTCACGCTTCCTTTAGTCATTCGCTCCATGTTATACAACTGAGACAGACCACCTACATGTGAAAAAGATAAATGATCTCCAATATACGTATTTCATGCTAAACCAGTACTCGTTAGTTGGTCCAAATCATCATGCTCACACACATATATGATCAGTGCTCAGTCTATATTAAGATAGCAAATCTTCAAACTTTAATGGATAGACTTCAATCTTTCTCCATTCTCCAACTTTTCAGCCATCCATATCATTGAAATTCTGATGATAGTATGTTCAGAGTCATATATTGGAGATCATTTATCTTTTTTCTCAAGTATGTGATCATCTGTATCGGTTGTATAAGATGGAGCAGATGACTAAAAAGAGTTTAAAAGGCTGTGTTCAATTCCCCTCTAATTACTAGTTTAAAGTATATATACTATACTTGTATTTAAAAATTATATATTCAGCTTGTATTCTGCCCATCATTCTTCCATGTATTTAAACGAGCTTAAGGTCTGACATATGAGGGGTCAAAATGACTTACGGTGAACATGGATTGGATATGACAACAGAATTTGGCAAACAAGGGCTTTGAACATACCACCATCAGATTTTCAATGATTTGGCTGGATGAAGAGTTGGAGAGTGGAGACAATTGAAATCTGTCCATTAAAGTTTAAAAATTTGCTATGAACTAAGCACTGATTATATATATATAGATGGCTGCAGAAAGGAGTTTTTCTATTAACTGAAAGGAGACCCTTTGATTCCTCTTGGAGGCCTTAAAGGAACCGAGCAGGGCAAATTCCTAATGTTCACTCCATACGTTCTTGTCGTTGCAGTTGTTATTACTATGTGATTATTCATATAGTATACGAACATGGATGGGCTGCTCACCAACATGCATTAGCCAGCATGGTGAGTTTATTGGCTTTTTACCTCTGAGTTTAAGATCAAGAAACACCATGGTCTTTCTTCTCAGTGCCTGATAAGGCAGAATGAATGTTTGTGTAAATGATAAATATTTTCCCAATACATATATACAATTATGACAGACAAAAATAAAGCATGGCCCTTATTCCCAGGAGGCTGTAAAGTCACCAACCAAGGCAGCGTTTGGTGGCCGAAGGCGGAGGGTGCTAAGAATCCCCTGATTGCGGACCCAGGCTGCCATTTGATGACGACTTTTTATTTAGGTACTTACAACTGCAGATCACTTTCAAGTGAAGGAAGATTGCAAGAATTAGAAGAACTCTCTTATATTAAATGGGACATTATTGGACTTTGTGAAGTTAGAAGAAAAGGTGAAGAGACAATTGATTTAAAAAGTGGACATATACTCTATTATAAAGGCACAAATATTGGAAATGCAAGTGGAGTAGGATTCATTATAAATAAAAAGTGGAAGAACAATATTGTGGAGATTGATGGTGTATCGGACAGAGTGGCAAGATTAGTTATACAACTTAATAGCAGATACCAAATGCAGATAATTCAGGTTTATGCCCCAACAAGTTCTCATAGTGATGAAGTAGTAGAAGATTTTTATATGGATGTACAAAAGGCTTTTGATCAGAGTAAACACCATTTTAAAATTGTTATGGGAGACTTTAATGCTAGAATTGGTAAAAAAAATGAAAGATGAAAGTGCTGTGGGTAATTTTGGTTATGGTAATAGAAATGAAAGAGGACATAGACTTGTGGAGTTTGCAGAAAAAGAAAAACTTTATATTATGAATTCTTTTTTTGAAAAAAATGTTAAAACGAAATGGACATGGAAGCATCCAAATGAAGGTACAGCAGAATTGGATTATATTTTGACTAACAGGAAATACATATTTCAAGATTGTAATGTTCTTAATAAATTTAACACAGGAAGTGATCATCGATTAGTAAGGTGTAAGATACGTGTTAATGTAAAACTAGAGAGACAAAAATTATTAAGAAAAACAATATTTACAGTTGATATTCCTAATCTTCAGAAACATTCTAATGAATTTAAATTAGAACTTACAAATCGGTTTCAAGTATTAGTAGATTTTGAACATGATTCAGATTTGAATGAAATTAATATGAAAATAACTGATACACTTTTGAAAACTGCAACAAAGATAGCTGGTAGAAAGAAACAGCAATTGACCAATAAAATTTCTACTGAGACTAGAGAATTTATGAAGAAAAGAAGGAATATGAAGATATACAAAAATGATGCATTAAAAAGAATTGAATATCTCGAATTTTGTAAAATGGTGCGGAAAAGAGTTGAAAATGATATAAGAAAGTATAACTGTGAACTAGCAAGGAAAGCTGTAGAAGAAAATAAAAGTCTTAAGAATGTAAAACAACATTTTGGTATTGGTAGGAAATTTATATCTGCAATAAGAGAAAAAGATGGAATTATTACTAAAAGGAGAGATGGCATCATGAAATTGGTAGAAGATTTTTATCAAGAATTATATAGTAATAAAGAACAAGTACCTCCTATATCTATTACATCTTCCAAATTGCCCAGAATTTTAAATGAAGAAGTGAGACATGCAATTAAATGTATGAAAAAAGGAAAGGCTCCAGGTAATGATGGAATTATAATTGGATATATTAAAAGAAGCAGGTGAAGAAATAGAAATTTTTTTAGCAAAGTTATATACCAAATGTCTAAATGATAAAGATGTACCGGATGATTGGAAGAATGCAGTAATAATATTAATATTTAAAAAAGGTGATAAAGAAGATATTAGAAATTACAGACCTATAAGCCTTTTATCAGTTTTATATAAAATTTTTACCAAGATAATTACTACTCGTCTACAGAGAACATTGGATTTCCACCAACCAAGAGAACAAGCTGGATTTAAAAGTGGTTTTAGTACAGTAGATCATATCCAGATATTGAGAGAAGTTATAGAAAGGACAAATGAATATGAGTTGCCATTATGCTTAGGATTTGTAGATTATAAAAAGGCATTTGATTCTATAAACATTTCTTCAGTGATTAAAGCATTAGATCATTAAGGTATAGATCCAGGATATTGTCATATTTTAAAAAATATTTATAAAAATGCAACAGCAACAATTAGATTACATAATGACACTGGGAAAGTCAACATTGAGAAAGGTGTAAGACAAGGTGACTCCATATCTCCAAAACTTTTTACAGCAGTGCTGCATGAAGTATTTTGTGGATTAAAATGGGAAACTAAAGGAGTGAAAGTAAATGGTGATTATTTAAGTCATTTAGATTTCGCAGATGATGTAGTTGTTTTTGCAAATAATGCTTCAGATCTGCAGGAATTATCAGATGAAAGTAGGACTAAAGATAAATGTTAAAAAGACTAAAGTAATGTTTAATCGATTTGCTCAAAATATGAAAATAAAGATTGATTATGATGAATTAGAAGAAGTTAACAATTACAAATACCTTGGTCAGATTATTAATACAGATGGAAACATAATGGAGGAAATTAATCATAGAATTAAACTTGGTTGGAGTGCTTTTGGTAGAAATAACTTGATACTAAAAGGAAATATGCCTATGTGTTTGAAAAGGAAGGCTTTTAACAAATGTGTTTTACCAGTTCTTACTTATGGATCTGAGACTTGGACACTTAATAGAAGAGCAATTCAGAGACTTCAGACCACTCAAAGAAGTATGGAGAGATGTATGTTGGGAGTAACAAGAAGAGATCGTAAACGCAATGTATGGGTAAGAGAACAAACAGGTGTTACTGACCTCATTGGAAAAATTAAAAAGATTGAAGTGGAGTCGGGCTGGTCATATTGTTAGAAGAGATGATAATAGATGGACAATTGGAAATTTTAAACTGGATTCCAATAGATGGACAATTGGAAATTTTAAACTGGATTCCAAGAGATTGTAAAAGACCCAGAAAGAGACCACATGTGAGATGGATGGATGAAATAAGAAAGTGTGCAGGAGTGATGTGGAGAAGAGAAGCTAAAGATCTGAGAAGATGGATTAAACTTGGAGAGACCTTCATCCTGCAGTGGATTGATAATGGTTGATAATGATGATATATATAGATGATAATCAAGACCAAATAATGAGTGCTGGTTCAACATGAAATATATATATATATATATATATATATAAATATATATATTACAGACAAGGGCACAATATATATATATTGAAGGTCATTTATCTTTTTCACATTTATGAGATCATGTATATCAGTTGTATAAGATGGTGGGGATGACTAAAGGGAGCTTGAAAGTCTGGGCTCAAATCTGCTCTCACTATAACTTATTTTTTATATGGATAAAAACTCTTATATTAAGTGACTTTTTTTCATATGTTACAGCATCAGCCGGGAGGCGAACCCACAACAATCGTCTGCAACCAACCACTGAATGTGTATAATATAATAAAATGACTATTGAAATTTTATAAGAGTAGTTAATGGGATGAAGTTGGACTAGAGAACTAATATTTTTTCTGGCTCCGAACTCAAATGTCCACATGATTCTATAGCAATAATTATTAACTTTAAAGATATTTTGCCTGGATTCTTTTTTCCCTTCCTATTGATGGATCACAAATAGTAAGGCTTAAATTATTAATCTCTTGGTGCTAATTATGGCTCTCAGATATGTCCTATCTAAGGTACATCCTATTAAACTACTACTGCAAGAAATGTGCATCTTGGGGGGGGGGGCATTTGTCTTTTTTAGGTGTCTTTATTCACATGTTTCAAGAATGTTTGGTGGAATAGAAGTTTTAAGTATATCTAAAAAAAAAAAAAAAACATTACACATGGAAAAAGAGATATGAAGTTAATTTATTCCATATGTTTTTATTAAATGTTAATTGATTTAATTAAAAAACTAACACACATATTAATCTTTAACCGAGATTTAAAGTTTATATCTTGGCTAAGGATAATCTGTAATTTAGTAATAAATGTAATAATAATTATTAATGTATTTACTTGAAGTAGTTGCTGTCAAAGTTACAGTACAAAAAGTTAGACATTTTAAATTTTAATTGTCACATACAGACAAATAAAGAAATGTATACTTTTAAATTAGAATAGATATACATAAAAAGTAATAATGTATAACATACAGTATATAAAAGTATTTTTGAAAATATGTCTGCATACATTATATATTATTATTGTTTATTTGTACGGTATTTTAATTTAAAAGTATTACTTATAGCATTTTTTTTGCAAATAGCTTAATCTATATGCGGTGCCATAAGTCAATGCATGTGTTAGTTTAGATATTAATCACAGGATTTGAAACATATACCTGGAGCTTAACCGTAAATATAGGGGATTTGAACACAGACTTTCAAGCACCCTTCAACTAACCACATTATCTCATACCACTGATACACATATACCACACACATATAGAAAGATAAATAATCACCAGTACATGTATTTCGTGCTGAACCAAAACTCATCAGTTGGTCCAGATCATTATCTCCCACATACACATATAATCAGTGCTCAATCTATATTAAGATAACAAATCTTCATACTTTAATGGACAGGTTTCAATCTACTCCAACTCTTCAGCCATCCATACACCGAAAATCTGATGAAGGAATGCCCAAATCCCATGCGGATGCCAATATTATTGTTATGCCCATGTTGACCTCAAGTCACTGATTATATATATATATATATATATAAGTGGGAGATGATGATCTGGACCAACTGATGAGTGCTGGTTGTAAATTGGTGATTATTTATCTTTTCTACATGTGTGATCATGTGTATCAGTGGTATGAGATACTATGGATAGTTAAAGGGTGCTTGAAAGTTTGTATTCAAATCCCCTATATTTATTAATCACAAATATTTTTAAATGCTAACATGTTTAGATTATGAATTATGACATGAAATGTGACAATGTGTTTGGTATATTTATAAAAAATTTATGATGGAACAATGCACCAATATTAAATTTTGTTTTAAATTGGATAAAACTGCAATCAACATATTTAAAATGATTCAAACTGTATATAAAATTAAATCTATAAATCACTAAAAGGTTTTCAAAGGGTTTGCAAGAGACACTGGAGATAATCCATCGCAGGCACATCAATAACAATTTGTAATATCATGCAAAACATTGCAGAAATTCTTCAAACTGACCAGTGGCTATCTGTAAGAGTACTCATTACCATTTACCTATTATAGTTTAACAAAAAATTTGGAAAAGTGAAAGTTGTTTGGTGATATCAGAGTGGAATATTACAGAGATATGCAAAGAATTGCAACAAAAATATTGAATATTTGACAAACATAGTAACATAAAAATTGCAATATGAGCCATTAATCAAGCACCAGATTGTGGGGAAAAGATCATTAAAAGAAATAAAACCAAAAAGTTGTTAATGCAAAAGAGCCAAATCAAAACATTGTTTAGTTTTTATTTTTAAATTTTAAAGCCAATATTCAGTACAAATACATTTCTGAAGATTGGGTGTTTTGAATCACTTTTATGCCAAAATTTTGCATAGGGGGATTCATTCCATTCTTTCTAAAATACTATATCTCGTGTCTGGAAAATTGAGTATTCATTTATATAATCTCTTTAAAGCGCATGTGCATTGGCTTAATCGCTAATACTATTACATAAATAAACATTCGCGCTATATAAAATAATATCTCATAAGTATTCTGAATACAATAACAAGACTTTACTTGATTATTGCTACATAATAACACACTGATTCTCAGTACCTTGTGCATTTCTTGGCCAAAAAAGCAGTTTTATGCTTCAATATATGCCCTATTCTTTTGATTTTTTAAATTATTTCCAAAATAAAGTTAGCCATGAAAGAGCATGTCATGATTTTAGAAGCTTGTGACAATGATTCTGCATCTATTCCAGTGAAAAATTTCAAAGACTGCTTCAAACAATTTTACAATCATTTCCTGTAGTATATTAAGTAGACAAGAAAACTATTTTGAATAATCAATAAAGACAAAATAAAACATAAGCAATGCTTTGAGTTTTATTTCACATCAGTTAATTTTGTATCAAAATACACTCAAATGTGTATAATTTTCAATTTATTGACTACACTTCACTCCTGTACACACTGAATTGTAATGCCAATTCAAAATGATTATTTACACTAACAAGCCCATATAGAGAGAGATAGTATATCTAGCAAGTCTCTAAATAACGATGCATTATAATATATTGTAAATGCAAACATCATCCAGTTTTATATATGGCGTAGTTCCACTCTATATAAAAGAGTTCATATTTCTATGTAAAAAAAAAAAACATTTGTTTTTTTTATCCTTCCTTTTTCAATGCACCATTTCTTGCCACGTAAGTCATTCTTTTTTCGTTTATAAAAATCTATCTAAAAAAATCACTTCCTTACAACGATAATTAGATTAAAGCTTTCTTATTTTTATTTACGACTTTCCTTTTTATTTTTGATACTGTGATAGACTCTCGAGACCCTTTAATAGCAATCCAACTTTGTCACTTTTAGTAATTAAACTTTCTAAGAACTCCTAAGCAATAATTATTATTATAAAATATTATTTATATGTGCACATATTAATTTTTCTTCCTGAAAGAAGACTGAGATAACTAGGCAACAGAGTAAATGATAACTCTTCATCATCATCCAAAATAGTTTGCCATTGCTTTAGAATAGCATTTACGGGAAGAAATTTTAATTAAACTGATTGCAATAATTTTTCTTCTTGATATGTTTAAAACTATATATATAAATACTCATCAGTATAGCAAAATAAGTTTTGTTTTAAAAAAATTATAAAGAATGATTTAAGGATATTGAGAATTTTGCTCAATAGCAATGATATGAAGAAAAGCTATGGATCAAATGAATCGAATAAACTCAAAGTAATATTCATCCTGCACTGAATAAATAATGGTTGAAATTGATAATGATGAATAGCACTATTGGAAATCAAGAACAACACATTTCCTCTTCTCAATTTACTTGGACAACTTGTTAATTAGATATTAAGATGAATCATAGGGAAGGTATGAAGAAAGTAAATAAATGATTGATAAATTATTTTGAGCAACCAAAGAGATTATTTGGATTGGGAAATAAGTTAGTGAATGATGCAAAAATAAATGGATAATAAAAAAAAAACCTGTTTTCATTTAATAGATATGATGTAGCAAAAAAGTCTAGGGAAGAAAGTGGTAATTTGACATGTAGAAATATTGTATTGTGTGACTATAAAAGAGATATTTGATATTCTAGACTCTGCAGAATTCGAAGAGAAATAGAAAGATTTGTTTGGATGTACATGGCAAATGATACTCTTCAAGAAGTGTTGGGATGATTAAGTTTTTACATGAAGTAGGAAATTGAAAATCATTATAGACTGCAGCTTATGAATATTAATAGAATACTTAAATAATTTTTGATTGATTTTTTTAAGTAAACATAAATACCAAGAGGGATGAGAGAATGCTAAAGACTTGGATAAAGATTTTGTTTACTTTATATATATATATATACTTTATATATATACTGTGTGTATATATATATATATATATGGATTTGATATAGATTGTTAATTGTTGTCATTGTAAATATTGGGAAAGGATAAGAGTTCACTAATAAAAACAAAGAAAGAGAGAGTGAATATATAAAAAGAATTTGTTAATGTAAATAGAAATAAAAACCGAGAACACCAAAATCCTTTATAATTATGCAAGGAAAATGGCTTAAATCCAAAACATCAAAGTGTTCTTGAATTTCTGGCAAGCAAAATGATAGAAAATAATGAAATAAAAGATGACTGTTGGAGGAAAGATGTATTGCATTCAAAAAATCCAAGTGCAACTCCTCATTGAAAAAATTCATAAGCATTTTTTCGGATTTTAACAATAAATTCTACCCTCTCCCATTTTTTTTATTGCAAATCCAAACTCTGCTTAAAATTTAAACAAATATTAATTTTACTATCCGTAGAATATATATAAACACTTTTTAATATGACCTTAATTTTAAACTTTGTGTGTTTGGTAATATTCTGCAATTCAATACTAGTGCTATAAACGCATAAACACATCTCATGCTCTGACAAAAATTGTAAAGCCTCATACTATGGGGAAACCAAAACGGCACTGGAAACTAGATTATCTCAACATAAATACTCATATACTAAGGCACAATCTGATCCAGCACAGAATTCCATTTTTGCAGAGCACCAAAAGCTTGCAGGACATCTATGTGAATTGCAAATAATCAGCCTAGTCTGCAGAGAGGAAAACTATTTGAGAAGAAAGATAAAAGAGGCTTGCTTTATTGCAATAAACAGCAATGTCATTAACAGAAAGGAAATGTGTTATTATATAGCCAGGAAATGGAATACTTGAACTTTGTATAGATTTGCATAACATTAGACAATCAGTTACTTCACAAAAAGCTATGATTATGAGAGTTGTGACTCTTGAAAGCACTCAGCCTATGGTTTAATAAGATATTAAATATTAGCTTTGTGTTTATGCATTTATGCTAGTATTGAATTACAGAATAAAGACTTTTTGGATATTTTAAAAATTTATTTTATGAATAACAATATAACACTTTAGAGTCCAGAAGATGCTTTTATTTATGTCAGCACAAAAATTTTATACAGCAAATCAATATAACAATAAATCAATTTTGAAGTCCAATTAAAAAATTAAATAGTTATTAAATAGGACTAAATGTTAGAACTGGAATTAATCCAAGAACTTTATGCATCAAATTCTGACATGTTACACTGCACTGAACTATGCATAGTATCAGTGCTAATCACCATGTGTAATACATGTTTTTTTACTATGGCTGCCATATGTGAAAATGTTGATAAATCACTTTGCATTATATATGTGCAATTCAGAAATAACTTCCTTTAACAGCTGCTTTGGAACACTCTAAAAATGCAACAGTTGCTTGATTTATATTAATACTGATATCATCACTTATTATAAATTTGCCAATTTTAATACAGTTAGATGTAATCAAGACACAATCAGAGATTCATATTAATAAAAATCTTAATTAAGAAATCTAATGTCAAAATCTATAATAAAAATGCTAATTTATAGTAAAGAATCACAGTGGTAAATATCAAGAGAATTACCATTACAAGATTAATGTAATTAATGCAGCTGTTATGTCTATTTATGTCAGTGATCCAAGGCAGCAGACAAAGGAAGTTATTCCTAAAGTTTATGTATACTGCAGAGTGATTTGTCAATCATTCATGTAGTATGGCATGATAAAAAATGTATTATACATGAAGATTGGAACCGACATTTCTTCAAATTTATTTATATCTAATTCTATTACAAATCAATACCTTGTAATTTTGTCCAGGTAGCATAAGTTTTTGGATTAGAAATGTTAGAGATATTCCAATTAATAGAAGTCTACCTATATTGAATAATAAAAGTGTTGATATATGAAAAAATAATATGCACCATATTTTATTCCTATTGAATTAATTTATAAAATTGAGTTCAGTAATTAAACAACTTAAATAAAAATCAAATATTGCTTTATTTTTTATATATTAACAACTATTGAAAGTGAATTAAGTTTAAAAAGGGGAAAAAATTGGAATTTCAAAAGTTAGGATAATATAAGGCCATTATATATGTGCATCCTTTATTTTGATAGCTACTAGTTACTGTTTTATATTTGCTAATTTTATATTGTTAATTTACATTTTTTTATATAGGACAATTATTTATATGGAATAATCATGTGTGTGTATATTGTAATGATCAGACTTATCAGAGTTAATTCATTTTACATTTTCCCTATTTATTTATTTATTTACATAAATTACACAGATACCACCTGCCTTTAAGCATCAGGAAAGGAAATAAACTAATACATGTATATTTAAAATAATATTTTATTCAGTATAATAATGTAATCATTACACAGTCCCTTTTGTAATTCTGGACTAAATCATGGAGAATGTAAATTATTCCTGACGAATGTCAGTAGACCATGTAATCTTACATAAACAAGGTAACAAATCATGTAATAATTTATTTATGTGTATCATCTAGTAATGCACGAATTATTTTCTTTAATAAATTAACAAATTATGTAACAGTAATTTATTTACAAAGTATAATCATTAATTGATATATATTTTATTTCTTTAACAAAATCCTTTAATTTTTATATATCATAGTGTCAATATATTCATATATAATATAACACATTCACCGTATCTTTAACCCTGGCTTCAATAAACTTAATTATAATTCTACACATGTGTGAACTCATAAATATAACATTTCTTTGACTCACATGTCTCCTAGTACTTACACATACATATACCCTATATATGATAAATATCAATGCTATCTTTATCACAATAATCATAAAGAATCATCTTCTTTAGATCCTAATCCTAAGCATAACCACTTATATAATAACTATAAAGGGATGGCCTATTGATCCTAACCCTAATTGAATAACCTTCTATACAATAATTATAAAGAGTGGCCTTTAGGTCCTAAAACTAATTTAATACAACTACAATTTATACAGGAATGATTTATTCTGAAATCAGCCCCTGATTCCTTAAATTTATAGGAATGTATTCTCCCATATGGATGTGAAGATATGTAAACTATTAAACATTGAACAAATAACAGTGCATATATAAATTCATCTGCATAAAATACAATTTTCAGTAATTAAATATAAGTTTAACTGCAAATGAATAAAACTAATGGAAATAATTACATCGTTAACCACGGTTATTTGAGATTTAGGCAATTTTTATGTGTGCATTGCATTACATGATTATCATTAATTCTTTATTTTTCCCTCTTATTAATAACTTATATAAAATTCATAAGCTTAGCATACATATATAATAATAATTATTATTATTATTTTGTTTAAAAAATAATTTTATTATGTAAAGAGAAGTTATTGCAAATTCATTTCTTTTTCTTTTTTAAACTAACAGTTTCTTTTAAAATAGTACCCAGATAATAAGCATTATTTACAAGATCAAATCATTTAAAATAAAATACGATTACAAAACTTGTACTGTTCAAATTAATATGAAAAGGTAAGCATACCATCAAAATAAAACTTAAGAGTACTTATCTAACTTGTGACAGATTTCTGCCAGAACTAAATCAAAGTCATTATATATATATTGTAGCCCTTGGATATGCCCAAGACTCCATTTTTTTAATTAACTATGTAAAATAATGTTTATTAAAAATTTTCCTCATAGTTTGTATATTTTTTCTTCAATAGACAAACTTTTTAGCCAAGGCTAGGTTTGAACTCATATTCATAGGGATTGTGTACATTTTACTTGGTAGGCAATCTAAACATTTGTTATTAAAAGATTTCTAGGCAAAAGATTGTTTGATTTAATATTGATTATGGGGACAATGTAATATTACTGATGATTTATTAGATAGGCAATATTTATACATCGTTTGATAGTTGGAATGAAAAAGAAAAGAGGGGATGTGCGATTTAAAAATTAGAGAGTGGGAATAGATAGTCATAGTTTTACACAGACAAGTTAGAACTACATTGTTCATGAAATTAAGTTGTAAAAAAAAATGATTTAAAGATTAAAATATTAAACAATCGGTTTAATTAAAAAAATTGTATATGTGAAATGTGTGTGTGTATTTAATCTAGTTGTGGATTTTAATTATAAAGTTCACAATTAAATAATAATTATTCCTTGTCATCTTGTGGGGAACTCCTTAAAGAAGAAATTATATCATTTTGATAGTTTATTCATAGCGGCCAAAATTTCAGTCAAGATTCTGGGTTTGAAGTTGAGTTGCTGTAATTTTTTATTATTATTAAAGAAAAAGTAATAGGGGGATAGAGCTTTCTCTCATTTATTCTGAGGAGAAAGTTTTTTGGTGTGATTTCCATGAGTGTAGCATTACTAAAGTAATTACTAAAGTGATTTAAGTGATATCTATAATGACAAGAATTTAAGTTTAAAATTAATTGGTGATTATCTATTGGAATGCAGAAATGAATTGGGCATGTGTTTTTTTAAGAGAGAGCAGAAGTTTAAAATGACAAGAAAGAAAAAGAAATGATGGGCAATTAATCGGAAAACACTGACCAGACATTTAGAACAGTCAATGCAATGTCATGTTAGGGAGGAGGGGAGTGAAAGATGCCAGAAACTATAAGAGCTCTGCTCTTTTGTGGAGGGGGTAGCTCTATCTCAATAACTTTAGCTGGTTTTATTTCAATCTCTCTTGCAAGTCTCTCATCATCGGTTATAAAAAAGCTTTGCTGGAAAAGTTTTAAAAAGAAACTTTTTTTTAAAAAAAGAAAGAAATCGTTTACTATTATTATTTTGTCTGTCTCTTGAAAAACGAACTTTGCCAAATTTAATAATATAGAAAAAGCAATGACTCTCGAGTAAAGTTTAAGTTAGGTATACATCAATCTCCAGAAATTAATCAGCATCATGATTGTCTCCACTAACTTATCAGAAATCAGCAAAAGGTAAAAATTTAAACTACAGAAAATAAGAAAATCTAAATTTTGATTTCGTATATAAAGCATTAAATCTGAACACTATAATTTCATATAAAGCATTAAATATGAATATTAAGTGAATTGAAAAATACAACAAGAAGTGGACTCATATATTTAAAAATTAAAACAAGTTCTATTCAGCTGTAATCCACAGAAACCAAAATGAGGAAATTTTCTCAGCAGTGTAAAAACTTTATACATTTTGGCATAGAAATCGAACTCTATCACAAGGACTCTTTCAAAATAAACCCATGTGCACACACAAACAGATCAAAGAAGAAAAAAAAATGGAAACCAGAAACCTGGAGGACGTCTCCGGAGAACTATTTAAGTGTATTTTTATATTTGATATTCATGTAGAACATTTAAGTTTAAAAAAAAGAAAGGAAAAGAATTTTTTATTATTATTATTTATCATATATATCCATTTAAAATTAATCCATGTATGTGCCTGTTAAATGCTTTCATTATTATTATTATTTAGGGGTATATGGAATTAATATCAAGTCATTTGTATGTACCTATTAAATGCTTTCATTATTATTATTATTTTGGGGATAGATGAAATTAATACCAAATCATTCTGTATATGCCTTGTTTTAAATGCTTTACATTTTGTTATGATAAGAGAGATATTGTTATGGGAAATGTTTTTTTTTTTAATCGGATCAGGGATTTTTGCCAACTGCTTAAACCTAATGCTATGTTTTAGGAAGGTTGCATGATTGTAGGGCTAAAATATCATTATTATCCTATAAAGTGAAGAAAAGTAGTTTTAAGATTTTAGTGCACATTTCTTATTATTATTATCATAAAATTAAAGCTAGATACAAGCTAATTAAGGCTTGGAAATATTATTGGCTCATGTTCTAGTGTACTATTTTGCAAGAGTAATGTAGATATGAAAGTTTTACTTGTACAAATTGATGTTAGACCTGTATATATGTGGGTGGACAATGAACCCCCACCAAGCTAGTGAAGTTGTAGTTTAGCTCGCCCCCTAAGATATTTATACTATATTTATAAAGTATTTAAACACAGTTGAAGAGTTTCCCCACTTAGTTATTGTCTACACCGTAAGATGATTTCTTTGTTGATGGCCAGAGGTTGATAGGTAAACCCAAGTCTCTTTATATGACTAGCGATAGAAATCCTAGCATATCTCAACCTTAGTGAAAAGGTTTTCTCTTATTCGGGTCACTGCCTGCCTCATGTTAATGTTGATATTCCTTACGGGTGTATGAAATCTAGCTATTACTAAGCATTACTTATAAATGTTGGATACAGGGTTGCAAACTCAATTTCATGTCAGGATGAGTGCTGATAGTGTGTGTGCGATTGGTATACTTGAACATTGTTTTCTTGATATATGTTAATTTGTCAATAAGAGCCAAGAGTAATAACGTCAATAAATATTCAACTTCAGGGTTAAATAAAACCTACGAATGTTGTAAGCAATGCATATCTGAAATTATTTAATAAATATATCCGCAGCCAGCTGAGAACTTTGCTGGAAATGTAATATTACTAATATTATTATTATTGTCATAAGAACATGAATATAGTGTGCATGCACATGTGATGATGATTGAGCTAGATACCGATTCGTTGACATTTGAAAGTAACCAAAATTAACTTAGTCCCACCATACATAAAATATCTCTATTGTTGAGCATGGGGCAAGGAATATTAGATTAAAATAATTAAATAAAATTATTAAATTTTATTATTGGAAGCATTACCCTTGGAAACAAATCAGTAACTAAAAGCATTAAACACTGGGGGGAGGAATTTAATGTTCGCTATATCTGGGATAAAAATGAGAACAAAAATATGTATGTGAAGATAAATATTATTTTTGTCTGTCTGATATTAATATTACTCCATGGTAATCGTGATTCCCTAATAATTAAAAATGAGTATTTATATTTTAAAACCTCTTGATATTATCTATTGATGTAGGGATATTTATTGTTTTTTTATATCATAATACGGTTGTATAACAGGGGAAAGCCATGTGAGTCATCAAGTGAATGTATATATTATGTATTGAATTGTAGTATGTTAATAAAATTTATTTGTTTTAAATAAAATTTGCATACATCTCAATGTTTTGTGGGTTATTATAATCTAGACATCTCAAATCCAATCATACATCAATATATTATTATTAATAGTTGAATAATCATTCTCGTAAATAATATCCGGTAAAATTATTTAAAATGGTTAATTTCCGATATTTAAAATTACCAAGTAATTTAATATAGTTGAAGTATAAATTGTGAATAGGGATGGTTAGTGAGTGATAGTGGATGCAATGGGTGGGCATAAAATCCTTTCCCCATCTGTTGCATTCAAACATCTCTCTAGACGCACTTCTTTTTAATTTGGCTATAATTGTGAATATGTTTATAATGTTATTTTCTAAAAGATTTGATAAGCTTAAATTATTTGGGCTTTAATGTAAATAGACATTAAACTACATTAAAAACAGCCAAGATCACCTTGGAGGTGATCATGAGAGGGGTGTTTATCACCCATAATCTAATGCAGCTGTTCGATCTCTACACCCTACTGTTTTAAAAACCCTGAGAAGAGATTATAATGGGAGAAATGAGATGGCACAATAGAAAATTTAATAGTAAAAGAGATAATAGTGTAATAGACCTATGGATGTGAGGATGCTGGAGGGGTGGATCAGGAAGGTGGAGATGGATATAGAACTATTTGTAATCGGAACAAAATTTTAATTGTAGCTTTGGTGATGGTGAATGGAGCATGCTGAGAATAACCAAGAATTTCCAAGAATATTAATATTATTTTTAATACATTCTCAGTGGTCTCTTAATCGATTGATTATTCATTAACCCATTCATTAAATATTATTGCTGAAAGTTATTGAAAGGAGAGATAACCTCGATATTTTATTAAAGTTGCAATTTGGAAGCCTGGCAAATAAGGTTATGGATGTTCTATCTCATCATCATCATCATCCCTAATAGTGTTAGCTGGGAACGATGAAGCATCCATCGATCCATCCTTAAAACGTTACAATTGGCATGTAACTTAGCTGCAAGTGTCTCAGTGCCAGATAGATTCAAGTATAGGATATAATTAATGCATAGCGTGGTCGCCCGAGCAGAAATAAAGAAATATTACAATTGATCCATAACGAGGATGTGCGACCATTTGAATAAAGTTATAATTAGCTTAAACTGTCCGATAATATATGTTATATTTGTAAATTCTCCCAAACGTTTTAGTTATATTTGGCCCACAATGTGGATGGCTTTATTAAATTAAGTTACAATTGGTGCATAGCGTGAGGAAGCTATAAAGAGTAAGAGCGAATTGGTTTGAAGTCTCGTAGATTTAATTAAGTTAGAAATTCTCATTTGTTAGAATTGGCTAAAAAAAAATCTCTCATTTGTTAGAATTGGCTCAGAACATGGAAGGCCCTAATGATTTTTGTTATATTTGGCTAAAAATTCGTTCATTTAGTCAGAATATATATATATTGGCAAAGATCAATATGTGATCAGTATGTAAATTTGATTGACATTTTTAATATTTTTATCAAAGTATTGAGGAATTCTGCCTTACCTCTATAGGATTCTTGGTGGACTTAAATGTAAAAATCCTAGATTAGAGCTCTTGCTAATTATAAGGACTAAATATGATAAATAATTAATTTTAAAATTTGTAAAGTTTATTTTAGGCATAAATAAACAATATACATGTCATATAATTTCTTTATTGCTGGATTGGTAAGCTAATATTTTTATTGAGTATGCTAAATATTCACAAAAGAGACACTATACTTATATGAAAGTTATTATCATTGTATGAATGAATTGATAAATGAAAACTTTGAACTAAACAAACAATAGAAAGTTACTTTAATATGCTGAATTAATTTTGCTTAATCCAATGGAATTTATTTTAATAAAACATGATATAAAATTTTATTTTTAATTCTTCTCTTATACATTTTTGAAGAAGTGACATTGTAAAACTTTTGGCTATGTGGACTCAAATATGGATTACTTGTAATTTTATTCTGTCTTTCTTTAAATAAATATGTTATTATTTAAGAAATTTCTTATAGTTGCTTCTTCACATCATTCCATTTATCAAACAGAAATCATTCCATATATTGATTAAAAATTAAATGCTTATAAAATATTATACATTTAATTTAAATATATTTGCTAAAAATAAATGATCTTTAAATTAATGAGTAACTTTATTGAATTATTTAAGCATTAGTATAAATAACATCTAAGAAAAATGTATTTGCTTAATAAAGTATTACAATTGGATTTATTTGGATCACTTTAATTAATTTGATTTGCTTACTTCAAATCACTATGCATAATTATTCTAAAGTTATTTTCGTATTTGAAGATCATATTTATTATTTTATAAGATTTAATTTTACAAGAACTTAAATCATTTTTAGAAGGTGTTTAAAAAGATTTATTCTAGAATGTTTAGGATGACTACAAAATCCATTATCCATTCTTAATATCTGAGTGTAATCCCAGATTTTCATTAACTTATTCTAAAATTAAGAGATGTTTTCTTTTACTTAAGTAGTAATAATGTTGTTATTATAATTATGATAAGACATTAGCTTAGGGGAAGTGTATGTTTTATTTATTTTATTAACTAAGATTTCATTCAACATTGAATAAACCTAAAGAGTCAGAAGAATTTATGAGATCATATTATCCTAATATACCTTGATTTAATTTAACTAACCATATTATTAAATTGATTATTTTATTTTAATATTACAATTTTACATTCAAAGACGGATCTTAAGTGGAATAGATTTTTAAAGAACACTTTAAATTATAAGAATTAAAGTGTTTTATCTGATCAAAGCAATGAGATGCTTAAGAAATATTTAGAAGATAGATGAAAAAAAAAAATGAAAGTTGTATTAGATCTTTGTAAAAGAAAGAAATTTAAGAATAATCTCAATGGTATATGTTTACAATATTAAGATTCATTTACTTTTGCTAGAGTGAGTTGAGATTTCTCTTCCTCTTCACTTGTTAATATAATATTACTTTGCATTTTACTATATTTTATTATAATGCTTCCCCAATATATCCTTGTATTAAGGCATATGTTATGAACACGCAGAGCATAGTTTTGTCAAATATTAGCTATTTAGGGATGTTTTAACTTGTACTTAGAGCAGCATTTTTGTTTCTTTCTTTAAGTTACAGAATGACTTGCCCATTGTGTTGGCTATTAATCAACAAAAGAGTTTAGATCAATTGTCTATTATATATATACCTGGGTCTCGTTTTATGCGATAGATAGGTTCCTCAGAAAACACGCGCAAACAAAATCACGCAAAAATAGACGTAACTTACATTGAAAATTCGTGCGCAAAAAAAATAAGGAAATAAAATATGACTAATAAAAAATTTCAAATTTGAAAAAAATTGATACAAGACAAACTTTTTTTAACTATAATATTTAATTTTATTCAAATAATATATTTTTATGCATAATTTACATTTTTTATACACGTTTTAATTATTATCGATATTTGCCGAAAACACGTTCGTTTGCAAACTGAGGAAATACAACTAGCTAACTTCACACTCATGTTAGGTCAATGGATTTCTGGTGACAACGTAATTAGTAATTAATCTTTGAGATGATGATTTTATTAATTGTTTATGAACTTAGACTTACGATAATAAAAAGACATTTATTCACCACTGCTGGGAAAAATTTAATTAAAACTAACAACTAAAAATTAAATTCTTATTTTTGTCTTTAATTTTCAATTCCGTTTAAAAATCAAATTTCGTTTCACTGCTATTACTCACCTTTTAAAAATAAACTTGCGGACACTAAATGATTAATAATTGATTACGTTCTTTTTTAAAAAGCAAAAACAGAATGTGATTTAAAATGCAAAATTAACACGCACAATGTTTGAACAAATTTACATCACAATCTTGTAAAATTTAATATGTGTATACATAAAATGTGGAAATCATGATTTTAATTTTATTATTGCATAAAATCTTACTATTATAAAGCACTGAAAATATTGAAATTACTAAGATGAAAGTCGAATTCCAATAATGTGCTATTACTTTCAATATAACGTAAGTGTGCGAAATTTATTATTTAAAGTAATAGCGCATTATCGGAATTTGACTTCCGGTGAACTTCAAAATCGTGTAACTTCAAAATCATGTTAAATAAGTCCGCATAAAAAGAGACCCAGGTGTATATATATATAAACATTACAATCATAAAGCTAAACTAGTCAATATAAAATCAAAACTACCCCAAATCCAAAATTAAACCAGACCAGCATAAAAATAATATTAAAATACAACCTAAGGTTTCACTGCTACAAGCAGACTTCTCAAGTGTAAAGAACTACAAAAACTACATAATATATATAATATTAAAAACTACCCACAAATCCCTTCACTTCCCATCCACCCTTAATATTAAAAGAACTCTTAAATAAGTTAATTGCTTCAGAATAATAAATTTTCAATAATAAAGACTCTTTAATTCTTCTTTTGATTTCATTTCTCTCAAAGAAGACAACCTTAGCTTCATCAAAATCAATAGTGTGGCCTATATCTTTTTCATGGACATACAAAGCAGAACTAAGATATCTATTTATAACTCTACTTTTATGAACCTTTATTCTTTCATTTAAACTCAAACTACTCTGACCTATGTAAACCTTTTTACAAAATAAACAAGGGATAAAATATACTACACAAGGAATAATCTTTCTATCAAAAACTTCTTTTGTATTATTTAATAAACTTATGGTGGGTTGCTTCATATTCTTCTTTCTTGTTGGATGGATAATCATGGAAATTTCAGGATGTTATTGCTCTGGTGTTAATAAATGTTCCTTCTTGTTGCTTTACCAAGTGACATCCATAGCATAATGCAATAATTCGGTGGACAAGATGTTAAGATTTCCTCAGCATTAATATTTCTCCACCCACTATTCTGAAAGGTTAGCCATATCTATAAGAGGTCATTAGTTTTTAAAAAAACTGTGTAATCGATCCCTTATAGAGATATCAGCGATAGTTCTAATTCAATGAATTGTGTAAGAAAATGATCTCTCTAAGTGTTTGTACAACTAGAGAATTCTGGAGCCAAAGTAGTGAACAAATAATGAAGAGAAAAAAGAATGAATGAATCCCACAGCACTGCCCAAAACCTATTCTGCCACTCATTACAGTATCAATTCATGTATCCCCCTGAGAGGTATGAGTCAACCAACTTTTTATTTGAGTTAATCATTTAAATCGTAAACATTCGTTTTTTCTTTGTTTAAACTCTGTATAACAGGATTTTAATATTTAGTTTCCATCTTGGATTCTCATATCACTTGTTTTAACTGATATTAATTCAAAAGAATTTTTATTTTATCTAAGAAAAGAAAAAAAATGACATTTTAATTACAACATTCATTAATAACAATTCTGTTTTTTTGTTTACAGATTTTTACTGAAGCAATCAAAATTCTTTGATTACAGAACAAGATTACAAAGTTTTTAGAAAAGTAATATAAAAAAAGTAAGTATGTTGGAACAATTACTTTGTATTTCTTTTACCAATATGTTCCAACACGTGACCAATTTGATTAACAAAGTTTGCTTTTCTCCATTTGTGTGTTTTTTTTTCATATGTCATAGTATCGGGCTGGGACATGAACCCACAACCATCTGCAACCAACTACTTGCTTACAAGGCACCTGTGATGGCCTCTTGGCTAACAACGCTTGTCATTTGTGTGTTTTTCAGAGAAAAGAAAAATATATAACGATAAAATTACATGTAAAATGAAAATATACAAGAAAAGAAAAAGACAAAGAAAAACAACAACAAAAAAAATACATGAACTCATTATGTGGGTATACTTCTATTATTAATGTAGCACATTTATATATTTGTTGTGCTTAATTATGATATAATTTATATATACAAATTTACTTATTATATATATGTACCTGCTGTAATGCTCTTTACAGCAAACTTGTGCATGGACATTTGATAATGTCCTGCACAATATGTATATAATTCATTCATCTTAAATTTTACCAATTATTTCAATTTTATTTATAACTAACTAATGCTACTTTTTCTTTGCAAATTCTGATACATTTTTTCATAATCAAATGAAGCAATTATTCTATTTCATTTTACTATACTTAACTTACTTGTAATATCTTCAGAATTCTTAATACAATATTTACCAAAGCCTAGTGCAATAAATTATATATATTAAATAAACAAGTATAAATAGTCCCATATTGATATATTTTTATGTATTTTACCATATGGATGTTCAAAACAAGCATATCTCAAAATAAAGATCCAAAAAATATAACTACAAAACATAAAATTTTATTGAATTAAATATTGAATCAATTATTTACTTAAAAAAGAGTACAGTTTTTTATATCCTACAGAGTTCGAACATTTATGTGTGTTGGGGAAGATAAAAAAAAAATAATATGCCAGTAACGCTAGGCTTAGATTTTAATAATTAGAATTATTTAGGCGTTATGTAATATATATATAACTGTAATAAGCTTTGATGAATAGTGTATTAAGAATTTTGAAGAGATTGCAAATAAATTAAGAATAGTAAAATGAAGTAGAAATGGAATAATTGCATCATTTGATATTAAAATAATGTGTCAGAATTTACAAGCAAAGATAGTATTAAGACAGTCGAAAATAAAATTAAAAGTCGTAAGATTTCAGATTTTTTTTTTCTTCAGATAAATGGATATGTAATATTGAAGAAAGATTAGCAGTTATAAGCGATGCTTTATATTTTAAATATAAATAAAAGTTCAGCGATTTAATGCAAGAATGGATTATGGGTTATTCTATTAGTGGAATTATATCATCAATTGTGAATAAACAATATTAAAAAAATATAATTGATAAATTTATTAAAAATAAAGAAATTATACACTATTATAGATATGTTATAAATATAATGAGGAATGATAGAAATATTGTTAGTACACTTAAAGAATTGAATAATAGTACATTCAATATTAGATTTGTAATGGAAAAGGAAAAAGAGATGACAAGATTTAGATTTAAAAAAAAAAAAAAGTTAAATAAAGAAAAAAGAGGAATAATTAATCCAAATTCATACTAACCATGGTCTCAGAAACAGCAGTTTTGAAAAGTTTTAAATTGAAAAACAATAGTCAAGCATTGGTGGTTGAGAGGTCAGTGACAGCTGCTTTACAAGCAGTTGTCCCGGGTTAGCAGGTTCGCTTCCCGGCTGATACTATGATACATGCCGGGGGAAAAAAATTGAAAAACAATACAAAATTAGAATTTGAGAATGATTATGTGAAAATGATTATAAATATAAAGATATTAAAAGAAATTTAAATAATAAAGATGTAAATAATAAAAGAAATAGTGAAAAACATATATAAAGATAGGAAATGATTTTCAATGCCATATTTAATGGATGTACATAAACAAATTGAATAAAAAATATTGTTAGATGATATAAAAATAAATAGAAATCTTTAAAAAAATTAGATAAGTAATGCTAAAAATGATAATAATATTAAAAATTAAAATAGTTATAAATTAATTGTAGACACTATGATTTATATTGGTCTGTCAAAAAACTGTAAATGAAAGAAGTAAAGACTTTTATAGAGCTATTAACAAAAAAGATATGACCCTGTCATATATTTATTTTTTAGGTAAAAGCTACAGAATCACTTATAAAAATACAATTGATAAAATATATTAAAAACTAAAGAAAAACATTGTTTTGAGACTTTGAATATTCAGGAAAATGTGAATAAATTTTACAAGGCCTAATGTAATTATTGAAGAAATGGCCATTATTTGATGATTACAAGTTTCAAAAATGTATTTTAAAATATTATTTATATAAATTTGATTTGTATAAATTATATATTTAAGCAATTGCCAGAAGTTGTTATAGAGTAATTTGTCATATGATAATTGGAAACATTTTGCAAACATTTTTATAAAAATTTTTATTTGAACTTAATCAGTATATGAAGGTGAGCAAATTTATTACACATACAAATAAGATATCACTCTCTCCTCTCCAGATAAATACCCTTAATAATTATTATTTTCACAATAAATTGTAATAATCTGATATTGATAAACAATGAACAAGAATAATAAAGATGATATGTGCTGATTCAGCATTAAATGCATCATGGGAATTATTTATCTTTTCCAGATATCATTATCATGTGATTAAAATATATGTGGTAAAATGAATAAGGATATACATATAATTATATGCTACAAATGTGGGGAATTAATAATTATTACAGGCTTTTGATGTCATCTGTGTCTAGCTTTGATGAGGGTGCACCACAAAGAAATCCTATTTTTGCAATATATTGCACTGTAATAATTAACTGACCTTAAACTCTCATGGAATATTATTTTATATTTCACTATGGTTTAAGTAATTTTGATACTTACATTAAAATTAAAATTTTCATGGGCAAAGGATGTAAATATAGAGGTTACATTTATCCATGTCTATGTTTTGACTGCATCACAATGGATAGTCTGACTGGAACATCAATACAACATTGATATTAATAAATCACCTATACATATAAACAAATCTAAGATATATGTTTACATATACATTTGTACTATAATTAGTAACAGACTGATTAATAACAAACAAAAATTTGCTTACAGTATCAAAAGAATATATATTTAAATACATGTATATTATCTATACTAATTTAACACATCAAGGGAAAAAAACATCACCATATATCAACAGTTTTGCATGATTTTAGTCACAAGCTTTTAATATAGTTGTGGAGTTTTGTCAGGTAAAAAAAGAACATAAATTATCAAACTCTTATTTTATTTTAGATCTTGCTGAATCTTAATTTTTTGCACATTAAATGGAGAATACAAGAAATACTACTGTTAATCTGTATTAATAGTATTTCTTAGTCTTAATATTCACTAACTGTAATTAATAATTGTTGAGAAGATATCAAGGTTTATAAAGAAATAAGTGCTTGACTACAGTGGCCACTGGAGCCCACAAAAAAGTTTTACAATAAATTACTTACACATATGTAAAAGTATTGTATTATTTTTGTAGATTCACTTTTTACTTCTGTTAATAAATTGTACACACTGAAAGTTACTGATAATCTAGTTGGTATTTATTTATTACATACAAATGATGTCTTTATATGCAAATCTTCAGAATTTACCCATATGTGTACAACATTGCTTAGTTTAGCAATATCAACTCCAAAAAAAGAGATAGAAATTTGTTGAATAAATTGATAAAAACTTATCTGTAAATTATTTGCTTTGATATACGTTTTTTTTTTGCCCAGATAAAAAATTAAATTTAAAAAATATATATATAAAGGCAGGAAAAAAAAATTCAAATTTGCAAACATCATGTGTAAAATTTGAACGAAATTCTATTATTTTTTGGATAAGATCCTGTATATTATTGACCTATATTCCACTTTTGTTTATTTTTAACGTTTACATTCATTGATTCATGTCACAGCAATTCCGAAATCTTTAAATGATCTGATAAAAATAATAATTTAATTCTGAAAGAAAATAAATGGTAGCTTTAGAATGACTGATTAATCTGGTATGTACGTTAAGACCATTGCCAAAGGCAAATTTAAGACTAAAACCAATAAAAACTAAATAATTTATACATCATTATTCGTTAAAACAGTAGCGATGCAAGTGATAGTAATCAAGGATGCTAGAAGGTTTGTATCAAAATCCATGTCTAGTGCCTACTCATATAATATCCCCAGACTAGTAGACACTAAATATATATAAATTTTGATGCAAACCTTTAAGTATCCATTGATTACTATGGCTTGCATTAGATGACACTATAGAATGAAAAAAGTTGCTATTGTTTTAGTAGAATAGTAGATTGTGTAAGAATAAGAAATGGTGATCATGTGATAATCATTTGTTGTAGCTTACCATTTCTTTAATGCATTTTAATATATCAGCATATATTTATATATTTAAAGATACAATAAATTTTAATGCAATGATATAAATTGATAAAGATAAACTTTTCCTAAATGAATTGTAATTAAATTCTAAGCGCTAGGAACACTAAATAGGAAAAGGTTTTCTTATTTAGTGTTCCTAGTGCTTAGAATTTAATTAATTTTAATATAGATAAATAATCAAATTGCTTGGGACGTAAAATGGCATTCAAGTATTGAAAGTAACAGATAAGGCTTTTATCCAGAATTCTTTAGTTCTTGGATCCATCATTTTATCACTGCTGTGTGACTTGGTGCAATGGTAGATTGGTGTACTCTGGACTCAAAACCTATGGATTGAAGTCCAGTTCTACCACAGTGCTCAAACTTATTAATGAATTCCTAAGCAATAAAATATTCAATTTGGCTGCTTTTCTTTTTTGCTGTTTACTTATTCTATTATTAACAAAATTATAAAAATCAGTAATATATCCTGGAACTAAAAAAAAAAAAAAAAGTTTAAAAATAAAATGTAACTTATCTAAATAGTATATAGAAGTCTACATCCTATTTAAATGCTGTACTGTAATTGTTTTTTCAAACAGTTAATATATTAATTAAAGGAAAATTATAAAGAATATTAATTATATATTGTTGATTAAAAAGAGAACTTGTGAAATCGACTATTGTTGTATTTAAACTCATTAATTAATTAAAATATAAGAACTACTAAGATATAAAATAAGGCAGATATCCCTTTTAAATGTGTTTTGCAGACTGGCATTTAGTGATAAAGGATTTCATGAATTGGGTACTCATATTAGTTTTTACAATTCGGTGCATTCCGACTCTGCTAAATAAAAAGAAAGGGGGCATATAATTTATTGGAAATCAATGATTAGAAGTTTGCCACACAAAGAAAATTGTCAAGCGTTGGTGACCTAGCGGTTAGCGTAGCTGCCTTCCAAGCAGCCGGCCTGGGTTCGCTTCTTGGTCAACGCTTTGACATAAAAAAAAAAGAATACTGAATTAACTATTTTATAAATTGAGTTTAGAAGATATTGTCAGACTGTATGTAGGCATAGCTTTATTATGTAATAAAAATTTCAAAAACAATAAATCACAGCTGAAATTAATTCGCTTAAGCCTTATTTTTATAATATTGTAAGATTATACAAAATATAGTTATAAAAACTAATTTCTATAAATTTGAAAACAAAATAACTGAATCCTATAAAATTTTAATTAAAGAGGTTTACGAATAAACAAGTTAATTAGATTAAAATCTAAAGATATTTTATAACATATGGCTATTAACAAGTGAGCCAATTGTAACATAAACAGAAAGGTAAAAAATTGAAAGACTAGTTTAATTGTTCATTCTTTCTTAAGATATGTTTATATAACTCTCTACACTTTTATATTAAAAGATATTAAGGCAAAATTGTCACGCAACCACCAGTTTATTCTGATCATGTAAAACATCAGACCAGCAGTGGGAAGTAGTAATTTTCATTACACTTCTCCAAACAACCATGGACAAAATTATCTAAAAACATATCTTTAGGATGGATTCCTAAGAAAACCATTCTTGGAGGAAAGAATGTGCAGGTGAATAGTCTAGTTAAAAGTCGTGTATGTTAGAAAATATCTGTCAACTGTTCTATGTCATAATAATTGAATTCTGACTTTTTTAAGCTTAGAAACTAAAGGAAACAAATATATTAAAACTAATAAAATGTCATTTATGTTCTTTATTACTTTTTACATCCCGCTATTGACAGTTTTGATTGCTCCAGTGATTTTTAAAACTTCTACGCTTTTTACCTAAGTAGAAGTTCTGAAGAATATTTATTGCTGGTGCAATTGAAACTGTCAATAGTGGGTTGTAAAAAACATTGTAAAAAGTAATACAGAACATAAATATTAATATTATATAAATTTGGTAATGTAATATGAAAGATAAAATTATAATACTTCATAATTGTTATATTCTATATTCATGAAGAATGTAACACTAAAGATCAAGTAACTAAAAAGATTAGCCTTGCACCTGTATAAGAAACAATAGAATCAAAATGATTTACTATTAAATATGCTAAAATCATTGACAAGTAAACCAGAAAAAAAATATTTTAGTGTAAAATAAAGGACTGCAGCATGTTTTGGATTGTGAAAAACATTTATATATATTCATTAAACAATGTATTTTGGTAATAACCACTTTAATTTTAATTTTCCATCAATTTCAGCTATTTTTGTATAGAAATTTATTACTTACAGGCTTCTTGATGGTTCTGCAGCACCACCTGGTGGCTCGTCCAGTACATGAGAAAAGCACCAATACGTTTAAGTTTTGTTCATTCTATTTAATAATGTTTGCACTTGATACAAATTTTTGGATTTTATATCTAAAATTTAAATTATTGTGACTTAAATTCTTTTATATATATATCCCCCCCCCCCCCAACTCCCCCACTTCATACAAATAAATTATATATTATATTATAACACATATAATTTATTTAAAAAAAACAAATTTATAATTTATTTATTTTAGAAAATTTAATTTTTATTAAATTTTATTTTCATAAAAAACAAATTTTACACCTTCTCTCAAATTAAATATTTTATTTTTGTTATTCAAAATTAATATTTTTTATCATTTCTTTATATCTTATTGACACATCATTGAGTATGGAGATTATCTAACCCTCTTATTTCATTTCATAAATCAGAATTTTTTCACATATATTAAAATTTAAATCAAATTTATCTATAATATTATTATTTCAAACTATTATAACCAAATAGCTTTAATATCAAATGGCGAACTTAATTAAGGAGAAGGGGCAACAAAGAACCAATGTAGAGCTGAACCAGTTATAATAAATGTTGTCTACGATGGATTAATTTTAGGTTTTATCAACAGGACCCTATAACCGATCCCATCTGCTAAAGATGATAACACTATTCCTAATTTACTCAGTCTTATTCGTTGACCAAAGTAAAGGATGGTCCGAGTCCCATCTTAAAGAAAATGCAACATAAGAGAAAGTTTAAATGTATATAATATCACATCCCACAAAAAGTTGAAATAATTTAATATTTACACGAAACGATACTAATCATTAATCATTACCAACTCTAATATACATTTAATAATCATATGCATCGTCTCTTTTAAATATTCTTTCTTTCTATTTCAACTCAAATACACATTTGATTCCGATTAATTAATAAAACAAAAAGAAAAAGTATATTTAGTTTTACAAAATGAAATAAAAACAAATATACTTATTCAACTTGGATATTTTAGTGAAAATTAAATTGAAATTTACTTTGTAAAACAAGATTCCCATTTTAAAATTGCCAACAAATAATTAAATAATCAAGCAAAATAATAACACAATACCAATTTTAACAGTTATTTAAGAGTTCAAACACGTCATTAGCTACGATAAATAATTATTAAATGAAGAATTCTCTTCTCTTTATTATTAATATTAATCCTGTTTAATACATATAATTTTATTTTTAAAATAAAAAATAAGAAACCATAGCACAACTCAGGAAAAATTGAAAATAAAATTATTAAAATCATTTAGTAAAACATTAGAAAGTAGGTCAGAATTATATAATTAAATTTAGAATAAAATTTTACATTTCAATTTACTTGAATTCAAGATTTTAGAATTAGAATAAATTTTATAAGTCTAACTTAAAGAAAAATTAATATATTGAACTCAGAGAAATGTATCATCTTTAACTTATATTTCCACTTCTTCCCACTAAAGTAATTATTGTTTTAAAGCTCACTCTGACCAACGTTTTCCCGACATTTTCTCTCCACGATATAAAAATTATTTCTAACTGAGCAAAATTCGTTGTTTTGGTTCAGGATACCTGGATTCAAAGTAATGATGATCAAAGAACAAAATTCACAGATTCATTCACTGTAAAGATTTCAAAATTCAACTTCAGTTCAAAGAAGAAGACAAGACCCTCCACTTTACACCTTTAAGACCCTATCACCACCACCTTAATTTCATCTCTATCAGATTACAAAATTTTTAATTTTAAAATTATTTCAAACACCGCATTCCTTTTATATAACTTTTCTCTGATTATCAAATTTTAATTAAATCGAATTTTCCGATCTAGATTTTATTTTTAATGCGAATTTTGTTCTGATTTAATTTAGGAAACCTTCTGAAACCTATTTAATGACTCCAAAATAATTTAGAATCAATTACTAATTATTTTAAAATTTTTTTTTTAACCTAAAGGGTAACTGATACAATTGTTTCAAAAACTTTCTAACTTTTAATTCTCCGAAAATCTTTTATTTTTGAAAAACCTTTTTTTTTAAAAGAGCTGCAACATTTCAATCAATCACCCTCAATTTTTTTCATTAAATGTTATATAAAGAAACTAAAATTTATAAATATTTTAACACCCACTATCTATATAATTTCAATAAGTATATTCCCCAACTTAAAAAATCCTATCTTTTAAAATATTAAAACCACCCAACTTCATAGTCTTTCACACATATTTTCCACTTATTTGATTAAAAAATTAACTCACCCAGACGAGGGGGGTATGAGGGGGGGTGGGAAGGGGAGGGGGAGGGAACACCCCCTTCAATATATATAAGAAGTACTGTTTTGAAAATACTTCTGAAAATTGTTTTATTAGAGAGGATAGTAAGATGATTATTATCACATAGGTGGATCTCATAATGAAATATATTAAAAATAAGACTAGTAATTTCATTTGAAGAATAAACAATCAAGATATATGTGCAAGCACTGATTATCAAACAGTTGTGATGATTGTGTTTCATATGTATGACATTATGGGAGTTTTATATCATTTTCTCATGTTAATAATTATCATTAAACTTTAATATTTACTTTGAATTGCAAGTCAATAATGTTATTTGTTGTTTTTGTATATTTTTTATTCTACCTCGAGCCCTATATTTTTCATATATATATATATCAATTGTATTTTTAGAAAAATTCTGAATCCAACTTTTTTAAATAAAGCAGAATCTATGGTTGTATGATTACTGAAAATAGAATATTAGAGGAAGAAAATAGAATGACATTGATCTTTTTAGATACAAAAAGTGACAGTTATCTAAACGATTTCATAATTATCTAGAAAACAAATAAGCTTAAATATTTTTTTTTCAGGAGATGAATGAGAGTAAATCATTCTTTTGATGATAGTCAATGAACTTACACTTACCTTTGATCGTTAAATGAGAAATGTATTCATTATCAGTTAATTCTGACACTCTGCCTTTTTCATTACCATGTAATTTATTTATTTAGAGTATGAATTATTATTTTTTTAGACATTTTAATTATTAACAAAATATAAAAGAATTTGTCGAGATTCCAACCTGAAAATGTTCACTATTACCTTTATTAAATCCTTCAATTGTCACTGTAGTCATAGATTTGATAGTCATTAATTATATGGTTCATGATTTATATAAATCAGAGGATGGTAAATTCCATTTATAAACAAATGAGCACAGTGACGATGACTTCTAAATTTGTTAAGGAAACTCCAGTTGCATCTATAAAGATCAAATTCAGTAGGTTTTATTATTGGATCCGAAAAAAAAAAATTGTTTGAAATTTCATAAGAATTTCATTTTTTTATATACTATAATTCTTCAATTGTAGATTCTTGATTAAATGTCTAAAAAGGAAATCTTTATTTCAAATAAGTTTTAAGTGATAAAACACATAGTGCATTATTGGTATATCCAATATGTTTAACGGCTTCTTTTATATTTTCTATGAAGTAACTTCTTTTTTGATATTTGCAGGAATATGTGAAAGCACAAGAAATAACTGCAAAGCAGACTTAAAGTATTCCAGCAATATTTTTTATATGTGAGTAACCAGAATTTTAGTATGGAAAACTTTTTCTCCATACAGGGTCAAAGTATTTGCCAGAGTAATATTGCTTGTGCTAAAGAAGCTGTCCATAAAGTATTTACATTACAAATTCAAATAATGCCAGCCATCATTTTTTTACTATCATTTATGTGTAGTATCCATGTATGTATAAAATAAGGTAGATTTATATTTATCATACACCTACAGGAATTATCTGTAGCCACAAAAAAGTTTATCTTCAAATAATCATTACATGGAATTTCTGTTTGACAGCAGTTCCAATCATATGACCAAACAGATATTTTTCCTCATGTTTCTAGTTTGGAAATTGATCCAGAAACTTTTTGTTAAAGTTTACCATAATGATTCAGGATTTTTTAAGATTTGCAATTTAAATAAGTAAAAAAAAAAACATTGTTAAATACTATACTAAATTGCTTTAATACATTAACAAACTATTCCTAATGCCAATTATTTTTGGGAATGGCACTTTTATTAATACAGAATAGCAATATTATTCTAAATTAAAAATCATGCAACTCCATCACTTTATTTTTTTTTTTTCAATTGACAATGGTGGATCTCTATCTTTACTCAGTTATTATGCACTGATTTAGTCAATAAACAGTGGTGCCATCAGATCACATGATTATTTTTAACTAATTGGCAGAGCCATCTAGTATCTACTCTCAAATTAATGCTTATATGATAAATGATACAAAAATTTTAAACAATTAAAGATTAAATAATTATCAAAAAAGTAAGAGCTTAATGTAATTGTTAAAAAAAACTGTTGTAATCAATTCCTGTTCATTGAAAAAATAAACTCACCATTTGGATTCAATAAAAAGAAAATGACTTTCATTGAACAACACATATAATCAAACAAACCAATGGTAATAACAGGAGAATTAGTATATTCTCCTCTGTGATATATTTCCGTTGTTTTTCTAAGCAGAAAATGAGCTATTTCTAGAACAGTTCTGATAGAGCGAGGTCTGTCTAAAAAACTAAAAAATGAATATTCAGCCTAGAAAAGGATTACATTTGTGTTATTAATTTCAGGACTTATCTATGTATTGCAAACAAACTCAATAATTATTGTTCAAGGTTATCCTATGTGTGTATATTATTCTGTACAATAAAACATCTAAAATATCAACTTGAGTTTGCCTTCATTAGCACACAAATAATTGGCAACAAGGATAGAATAGACGAGATAGAGTTGTCTGGATACTTCATATATTTTCATAAGCTGCTGAACAATAGTAGAGTCAAATAGCAAATATGTGCTGAGGCATATTTTTGCCATTTTTTCTTAATGTTGGCTCAAGAAGAGACTCTCAAAAAATTCATTCCAAATTGCCTAAAAGTCTGGCCAGCGTATTTGGACAGACCAAATTTTTATATGGAAGCCAACGAAATTAAACCTGAATTAAAGTTGGCAATACTTGTGTCTATGGATCAGCTACTTACCAGGTTGTAACATGACAAGCAGTACTGCTACACCCTTCCAAACTAAGATTTGACAAGCTGACTATTTTTATCCTGAAGCCCTTGGCGATAATGCAAAATTATAAATTCAATCTATGCAATCAGGAAGCAGATAAAACTATGTATCTGAATTGTTAAGGATGATGTTAATCTGCAATTTTGGATCATTCATAGAGGAAGCACTTAGAGATCAATTTATATGTGGTTTGAAGGATTATACATTAAGAGACAGATTATTGATGGATTCCAATGCCACATTTGTTACTGTGGTACATAAGGTAACTTTTAGAGAAGAACCTTTGCTGAGTGCAGATATGGAAATAAAAATAACACATCAACAGAGTCAAAGATCAATTGACAATGCAATAATTACTTCAAATAAATAAAACTCTAAGTAACTGTGAAGAAAACAAAAGCCAATCTATATCCATATATAAATGTTAGTGGTTATTTTTGTCAATATATAGTATATATTGAAACTGACTGTCTTACAAAAAGACAAAATAGTGAAAATGGTTCATCAAATAAACAAAACCATCAATCATGTTGTAAAAAATTAAATGTAAATGCTTTTAATGAACAAAACTAAGTCCCAACTTTACTTCAGTGGCAATGGAGATTGCAACTGTCTCAGCCTTGTCCATTATTTTAAATAAATACTGAACAAAAATAACTAAAAATCAAAAAATCTATCTGCAGCCCATCCCAAAATTAATCTATGATCATCAGAGTGAGTTATACTCATGGGAGAAGCTCAAGTCAACATCTAGAAAGTATCAGAATATATATATATACAATTGCCACGTCTTGTTTCTTCAAGACAACATAATTTAATGAGCTGAAACTAATTCAAACCAATGGGCCCTCACTGATCAAAATGAACCAAGTAAAATGGTTATATAATGATTTGAAAATGGCAACTAAATAAACAATAAAGCAATAATTCAGAGGACATAAAATGACCAAGCATATAATTTTTTTAAGTAAATGGAATGCACAAAATGACCTATTAATAAACCACAATATATACATAAAGTCTTTAAGCAGCAGGAATGATTATTCACAAATTGCCATACTACCCAATGATGCACTATGGTCAACCTGGAATTGTGTAGAACAAAAATCCTTATTAGATTTTTATGTCAAGTCATAATATAGACTTTGATAAAGAGCTTCAGGAATACCAATACCAGTAGTGCAAAATGAATTAAAATATACCAGCTAAATGATCAACCATTGGCCACAGGCAACTGGACCTTGGGAAAGAATGCACTTAAACTATGTTGAACCTTGGAAAAAAAAAAAACTTCTCATCATTGTTGATACCTACTCTAAATAGTTAAAGTAATTATAGTACCCAATTTCAACACCTCAACCATGATTAAATCTTTGGGGAAAATTTTTGCTATCATAAGTCTTCCTTTAATTATTGTTGCTGATAATGGAAGTCTTTATGTCTGACTAATTCATGATTTCTGTGCAAATAATAAAATCAATCATATATTAACACCACTATTACAACCAAAGGACAATAGACAAGCTGAATGTTAGTAGAAGAGATTGAAAAACTTCCAGAATGAAACAACAAATGATTGGAGCATGCCCATAATTAGAATGCTATTAATCCAGCACACAACTCAAGTTATTTGATCTTAAATTTAAACTTATGAACAAAAGACTACATTATGGCAAAATCAAAACTATAGTTTACCAAAAACTTACACATACAGAAAAATACCTAACCTATACATCCAATCACACCAGAAACACAAAACATGGAATTATACTATCACTATGGAACAGAGTAAAAGAAGTTTGTTCAGAAACCCAGTGATTTGGAAAAAGAAAAGATCTATATAGAACAAACACTTATGAAAAATGGTTATCAATCAGCTGTTATAAAGAAAATGTTAAGTAGATAACAAAAAGAACCGTCAAGAGAAAAGACAATTATTGGTCTTCCCATACATTCCAAAAATAGCAGACAAATTAAGGAAAATCTGCTACCAGTATAATATCAGATCAGCTTTCCAGCCATACTATGAGGAATTTCTAACATCTACAAAGCCTAAACTTGAAATGCTGAAAAGAAAAAACTGCATCTATGAAATACCGTGTGAATGTGGAAAAACATATATTGGTGAGACCAGTTCTCACTGAAAAGCTCTTGCAAGAACATAAACTGATGATTAGAAAAGAGAAAACAGCTGTGTTTAAGGTAGCAGACCATGTATGTACCAATGAACATATTGTTCATTTAGAAAAATACAAAAATATTGGATAGAGAAGAAAAGGTACAAAGAAAAAATTTAAAGAAGCTGCTCACATAACAATGGCAAAAAATCTCATACGCCAACCATGTATGACTATACATAATGTATGGAAACCACTAATTAACTTTGCTCTTAGGAAAAAATGGACAAATCAGGAGGAACCTCATAGATATGAAATTTCTACTAACTGTTACCTTTGGAAGGATGGTTCAGTTGGTTAATGTTACCTTAAAATTTAATAATCAAGAATCTAAGAATCCAGGTTTGAATCCCATACTAGTATTATCACTAGTCAGGTCAGCAACACCTGGAGGGGAGAATAATACCTCTTGAAATGTGCATATACTAACCTGTTTGATTTGCTATTACTAACAGTTGAATGTATTTGGAATACAGTATTTAAATAAAGCTAAAATTTTTCTAAAGTCATTCAATACACATATCAGATGATGGAAATAGTCCAATATAAAAATACAACTAGAACACTATCATTACAAACCTTGAGGAAAACACAAAGAAAATGAAGCAGTAAATTACAGCCATTTCAAAATTGGTATAAAGATTTTATGTTATTTACACCCTGGCAAAACTAGATGTCAGCTACAATTGTAAATGGGAAAAATTAACACTTGCTAATAATGAAAACCCCTGGAAGTCAACTTCATAAGGACTGACTTTGTGTTGACTTTAGCCAGAATATCAAGTGATCACACCACATAGCCAGAATATCAAGTGATCACACCACATCCCATAAATAAACAAACAGTAACTCCACCAGAGGGTGTCAACCAAGAGCCAGCTGATACTGAAGTTTTGTCAATTCCAGAATTAAAGGCAATAACCAATCCAAATATCAGGAAAGAGAATAGCCTAATCACTATTAAAAGAAACAGTAAAAAAACAAAGCAGGAAATGATTTTCATTGGACAATGCATATAATTAAATACACCAATTATTAATAATAGAAGAAATTAGCATATTCTCCTCTGTGGTCTGTTTCTCTTGTTTTTTATAGCAGGAAATGAGCTACCTCTAAAACATCTCTAGAATCATCTGGCTGGGAGACAGCTATTTGCAAAACTCAAAAATGAATATGTGCCTAAAAATGCTTACATTTGTGCTATTAATTTCTAGACCTATCCATTTATTGTAAATGAACTCAATAATTGTTGTCAGAGATTATCCTATGTTTTTGTATATAATTCTTACCAACTCAAGTTTATCTTCACTAATACACAACAAAAACAAATAATTTTACATAAAAGAAACAGATCCCATAATTCCTAACATAAACAACTGATAAATAAATAATATGTAGACAATACAGTTTAAACTAACATTAGCCCAACTATAATAAAGCTATTATTTAAACCAAGTAATCCAATTCGCAAATATTATGATTGTAAAAACAAATAAATAATTATTACAGCAACACAATAAAACTGCTATATATAAGTAAAAGTTTATTCTATGAACCAATAAAATGACTTTATTCAATATTATGTAGAATATAATATTATGGACATTAGAGAACATTATACTAAAAATGTGATTATTCTTTGAATATAATTTTCTGATATTTATAATTTCTAATGATTAATAAGAGTTTTTGTTTGTTTGTTTTTTTTTAAAAAAAACTACAGTTAACTAATTAAAATGAAATATATCAATTTTTATTTTACATTTCACTATTTTTATTTTGTAATCTTACAAAAGAAAAAAGAATGCAACAGCAACAGTTATTTTTCTTTCTATTTATTAGTAATTATCAAAGAATTGGATACAGAGACTAGTTGGATCAAAAACAAAACACAAAAAAAGATAATTAATATAAAAACTTTATTTTACACAATTTAAATTGTCAGTAGCAACATCTACATGTGAAATATTAACATTCTTTTGTTATAATTATTAATTTCAAAGATTTAATTTTTTTTTTTTTTTTAAAAAAAAGCTATTATTTTTTTTCTTTCAAAAAGTTCAAGGAAGTAGAAAAGAAAGATAATAAATAATTCTATAATAATGAATTTAATTCATAAAATGGTGTACCCTAGTCAATGCCAAATTCGTGAAAGATTTTAAAACTTTTGTTTTGCTTAGTTCTTTAAAATTAAATAATAAATATTTCTAAGTAACATATCTAACAAATAGTAAGTTTGCATTGAAATACATTTTTCAAATAACATAATTTGAAATTCACTAACAAAATTTTTACAAATATTTTATACAAATACCAACAATTCTTTTAATTATTTTCAAAGAAATTGACTTTTTAAAAATAAATAATTGTAACATTCGTTTATTAGAAATTTTAATGATATTGACAAGCAACTTTTAAAAACAGCATTTAATTTTAACATATCTTTTGATTGAATGAACACAGGGAATTGCTTTATTACCAAAAATAATAATACTGAAAATAATCACAATTAGTTGTAAAAAAAAGATTCCTCTGAAAAAAAAAATCATTAATAAAAATTTGATTTATATAATTAATTTTCTTGACATTAAAATAAAGTGGTTCCTCCATAACCATGAATGTTCCAAGTTTCAATACAGATACTGAAACTCGTAGATAGTAGCAAGCCACGTTATATTTTTAATATATATAAAATGGATATACACTGTATATACATATTGAAAATTAGTATATAGATGTGGTACATACTGTATATGCACTATACTATGAACTAAAAACTTAATATGCAAAAAATTAAAATTTATTATTTTTTATTATTATTAATTTCTAATATTATTTTATTTTTCACTTTTTTTAAAAATTGCATATATCTGAAACCGTGGATGAGTGAGGATTACGTATTTACACAATATATATAAACATAATACTTTTTAATTATACTATAATAATATAAAAGTTGAATTTTGAAATGAATAACTTAAATTTTATATTAAGAAGAAGAAAATACTTTTTTTTTCTTTACAACTATCAAATACAGTTAACTCCTAAGAAGTATGTTTTGAGTTTGGCTTGATCATTTATAACATCCATTATAAATGCAAATGAATTTAAATATTTCCACTATCTAAGCACATTACTTACCTCTATCTTTATTATTACAATTAATAGGAAAACTGGTTTAACCATGACTAATTATCATGTATAGAAATTTAAAAATAAAAAAAATATAAAGTTTAAATTCTACTAAACAGATTTTAATCTGTCAAAATGCAAGCAATAAAGAATATTAATATTATATATAAAATTATTGATTCAATTTAAGATATATGAATGTTGAGGGATCTGCAGGTTTATTGACTATTAATGAATATCTGAAAAAACTACAATAATCTAATAATATAAAAATACTTGGCAGTTTTTCATCATTTTCCAGGTATTCTTTAACAAAAGTTATACCATTTTGTTCATGAACTGCTGAAAATAAACAAATTACACCAAATTTAGAATTAACAAAACTAGCCAAAATTAAAAATTCAATGAGTCATACAAATACACTTATATTATCGTCTTTATTAGTTGTCCTCTATATTTGTCTACCTGGCAGAAGAGAGATCTCCAAAAATTCAAGTATTAACAAAACAAACATTTTAAGTAAAGTTTAAAAAAGGTTGTGTAAAAATATATATTATTAAAAATCTGTTAAAATAAAAATACACACGGAAAAGGTAGTTTTTAAAATAATATTTAGCTATATTACTGCCCCCCCCCCCTTCTTTCATTATATTTTTACAATATCATATTCATGGCATATAGTGGTATGATTTAAACGATTCTTTATATCAAGGTTTAATTAACTGTTCATATATTCAATTTTAATTTAAAATTTGAATATTTAAATAGCCCATTTCTTTGAAATGGGTACATTTGTTTCTTTTTTGTTTATAGAAAAACGGTCACATTGATATAAAGAACCATTTAATCACACCACTATATGCGGTGTATGATATAGTGAAAATATATTGAAAAAATGCTAAGCAGTAATAAAGTTAAATATTATTATGAAAAACTAATTTTCTGTGTGCATTTTCATTTTACCAGAAATTATGTTGGGTCAGACAATTAAATTACAAAAACTTTTTCCAGCAAATGCATTATTTATTTTTAAAATTACTAATTACAAACGTTGCTGCTATGAAAATTGCGGTATAGTAAATCTGAGATTTTGTGCCGTAATATATTATATTTTAATATATTATATTTATAACACAATGAATGATAATTGTATTTGTTTATATATTTAAAGCTTTCGGGCTAAGATGCTTAATTCTGGCTTATATATATAAAAGTTAAGTTTAGAAAAGGTTGGTATCAACCTTTTCTATCAAAATCTCTGTCTTGTGTCTAAGCTTGATTATTTATTAGATATCTGTTTAAAATCTGATTGGCTTTCTCTGTTATAATTGCGCATGTGAAAAAGGCTAGCATACTTTCAATTTATTAAAATTACTAATTATAATTTCTAAAATTTATTTTAAATATTTAAACAAGCTCTTAATTAATAAGTACAGTAGGAGAAAATATTTAAAATCATTATCTGGAAAGTTCTTGTCACCAGACTAATTAGTTTCGAGCTTATGGCTCACCTCAGTGAGGAGCTAGAACATTCAGACACTAGATCTAAAATATCAACTCAAAAATAGCACTTATTTAATACATAATATTTAAACCATTAAGCATCACATGATCACATTTCCTATACTAGCACATTAATTGTTGATAAACAGAGCAAAACTCTCCATACAGTATTGCCACCTGTGCTAAACAGAGTAATCAATGGATGCCAGAAGGCTTGTGCATAAAATCCCTATCTAATGCCTACTCATCCAATATCCCCAGACTAGTTTCTGGCTTGTGACCTTTGTCAGTGAGGAGCTTTGGATCTGAGAGCACTGCATCTAGATCTTAGGATCTAATGCAACCCTCTAGCAACCACCTTTTATCTCTACTTAACTACAAAACTATGAGAATGAAATTGAAAACACAAAAAATATTTTCAATCTAAGCTCGATAGCTTATATAGTCATATGGGTCTGAACTCAGTTCAGCACCCATACATTTTGGTGTCTTTGGCTCTTTTACAACCATAGTCACCACTATCCTATTAGGCAGAATTGGTGTTAAACCATTAAGCATCACATGTCCTATACTAGCACATTAATTGTTGATAAACAGAGCAAAACTCTCCATACAGTATTGCCACCTGTGCTAAACAGAGTAATCAATGGATGCCAGAAGGCTTGTGCATAAAATCCCTATCTAATGCCTACTCGTCCAATATCCCCAGACTAGCTTCTGGCCTTCGTCAGTGAGGAGCTTTGGATCTGAGAGCACTGTGATGTGATCATGTGATCTTAATGGTTTAACACCAATCCTGCCTAATAGGATAGTGGTGACTATGGTTGTAAAAGAGCCAAAGACACCAAAATGTGTGGGTGCTGAACTGAGTTCAGACCCATATGACTATATAAGCTATTGAGCTTAGATTGAAAATATTTTTTGTGTTTTCAATTTCATTCTCATAGTTTTTGTAGTTAAGTAGAGATAAAAGGTGGTTGCTAAAGGGTTGCATTAGATCCTAAGATCTAGATGCAGTGCTCTCAGATCCAAAGCTCCTCACTGACGAAGGCCACAAGCCAGAAACTAGTCTGGGGATATTGGATGAGTAGGCATTAGATAGGGATTTTATGCACAAGCCTTCTGGCATCCATTGATTACTCTGTTTAGCACAGGTGGCAATACTGTATGGAGAGTTTTGCTCTGTTTATCAACAATTAATGTGCTAGTATAGGACATGTGATGCTTAATGGTTTAACACCAATCCTGCCTAATAGGATAGTGGTGGCTATGGTTATAAAAGAGCCAAAGACACCAAAATGTGTGGGTGCTGAACTGAGTTCAGACCCATATGACTATATAAGCTATTGAGCTTAGATTGAAAATATTTTTTGTGTTTTCAATTTCATTCTCATAGTTTTGTAGTTAAGTAGAGATAAAAGGTGGTTGATAGAGGGTTGCATTAGATCCTAAGATCTAGATGCAGTGCTCTCAGATCCAAAGCTCCTCACTGACGAAGGCCACAAGCCAGAAACTAGTCTGGATGAGTAGGCATTAGATAGGGATATTATGCACAAGCCTTCTGGCATCCATTGATTACTCTGTTTAGCACAGGTGGCAATACTGTATGGAGAGTTTTGCTCTGTTTAACATAATATTTAAGTAGAAACTCTTAAGTTTTCAGACATGAAAATGCCTTTAATTCCAGCTATCTAACTTAAATAGCTATATAGGACTGAACTAAATTCAGATCTACCATATATTTATAGCCTTATCATTGCCAAGACCTTAAAGGTAAAATTATAGTAATCAATAAAGCAAGTCATATATAGTGTGACATTGCTTTTATAAGCTTGTATTTACAAGTGTGTAATGTATAGAGTGTACCAATAGCGCAAACAAGCTCTTAATTGATCATTACATATTAAACAAGTGCTGGTTTTGAGTTGACATTTTAGATCTAGAGCATGAATGTTCTAGCTCCTCACTGAGGTGAGCCATAAGCTTGAAACCAATTGGTCTGGGGATAAGACCATTCCAGATAGAGATTTTAAATATTTTCTCCTACTACACTTATTAATTAAGAGCTTGTTTGAGCTATTGATATGCTTTCTACATTACATATTTGTAAATACAAGCTTAAAAAAGCAATGTCATGCTATATAACTTGCTTTATTGATTACTTTAAATATTTAAATAAAATTAAAATATTTTAAATAAAATTATCATGTATATTATAGGAAATAAGATTTATATAACTTGTCATCAGAAAATAACTTGAGAATTTTTTTTTAAAAAAAGGAATAGAAAATATTGCTATCATAACAATTCAACTTACATTCTGCCTCAATTTTCTTGCAAATACTATAGCACCCACCAAGATTAATTAGTGTTAATTTTATAACTATTGGTACTGCTTAGAGAGATATGAAAATGAAAGCAAAGATTTTGCAGCTTTTTGTTATGTTAATATTTTTGAAACTTTTTGACAAAGCAAAAATAAATAAACATCACATGACCACCATCTCTTATGCTTGTGTATAACTGTTGTTAAAACAGGCAAACCTCACTATATGTATGCCACACACAGCAAGCTAGATGGGGATTTTATGCACAAGCCTTCTGGCATCCATTGATTACTCTAGCTTGCTGTGTGTGGCATACATATAGTGAGTTTTGCCTGTTTTAACAAAAATAAATGTAACTACACCATTAATATATGCATTGAAGCATATTAATTCTCATTATAAAATAGTAACATATAAGTTACAGCTTCATATGTGCTATGTGTGATTTGATATAGTTATAGAATGATGGATTTGAAAATCAAAGATTCCCAAATTGAAGCTCAATCTATCATTTCTGGAGAGGAAACATCATACAATCTCCCAAGAAAAATTAACCATTCAATTATTATTATAAAATTATTATCATTAATAGATTTATAGTGATTATTCTATCCATCAGATATATATTTCATTTTTCCACATAGTTATCTCCTTTTTCTTATCTCAAATTTAGAGCCATAAAAATATGTGTAATAGAAATACACATCCATTATTTTTCAAAATGTTACTTTTTTGTCGTATATCATTAACAAATCAGTCCTCAAGTGATTTTTTTCTATATAGATAGTTTTTAAATATGAATCAATATTTTATTTTATTATTATTAATAATAACAATTATGCGTCTTTTCTAATAACTCAGGTGCAGTAGTTTTTTTTATTCTTTTTACTTTAGAAAATATTTCATTACAAGTTTAAAAAATGATTTTAATTTTGTGTGTCAGCAATTTTTTATTAAAAGAAAATTGAAATGATAAAATTTATCATAAGCAATAAATGTCAATTTATTTATTTTTTATAAATAATTAAAGATTACTTATTTTAAAAAATTTAATAATGTATACATAATTAATATTAACTCCAAATTTTTAAATATATACTGTATAATTATTGTATTTAATGATATACATACTATAGATTATATATAAAAATAAACTATAATATATATATACATACGAAAGATATATAATAAAATATATTCTACAAGAGTATGCAGATAATTATCAACTATTACGAAAATAAATTTTTGGTATAAAACAATATTTATTATTTTACTGAGCCAGGCTTTGGATACAGTAAATTTTTGTCAAAGCACGACTATAATGAATATATATATACACACACACGTTTTTCACTAATGTAATGTTTTTAATTATAATCAATTATGTTATACTTTAAATGTACTGTATTTCAATGAATAATCATAGAATTGCCTTTTATCTATAACCTTTAACAGTCTTACATTCTATCTTCTTTTTTTATTTTTTTTTATCTATAATTTATTTTCTTTGGTTCCTTGAAAAATAATAAAATTTCACTACATATAATAAAGTTGTGCTCTAAAAAAAATTGAAAAGATAATAGCAAAAAAAATTTATTTAACATCCCTATTCTAAGAAATCTCAGATATAGTAATTTAATTTTTCTTGCTTGTTTGTGTAAAACTCTGCTCTTTTAATCTACCAATTCCATTAAAAATAAAAAATAAAATTCAGTTATAATAACCATTTCTTAACAAAAAAGCAACCTACTTCTGCACGCAATGAGGAAATGTAAATGAATGATACAAACTAACTGAAAATACAATTTAAGCTATTAAAAAAAGTGAAATACAGCAACAGCTTTTTAATTAATTAAAATTAATAAGTAATATTAGGCTATGGTTTAGATATTATAATCATTATTATTTTTATTCTATAAGAAATGATTCTACAAAAAACATTAGGAATGCATGATTTTATTTATTTCTTCCACCTCTTCAAATTAGAAAACTCTTAATGAAAAACTTTAAATAAATATTTGATACAGTTTAAAGTTTTTACAACTTGAAAAGTCTTGGAGTCCCCTCTTACTTGGTTACAACTCTGATAGTTTATAAAATTAAGTTTTGAGACATGTCTAATTTATTTTTAAAAAAAATAAATTTCACATTATTAAATACTTAAAGGAGATCTGTGCAAAAATAATAAAACGAAAAAGGAATTCCATTACGAGTAATGTTTAGAAACACTACTACACTCAATTACTTGGGAGTTTATAAGAATTTTGAGCACTGGAAGTGATAGAAATGGAATCTAACTAAGGACATTATGCTCTATATTCCGATATTCTTTCACTGTACTAAACCATGCAGAGCAATTCAAGAGTATTATTGATATAAAAATCAAAAATGAATTCTAAAATAGGAACAAAAGGAAATAAGTGATTAACATACTTTGCAATTAGATAATCTTGCCAAAATATATTTTAATATTATATATATTTAAGATATACATAAGATAAAAAACGTATACATACATACAATAAGTACATCAAACATAAGTTGAAAGTGGGTGTAATTATATAGTATTCTCATTGGTCCAAATTATTAATTTAAATTCTAGAATATTTTTGAGTTTAATAAAATCTCTAATTTTATAATATCACTTTATCACATTGAATAAAACTATAAAAACAATCACCAGTTCAAATTTTCTTTTGGAATGTATTTTATTGTAATTATATAAAGCTTAACAATCTTTTTTAAAATAATTACAATAGTTTTCATTTAATAAGCTTTTTATATCATAAAAGAGATACTCTGTTTCTAACTCTATCTAATGCAATAATCTCACAAAGCAGATTGATTGCTAAAAAAAAAAAAAGTTGTTAATAGTTTACAAAATTTTTGTCAAATTTCTCATCCCATATTTACTAAAATGTTTTGGTATCAGTAAATTAAACATTTACAAAACACAGAAAATCATTCTATTATTTTATAAATCATCTAAATAGCACACCAATGCATATCAGCAGGCGGAAGATTGAGTGAGACCTTATCAAAACATGATTTAGCATGAGTGTGAAAATTTTTTGTATTATTCAATATTTTTTTTAAAAAAATTAAGTAGCATGATTTTTTGTCTTAATGTCAGAAAATGGAATTCTACACTCAAAATTCTCATATTGGATGTTTGGTATCCATTCATAAAAAATTTGAACAATTCAAATTGAAGTCTAAATAATTTTACCCATCTAGACTTACCATAGTATTCTCCAAAACATACTTTTAATTTTTGTGTTGTAATAAATATATGTAAATTATGACAAAAATTACATATGTAATAATCAATTATAACATTGTAGAATTTGCCCACCCCTCTTCACACTGCTCTTACATAAGAAATAATTCATTGCAATTGTAGTAAGACATTCCCACAAGGTATTTACAATGTCTGTGATTGCACATACATAATTGATAAATCAAATCTACTTCAACACATAATAATGGTTCACTCTAGAAAACTAATATAGAGGGTGTTACCATGCCTATGTAAATTAAGATCTTAAAAAACCTATTAAGTACTTTGCAAACTATTAACTATGCAGTAATTATCTGGGAAGTTTGGAGTATTGGTCTTCTAATGATACTGAAGTTATAAAAGCTGCAAGGTATGCTCAGAGATGGATGCCAACCAAAGCTTAAGTATTTTATTCTGCATAAAAGTCAGAAGAATTTTGTAGCAGAAAATTCTTTCCTAAATAAAATTTATAGTATTCGTTATACAGTAATGTTAGTTTTAATTTATCTGTGTGTTATCTATCAAAAATGTCAGTGTGAAAATTGTGAATAAATGTTTTTGTAAAATCACTCTAGTGTATTGTGTTAAAATAAAATAAAAAAGTTTTTCACAGTCTGACTGGTTTTTAGAAACCTTCAGACATAGCAGAGTGATACAAGTTGACAGTAGATAGAGCAATTCAAAAAAATAATACAAGCGAATACTGAATTTAATGATGGCACTAAATTCTGATTCAAGAAGTTGATATTAATAATGCAGATTTGTGGAGCTATGTAGAGAATGTAGGTGTGTTCATAAATAAAGTGCAAGATGAATGTCAAAGTGTCTATACTCCTTTACTTTGTGGGACAAGATGTCATTCAACTTGCAAATGAACTTACATACCCCTAACATTTGGAGGAACTTTCATATAAAAAAGTCAATGGCTATTTTGCATAGAGAATGAATAAATGAGTAGTGCGGCAAACTAGAAACAACTATCACATGACAAATACATGGATTACGATCTTGCTTTAAGTATCAAAAAATTGTGAGTTTGGACTGAAATTAAGTGACTCCTTATTGAAACAATTATCATATAGAATGATAAATACAGTTTCAGAAAAGTACTCAAGCGATTCAAATTTAAACTACAAACTCGCAATTGATAAGTGGGTCATCCAGGAGATTATGCTGAGTAATGCACCTCCGAGTATGGATTAAAGAAAATATTTTTTATAAAAAAAATAAAAATTGATTGATTCCTGGCAGAAAGAAAAAGGGGCAGAATGTTGTTGCTGCAAAATGCCTGGATATTCAAAAGTTAATTGTAACCAGAAAGATAAAATATGTAGAAATTGAGATTTAAAAAAGTATTTAGAAGTTGTTTGCCATTTTAGAGATCATGCAGCAGCAAATAACAGAAAACCAAATTACAAATCTTGGTGAGAGGTGGAGTATAAAACAAACATAAAAATCTTAAATGACAGTAAAATAGATCACATTTTACTAACTGTGGAAATCTGTGGTAAACAAGTCACTATTAGAAGTTGATAGTGAAGTAGGATTATCATTAATTTATTATAAAAAATGGATAAAAATAAGTGAAAACTTTAAAAAGATTCTCAATATAACAAAGTCTGATGTGGTAGCCACAGATATTAACAGAAATAAAGTAGACATTAGTGGTAAAGTCATGGTCCCTGAAAGGCTAAATTTGAGGTGACAGTTTCTTATACTGTACATGGTAAATAAAGATTAGACCACTGCTGGGAAGAAACATTTGAAATTCCTGGTGTTCATATAAACATCTTAAAAAGTTCATGTAGAAATTCTTATGAAGAAAAGATACCCCAGATTATTATTAAATCCAGATCTATTGAACTAAAAACCAAACCAGTTAATGCTGAATTAATGAAAGATGCATAACCAATTATATGTAAGCTTCATAAAGAACCATTTGCTTTGAGGGAGAAAGTAAAAAATCACTGAGTGAGTTGATCTCTAAGGAAGTATTAATACCTACTGAAGACTCCATTTGGGCCATATCTATAGTCATAATAGTTAAACCTGATGGAAAATTATGATTATGTGGAGACTATAGAGTTACATTAAATAATTACTTAAATAAAGGCTCACATTCAGTCGTTAGTGTATGTGAAGTACTGGCTTTATTACTTCACAAAAAGAGATTTAAAAGCTGCTTTCCACCAGATACCGGTAACTGAAAAACAGCAGAACTCTCTACTTTGACCATTCATAGGAACTATACAAATGTAATAAATTACTCTATGGTATCTCCATTGCACAGAACATTTCCAGCCAAAGATGGATTTGGTCTTTAGAACTGTAACCAGTGTAATCCCTTACTTAAATATCTTGATCATTTCCACAACTGAAACTGAGCTAGAAAAGCAGATGGACATTTTGTCTGGTTAAAATTGGAAAGTATGAAAGCCTAAGTAATTTCTAAAAAGTGCATATGGTCTACGAAAGAAATAAAATTTCTTGGACACATCATAAATGTAAATGGCCATTCTCCAGACCCAGGCAAAGTAAAAGCAATAAAAAACACTGAGAAACCTAAAAATGTAAAGAATTGCAGGCAATGGCTCCAACACCATATTCAGATCCATCTATTGTTATGATTACCTCAAAATCGTTAAGATAATGTACCAATAAATTTTCATAAATATTGTTTATCACTCATGTATCAACTGCACATATACAAACTTAAATAAAGTTAGGCAAATAATAATTTATAACCAAAATGTTTTTTAAATCAAAAAGTAATCAATTTACAAGTTATCAATAGTTGAGTGGATAGACTGTGTTTAACATTTTCCATAACAAAAATTAGGAAATCTTTGTAACTTTTTTAATCAAATGAACACATACAAATTTTAATATAAAATTAAACATATAAATAAATATTTAAGATGAACATTACTTTTTCCAATACATTAGCAAATATATATTTTTAGTAGCTTTGAACAATCTTTCAAACAGGCAAAAACTCTCCACATAGTAGTGCTACCTTGTGCTAACCAGAGTAATCAATGGATGCCAGAAGGCTTGTGCATAAAATCCATATCTAGTGCCTACTCATCCAATATCCCCAGACAGGTTTCTGGCTTGTGATCATGTGATGTTAACAATCTTTCAACTAGGAAATAAAATTTAAAATAAAAAAAGATTATAAGTTATTTTGAGAAATTCTGTATATATCTGAAATTCATATTAAGATAATATATACATATTCTAGAATCTTCTCTCATTTTATTTTTCTTAAATTATGATATAAGAAATTCTTATAAAACATTCTTTGTATTTTCATGACTAATAAAAATTATTAATATAGATACCTACTTGTTCATATAAGATCCAGTCTAATTTTATTTATTTTCATATTTAAAAAATTATGCTAATTCTATTATCCATAAGAGATACAATAATTTCATCTAGTTTAAAGACTTATCCAATATCAAAATTTGAAATTATTGCACTATGACTTGCAAAGAATATATATATAAAATCGTTTATTATGGTATTGAAAAAACTATTTCCCTTTTTGTTTCAAATGGCTCTTCTTGTTAAATATTTACTTTAGCACAAATTAATTTTAGATTGATTAAATATTAGTTTTTCATTTTTTAAAACTTTTACTATAAATAATTGAAATATTAACAACAATATTACATGACTTTCTCATAAGCATTCAAGAGCAATTATCTTTATCCTATTCTAGGGCCATTTATGTAAGCCTGAATAATCAATGGATGCCAGATGATAAAGTTCTATAATATCCCCTACCATAGACTAGTTTCTGACTTTTGCCTTGATTAGGATTCAAAGCTAAAACTAATGCCTTTGTGGCATCTAGAAACTTTTTCCTCTTTTATAAGTTTTTAAAAGGCTTTTGTTTAACTTACAATCTGTGTGTTTGTTTGTTTGTTTCATAGATATAATTTAAATAAAATACACATGAGGACAGTGTAGAGATTTTTTTGGTTCAATTAAAAGCTTTTAAAATTGAGCTTAATACCTTTTAAGTAATGTGCAGGATTTTTAAAAATAAAACAAAGTTACTTTACAATATAGTTTTGTTAGGCTTTATATATATAAAGCTGGTCTTAGAATTTCAATACTAACTAATGCAGGCAATTTTTTTAATATAATAATGGACACATACTAAATAGGATATAATTGCAAGGAAATCAAGTCATATATCATGTAGGTTAATTTAATAAGCTTGTATTACAAATGTTATATAATGAGCATGCCAATGGCTCTCAACAAGTTTTTCAGAATATCCCTATCCTCATCGCTGGATTTGAAGACATAAGGATGTCTGAAATTTTCAGATTTTTTTATTTAATAATTAAACCATTAGATAAAGTGCTAGGCAACTTGTATTTTAAATCTAATGCTTGAATATCCTAGTGCCTCACTGACGAAAGCGAGAGCTAGAAACTGGTCTGAGGATAAGGATATTCTGAAAAGCTTGTTAAGAGCTATTAGCACACTCATTATATAAATAGGATATATACATAAGGTGTATACATATTAACTTATTGCAGAAATATCTAATGATACATATATAAACTATTAGTGTCAAGTTCCATATAAGTACAATATAGTTGAACATTTTTATTTACAGTGCCAATACTAAAAACTTAAAAATAAATAGAGATAAAAAAATATTTTATAGTAAATGTTTTTATTTGTCAAACATTAAAAACTGAAAATATAATTGTTTCTTCAACCACAATTGGATTTTTTAGATTGAAATTTGAAATAAAAGCTTGGAATGGGGGGGGGTTTACATTCCTATGTGAACCACTACATTTTTATTTCAGGTTTATTCTAAAAACCCAATTGTGTTTAAAGAAATAATTGTTTTTTTGATTTTTAATGTATAACAAATAAAAGCATTTACTATAAAATATTTTTTATCTCTATTTATTTATTACTATTACTTTCAAGCTATAAACTAAAATAGTACACAAAGGGGTAAAAAGTGCCTGCTGGATGCTGCATTTGTTTCAGTTTTGAATCCAATTTTTACTGATGAAATCAAAAGCTGAAAACCAATCTGAGAATATTATAGCATCATATAGGGCATCTGGTATTCAACAATTCTTCAAATTTAAAGAGAACTGCTTTTGCAAAAATAGCTGATATTTTAAACATGAAATCTGTACACATGCTTACATTTAAAACTGCCATTGAATATTTTTTCTTCTTATTTTTTTACTAATCAGATAAAATAAAATGTAGTGATATAAGGTTATGCTGTTAAATAAAAAAAGAAAAGAAAATCAGTGTCATTAAACATTGTTTGTTAATATTTTTTAATGTAAAATAATAATGACAATATGGGAAAAAATTATAATACTATCGACTTGCATTCCATATAGACATAAACTGAATATAAACGTGCATAATAATCTATAGAAAAGTGTTTCTTTCATTACTACTACATTATAAATTCAATGTACAAGTATATCATACAAAACAAAGTTCACAATTGTTTTAATCTCTAAGTATTAAATGATATGGGAAAATCTCTTATAGTAACAGTATATAAAAAAAAATTAGCAGAATGTTTTCAAGACTAAAAGCAGATAAGATGTGATATGTTATCACATCTTATAATATACCATCATTACAAACCTTCAGACAAATAAATAGAAGCAGATAAAATCCATAAAATGTTAATTGACTATTATTTGGCTTCTTTCTTCAATAACTTTTATTCCCAAATAAATCTGGTGTAATAATAAGACAGAATTTTTTTTTTTACTAAATAAAAAAAATTAATATAAATAAAAACAGATTCTTTTTCTATGTGTTGTCTAAATATAAACAACCATTTTCTTTTTGTCAGAAATCTGTAGAAATAAAGTGATAATCATTCAGGGTGAAATTTTAAACTCAAACCAGATCTAATCAAAATATTATTAATTTCAGCTTATAAGTAATAAACACAGATAAGAACCATTATATCTCATTTAATAACCATATGATTGATCAAAACAAGTCAATTAATTGTAAATATTTAATAAACTTTGCACATAATGTATGTACATATATATAATGTAAACAGAAACAGACTTCTGTATCCTATCATTAAAAAAGTAAATATCATTTCAGAAAATCTACAAAAATAAAGCAGCTATATAATAACCCTTACTGCTCCAAGAATAATAAAGTTTAATTTTCTATTTCCATTTAGTTTGATATATACATTTAATAATGTATTTATTAAATATTTATAATTAACTGACTTGCATCGATTGATCATAAGGTAATTAAAATGAAATACAAGGGTGGCTCTTACTTGCATCATTGTTATCTATGAGTTCAAATTAATAACAATATTTTTATAACTAGTTTGAGTATGAATTTCACTCTGAATTTCATCATAAGTCAAAAAATTAAGTCTTGTTAGTTTGGAGCAATAAGAATAAATGGCTGCTTTATTCTTACAGATTATTTGATAAAGTGTGTGTTTATATTTATATCATTAGCATATAAAAAAGATCTGCTTCCATTTATATTACATATATATATTTAATGACGCGTTTATTAAATATTTAAACTTAAATTTAGTATACTTTAGTAACTTTGAAAAAATTATATATCTATTTATAAATATTCCAATATTGCAATTTTTTGTCAACGTTACTTTTGTTTCCTGAATTCCTATAAAAGTAAAATGACAACAAACTATAGACTTAATGAATATAACAAAAACAAAATTTTAAAAGAAATATATATTTTAAAACCCAAAAGTATAAAATTATGATTAACAAAGCATAATGCATATGCTGCTTTTACTTACAAATTTTATATACATGCTATTCAACAATGTAAGGAGATCTAAAATAAAAACACATCAAAGAATATATTTTTAACAAAATACTCCTCTTATATTCACTGTCAATTAGATCTAAGTTTTGTGTGAATTCTTGGAACCATGGACAATGATGAACTCTGTATAATGTACACAATTAACATATATACATATATTTGATTCAGTTTAATTTTAAAATTATGATAGTCAACAAAAATAGAATAATGTAATTATAAAAAATACAGAAGACCAATAAATTCAGTGATTACATTCATATATGTAATGATTTGTTCTTATTGAACATCTGGTCGATTTCATCATAATTTTTTATCCTTTCACTGTTAAATTAATTTGTTTCATTTTATCAAGTTAAAAAAAAAGCTTCTCTTATGCTTGATAGAATTGCTATCATCATTAGTTTTGCATTTTGAAGACCACTTCAAATAAAATTTTATTCAATAATTCATAGCGATACTTAGCAACCATAAGAATGATTGCTATGCAGGGAGAGTAAGATGAAAAAATAATTGACTAAAAAATAATTCACAATTTTGCTTACATAAGTTGAAATCCATCAAAATTTATAACTTTCTAGTTTATTTTTCTTCAACATGAATGTTATTGAAACCATAAATTATGAGCTTTAAATGTAGAAAATAAAAAATACAGACCACAAAATTTATTATTTCAGCAAAGAAATTCTGACAGATGAAAGTATATACAGTTATGTACTTAATTATTTTAATGTTTCAAAAAAAAAAACCTATCCTAAGAAAAAAGAATCCCATCAATTGAATTCTCCTTCATGGATGTCCTCTAATTTAATACCAGAGAACGAATTCTCAAAATAATTTGGTTTGTAATAAAATGGATTCTTGCAAATTTTGGTTTTGATAAATGCTCAATTTTCTACTTTTGTTTATTGCAAATAAGATTTTAACTAAAATTTATTCATTTTGTTCTTTATAGATTTGCAGGAATTCTTTTCTATGTGATGACATTTTGGTAATATTTTTGATCCAAATATTGTTTAAAATCATAATATTAACTTCTTCCTCTTAACAATTCCATATTTCAAGCATACTAATAGTAATCCCAAGCAGAGCATAAATGTTCATCATCTGGAAGAGTCCAATGCAAGATATTACCATAAATATTTTCCAAAACAATTCCTTTTTCTATAGATCCATTCTTCATATTATTGAAGCAACAATGCTTCTTTGTGATCAGCACAGTATCAGATTTGGCACTTCAGAAAAAATATATAAAATTTAACTTATCATCTTATAATTCTCTTGGTTACTGGCAAAACAACTCTTCCAATTTTGAAATCTATGTCCACTAATACTTACTTAGTGTTACCTAAAAACTGGGAATGTCTATAATAAATGTTTTAGGATAAAGCAAGTTTTGAATTGTTAAGAAGGCACCATCTCTAGTGCATTATTTTGCCAATGACTTTCTTCAAAAAGTAAAAATAATTTCTGAGTTCTGCCATGTGCAACATAATTTCCTCATTATGGCACATATAATGGACTTTCTTACTGTCAATTGATAAATGGACACAACACAATTGTAATGAATTAAAATGTTTTTAGGTAACTCCAAAAAGATCATTTTGTTTCATTTTATAGCAATTTCAGTTTGTTTTTCAGTATGAGAAGAGAGCTCTTCAAATTCAATGATTTATATATTTTGATGTCAATTTCATTATTTGTGATCATTTGGCTTATACATAAAATATGTGAAATGTTATCAGGCACCAATACAAATATGATTTTTGGGAATCTTTTCTTTCAAATATACTACAATAATCTACTATATGATAAAATGTAACTGATTTACTTAATAATATTAAATTAAAATAAATGAATAGCTGCATTTTTCAAAGGGTCATAAAAAGTGTAACATTAGAAATGCCAGAAGGAATTAATACAAAAATCTTAGACTGCAGATTTATGATATTCTATACTGCACCAAACCATGCAAGGTTTGTCATTTTAATGACAGCTCATTTGCTATAACTACTCCATTGAGCATTTCTATACAATAAAATTTTGTATCTTCTTTAAAACATTTATTACTTTTTCCAAATTCTTAATGGAGTTGAATTAACTATGAACTATTCTGGCCACATAGATATTGCACTTAATTTATTATTCATATTTCCTGAGATGTAAGTTATGATTGATTAATATACTTTCTTCATAGGAATGAAGCTTCATCTTTTTTTATCAGTTGTATATTTATGTTTGGCAAAAAGTCAATTATAGCTCATATAAGTGATATACTGGAGTAATTCTATTATTTTTAGTAATAGTTTCAGCATTTTTAGGATATATTCTACTTAGATAACAAATATCTTTTTGAGATACAATCACAATTACTACCTCACAATAATTCTCTGCTTTGTTTTCCAATGATCATGAGAAATGTTTGTCATTAGCAATGCAACAATACCATGATTTTTTTTCTGTTCATTTTCTTTTATCATTTATTACTTCTGCTTTTTATTCATTGTTTGTTTCTCTGCCACACAAATCATATATAAACATTTTTTTTATCTGTGAAAATATTAACTATATTTCTATAAATTAGTTAATGATTAACATTAACAACTGTAACATATTTAACAAACATCTATATTCAGACAAGAAATAAATTTATGTATCAGGAGTTTATCTCCCTTTTATTTCTTTTCTTACTGTGATGAAACCTATTGACATAATCAGAAACAAATGTTGCCTGTAAAAAGAAATCTGCCTACAACTACTTTTTTTTTAATTAATTTTTTCCAAATTAAGATATTGATCTGCCATATTTCTGAAAACAATTAATGTTATTGATATGTTAAAACTGAAAGCAGAAAGCAGCTGCAAACAACCACTGATAACAATCATGCACTTTCTTTTGTACATTGCTGCAATTCTTCAGAGTCAATAATCAAATTTTATTGAAAAATCCCTTAATATTCATACAAAAATGTGGCAAAAAGTACTATCAAACCACAAATGGTTAAAAAATGAACATTTTCAATTGTCTGATTATAACTCCTAGAAGACACTCTAAAGTCTGTTTTCCAGCAAGTCACTCAACATAAGTCATTTTGTAAGAAATGAATAGACAAAAGTATTCTGATTTAAATACATTTCAACAAACTTAGAATCATGCACAATAATAATAATATTTACCCACCACCATGAACACTTTTTAGCAAAAACCTTTTGTTGTACTTATATGCAGACACAATCTTATGTTTCAACTGTTCTACAGTCTTCTTCAGAGCTATGATATAATGAACAACATAAAATAAAATACATAACATATAAAAATAATATCATAAAATTGTAAGCAATAAAATTAATAAAATAATAATAATAGTAATAATAAAAACCAATAAAAAAACAACATCAAATATAACAAAACATAATAAAACTGAAATAAATATCAAACCCAAATAAAATATACAATATAAATATAAAATAAATCTAAATTATACATGTGTATTCCTGACTGAATACATACATATTCATGAACAACTATTAATTTAAATATATTGTTTATTTTTCTTATTTTTTTTAATAATCTCCTAATTATCTCTATTCCTTATAAACTAAACTTTAATTTTATTAGCTCCACCTTAATAAAATACTTAATAGTTTTATTTGTATATAATTCTCTTTTCAACCTTAATTCATTTATTAATACTCTTTTTAATTTTTAAATCATATATCTATTATTTTTTTATTCATTCTTCTGTTATTAATAATATTATACATATATATTTTTTAAATATCTAAAAACTATAAATATTGTAATATTTTAACTTACCTATTTTATTTTAATTTTTTTAAAAGTAAAAAAACCTTTTTTTTTTTTTTAAAGATTACAATATTTATAGTTTTTAGATATTTAAAAAATATATAGAAAATATTATTAATAACAGAATGAATAAGAAAATAATAGATATATGGTTTAAAAATTAAAAAGAATATTAATAAATAAATTATGGATGAACTGAAAATTATATACAAATAAAATTATTAAGTATTTTATTAAGGTAGAGCTAATAAAAATAAAGTTTAAGTTTGATTATTTAAAAAAAATTAAAAATTAATAATATATTTAAATTAATAGTTGTTCATGAATATGCATGTATTCAGTCAGGAATACAAATGTATAATTTGGATTTATTTTATATTTATATAGTATATTTTATTTTATATTAACTGGATTATCCTATTTGGGTTTGATATTTATTTCAGTTTTATTGTTTTATATTTTATGTTGTTTTATTATTATTATTTTATTATGGTATTATTTATATATGTTATGTATTTTATTTTATATTATTCATTATATCATAGCTCTGAAGAAGACCCAGGACAGTCCAAACCTAAGATTGTGTATGCATATAGGTACAATAAAAGGCTTTTGCTAAAAAGTGTTCAAAGTGGTGGATAAATGACATTTATATAAGATATTACAACAAAATAAAGAAAGTGGTGAAGTTGGTAATAGTAATATTAATAATAATAAAGAATATTAAACACACAAAGTTAATTAATTTACAATATCTGAAATACATAAATAGTTCAAACATATTATTATATCAAATAAAATAAAAATAGTTAAAAACAACAATATAGCAAATAAATACAATGTTAATTTAACAATGGGGAAATAAAAGTTAATACTATACAGTGAAGGTGAGATAATAAAATCAGATCTGTCTAAAATCTTATGTATTCTTTAAATAAATAAAAAATTAGTTCCCACAATTTTTAGAAGCATTGTTATACCAGCTTCTGGGCTAAGCACTTAATATACATTCAATATTAAATATATTAGTTAAATTTTAATACAAAACTAGCAGGTATATATTTATTTATGTGTGTGCATATATGGGCAATTTAAATAATATGGAGTACTGAAGTAATGTGAATAAGAATAAGTTCTGGAATAATTTTGTCAAATTATTTAAATTTACATATGTAAAGACAATTAAAAAAAAAGATGAAGTACATACATGAAGTCTAAGAAATTAGATAATAGACATTTTGTGTAACTTAAAAATATCAAATGAAAGATTGACTTATAGTACAAAAATATTCTTACTGTGATTGTATTTGTTTGTACATATATATATATATCATTAAAAACCAGTCAACCCTTAAGATAATCCCAATATCAATAACAATCAACAATTTCAATCTGTTTTCAAGGTAAACCGGTGGAATATATATATATAATAATGATATCCATTCTAAGCTTAAAGGTTATGAATGAAAATATATATACTATATACCAAAACTAAACCTTAAGCCTTCTTAAGTTTATATATCGATCTACATTTGAAAATGATGAATTCTATACATTAGCCAACTATTCAAAATCAGAAATCTATTTGCATTACCACCTTGTAGCCATTTAAACTTGCATAATTGGTTAGAGTTGTAACAGAAAGATCACCAGTAACTAAAGGGAAAGGTTAATATATTGTAAAAACAGTATGCAATTATACTGTCAAAATAGTATGCCAATTATAAAGAACAATGAATCTTTCTATTCTTTCTAAACTTCTTAAATATTTATCTGTTATTATTATTATTGAACAATGTATGAATGGCTGGAAATTTACAATTGCAAATTACATAAAAGATTTGAATTATAATTTGTATAATTTTGTTACTAATCATTCAGAATGTAAGTGATATAATCTATCAATTAAAAAATTAAATGAAATTATTACTTAATGCAAATCTTAATAAATTATTTAAAATTAAAACCTATGGAACATGGCTTGAGATATTATTAATAATCAATTCAACTCAATTGAAATAAATATCTAATATTAAATAATTATTTTATTCTAACTAGTTTTCATCCAATATTAGGATTAGGTCCTAATTTTGGATGAAAATCAGAATAAAATAATTATTTAATATTAGTTGTTTATTTTTGGACAAAAACTGGTTAGAATAAAATAATTATTTAATATTAGTTATTTATTTCAATTGAATTGAATTGATTATGAATAAAATCAATATAATATTTCTTATATTTGACCATTGTTAAGGGTTGAGATATTGTAAAATGGACATTTTTTTTTTTTTACAAAATTTGTTTATTTACAATTATATACATTTAGTTTGCTTTTGGTTTACTTTAGTTATTTGTTTGAATTTTTTTTCTTACCACATCTGAGATACAGTAAATTTAATTTAATACTAACAGCAATATCGGATGACCCCTTATATGCTTTCTAATATCATTCTAGAGTAGGATGAAAATATAGTAACATCGTTTGATGTCTATATTATTTTAGTTATTAATTTAGGAAATACATTAAACAGCTATCAAAATTATAGTGTTTATACACTGAATAAGTAATGAAATTTCAATAACAGCAAAATACTCCAGAAAACTAAAGTAAAATGGTTTAGAAAATTGATTGATAACAGAGATATAAAAAAAACATTTGTGGAAAGAAAAATATTAAAAATGTAGAGTACTTTAGTAATTATAAAGTTTTGTTACAGACACACTGAAAGGTATGGAAGAGCAAGATGAAGAACTGATTAGAGAAAAGATAAAACAACCTAAAATAGAATATCCAGAAAATGATACTAATTAAATTCACGGCAAAGGAATTTAATCAAGTAGGAGAAACAAATATGGGGGAAATGGAGACTATATAAACTCAGATATTGCAGGAGTTAAATGCTTTTTTACTGCTCAGCGGTTGTAAATTTGGAGTCTAGTATCTGGTCTCATCTGTAGCAAGTTGTCATGTACCAGCGAGGTAGAAAACTCAGAGACTTAGATCTGAATGTTCAGAAATCTGACTAATTTTAAAACAGATCATCCTGATCTTTTTTGTTTTGCATCAGGATTTAATATCAGGAAACTTGGTAAAATATTTAGCAGAAGTTGAAAGAGCTATGTCAGAACAAAGAACTGTGATTAGGGAAGTACATTTAAGAGTGATTTTTAAATTATTTAGAACTTTGGGGGGTACATGTGTAAGTGCAAATAATCAAATGTTGATATATTTGAAGAGATCAATAAATATCATTTTTCTAAGATAGTCTCATATATTTTTTGAGAGTGTTTCTTAGTCAAGTTGTAGGGAAATACATCACAATAAAATGGCAGTCAGAAATTCAACCCGAGTGATAAGGAAAATAATATTAAAGTGGAAAAGTAAGAATAGTGCAGTCAAGTTTTGATTTTGTAAGCAATTGTAACATCTCATACTGCAATCGAAGGTTAAAATGACTATAAATCAAGCAAATATCTAAATATTCGATATTGATAATGCATGGGAATGACCTTTATATATAACACAGCTTGAATATTTTTTCACGCTTAATATCATAAGCAAAAATAGTATGAAGGTAACTGCTATGCTGTGTTTGGCAGGGAGGAAAGTAATAGAAATTATTAAGTTATTTGATGGATTATAACTGTGACAGTGATATATGAGAAGGTACTGAAAAATTTAACAAAACATTTTAGCCCATGGCTGTCTAAACATATTTCCAGATTGGCACTACTAAATACAAAACAGGCAAAAGGAGATAAAATTAAGGATTTCGAAATAGTGTTATGTCAGCTAGCAAAACATTGTCAATATAGTAAACAGGTATTGTTGGATCAGTTGTTATGGAGAATGACAGACAAAAGATTAAGGTAGACTTTATTGACTGAAACAGAGTTGTCATATGAATCAGCAATTAAAAAAAGGATGGCATATGAATTAATAATTGAGCAAGCCATCACATTTAAAAGTAAATCAGAAGATGTCAGAACATTAGTTTTATAAAATTGATAAAAATATGCTGCCGAGAAATTATAAATCAAATAGTGAAACAAAACCAACAAGGAAATGTTTTTGTTGCAGTAAAACGGGATATTTCATGAAGAATTGCAAAGGGCGATGAGAAAGCTGCTTTAATTGCGAAAATAGAGGTCATTTGGCAACAATTTGCAAATAAAACCAAGACAAAGGAGAAGCAAGATAAAAGAGCCAAAACCAAACAGAGGGAAAAAAGCAATAAGAAGTGAATATAATATGACATTACATGGACAAAAGCAATATATGCTAATAACTAAAATATTTAGCACAAAACTTGAAATGGAGATTGAGAACAGTTTGGATATTTCACTGATATCCAAAAGCTAATGGGAGGAAATAGTAGAAAATTATAAAGAGGTTAAAATGAAAATGGCTGATATCAAAGTTAAAGATGTAAGCAATAACTCATTAATTGTAGTTGGAATGGTAAATGTTCCAGTTGCATACAGAGGCCAAGTACACTATTTTTCAATTTATATTGCAAAAAGACAACTAAGTCCCATAATCGGTAGAGATTGATTTAAGAAGTTAGGGATTAAGGTTTCCATTGTTAAAAACACTTCCATCCAACAGGAAATGTTAAACATGTATCCAGAGTTATTCATGAAAGAGTTAGAATTAATAAAAGCAAACACGGTAGAAGTAGAATTAAGTGAAAAAATAAACAGCCAATGGTTTGTAAGCCATGGAAAGTTTCATTGGCTCACTCACAAGAATGTTGAAGAGAAGTTAAAGACATTGGTGTATAGAGATGTGTTAACCCCAGTACAAGATGCACAATGGCCAAGCCTATAGTGGTGATAAGTAAATTTAATGGTAAAATCAGAATGTGCCAAGATTACTGAGTGACAGTATAAAGGTGCTTATCTGGTACCTAACATTAGAGGTTTTAGTGAGTTTCATCAAATTAAAGTAACAGAGAAATCATCAAAAATCTTAATGTTAATCATACCATTTGGTCTGTTCAAATGTAATTACCTACCATTTGGTGTTACTACAGTGCCCACTATTTTTCAGGCAAAGTTAAACTTATTGTTACAAGGGTTTAAAGGAGTAACACCATACTACAGTGGTATTTTGATAACAGCAACATCAACAGATTTGTTAAGATCGAGAATTTTTGAAATTTTGCGAGAAAGAAAGTAGGGCAGAGGTTAGGGTAAACCTTGAAAAATGTGTATGGGAAACTCAAGAGTTAAAATTTCTGGGACATAGCATTTCAGATAAAAGAAAATATCCTTTAAGTGGCAAAGTCAGAGCTGTGAGAAATACTGAAAGGCCAAAGAATGTCAAGCAGCTTCTGCCATTTAGGGCTATTAAATTTTTTCAAACCATTTTTAAAGAACAAGACTAGGATTGCAAAACTGTTATATGAATTACTGCGCAAAGGGTTAAAGATGGGCTAAAGAGTTTTTATTATCAGATATGCTGGTGATGAATTTTGATAGTGGGAGGAAGGTTAGGATTACTATAGATGTATTAGAGTAGGAAATAGGGGTGGTGTTAGCTCACCCTATTGATAATAGTCAGCATCTGCTGGTATATGCTTCTAGAACATTGTAAAAAGCAGAGTGGAACTACAATCAAATTGATGGGGAAGTACTGGCAATTTCTCATAGTTAAGAATTATTGTCAGTTTTTGTTTGGGCATGGTTTTAAAATTATTACAGATCCTAAGCCTCTGCTGGGAATTTTAGGTAATGACCAGGCAGCGCCTGAGCATTTAAGTCTGCGAATGTTATAATGGCAGGAATTTGTTAGTCATACAATTACACATTAAAATATAAATGAGGTAAAGAACATATCACATGCAGACATGTTGTCAAGATTTCCATACAATCAAAAGCTAGACAATAGGGATGTTTAGGTTAATTATTGTTGTATCCGCCAGTCTGACTGTGCCAATGTTATATCTGCAAGTATGTCTGTGCGATCAGCAAATAACTATGTTCAATTCCCACGATGTTCTCTTGCAACGAATGCTCTGCTGTGGATGCTCTCCAACGAATGGTCTGCAATGAATGCTCTGAATACACTCTGTATTCTCTGCAACAGATGCTCTCCAACGAATGGTCTGCACCGAATGCTCTGCAAACGGGCGCTCTCCAACAAAGGGTCTGCAATGAATGCTCTCCAATGAATGGTCTGCAAATGGATGCTCTCCAACGAATGGTCTGCAACAAGACTATTTCTACAGATCGCTAAAATTCAATTCCCATGATGTTCTTTCAGGCTGGCTGATACAAAAATGGTTCACAATGGGCATACCTTAGCCCCAGTCCAGTTTAGCTGTACACGAACTCTACTCTTCGTAGTAAGCACTGTGACTGATCTTAAGCTCCTCACAGCTTCTGTCTCTGCAACAGTCTACTTCACTTGAAAAACGCTGGAAACTCAACTCTTTATTCAACTGCTATCCAGACGGTTTCCTCAGGCTGTGGTCTCCTTCAGCTATACCCATGAACTACATTTCCACTGGGCGCTGGACATTAACCGCAAGCACTGACGCTAGATATCTCCTACTGAAATTGAACAGTAACTCTACTGTAGATGCACTCAATACTGTCTGCTACTCCAATACTGCATAGTTCTTACCTAGTCTTCTTATCGCGCTCTGATAACTGAGGAATTTAATTAAGGCATTGACGTAATGGCGATCGACAATTCCAAGAAATATTTGCTGATTGCAAATATTTCTGGATAAGAGACCATACCTTATTGGACAATGAATTGATTGTTGCTATTATCAGAAAGCGATAAGAAGACTGGGTAAGAACTACGCAGTATTGGAGTAGCGGACAGTATTGAGTGCATCTACAGTAGAGTTACTGTTCAATTCCAGTAGGAGATATCTAGCGTCAGTGCTTGCGGTTAATGTCCAGCGCCCAGCAGAAATGTAGTTCATGGGTATAGCTGAAGGAGACCACATCCTGAGGAAACCATCTGGATAGCAGCTGAATAAAGAGTTGAGTTTCCAGCGGTTTTAGTGAAGTAGACTGTTGCAGAGACAGAAGCTGTAAGGAGCTTAAGGTCAGTCACAGTGCATACTATGAAGAGTTTGTGTACAGCTAAACTGGACTGGGGCTAAGATATGCCCATTGTGAACCATTTTTGTAGCAGCCAGCCTGAAAGAACATCATGGAAATTGAATTTTAGCAAACTGTAGAAAGACTCGTTGCCGAGCATTCGTTGGAGAGCATCCGTTTGCAGAGCATTTGTTGGAGAGCATTCGTTGCAGACCATTCGTTGGAGAGCATTTGTGGCAGAGCATTCGTTGGAGAGCATCCGTTGCAGAGCATTCGGTGCAGACCATTCTTGGAGAGCATCAGTGGCAGAGCATTCGTTAGAGAGCATCCGTTGCAGAGAATACAGAGTGGATTGATAGCATAACTCACAAATTTGTAAACAGACCAAGTGTGGATAGGAAAAAAAAGTATGAGGTTTTGATGAACTGGATTAAGAAGAGCTGCTTAAAACTAGACCTAGCTAGGTGGCAGTGGGATTTTGGTCAAATAAAGAGCAGTTAGGGGATGCATAGAAATGGAAAATAGAGTTCTTATACCGCCTGCAGGGAGGGAGAAAGTTTTAAAACTTTTACATGAAGACATGAAGGGCATCCAAGCATAGTGGGTGAGAAAGCTTTGGCACATAGCTATATCTGGTGGCTGCAAATTAATGAAGATATTGAAAACTATGTTAAATATTGCTCAGAAATGAATTACCAGTGAATGTTTTGCATCCTGGCCAAAGGCAACAAAAGCATGGGAGAATGTGCATATTTATCATACTAATTCTATTAATGGAAAAATTTTATTGATAATAATTGGCACTTTTTCCAGATGGATTAAATGCCACATAGTGAAAAATACTAGTGCCCAAAAACAATTAATGTTTGAAGATGGTTTGTTCTATAAATGGTTTTCTGGAAGTTATAATGTCTGATAACAAGACAAGTTTTACCTGGGAGGAATTACTCCAGTTTTAAATACTTATTGGATACATCATATGTGAATACCCTATATATCAACTGGAATCAAATGGATTAGTTGAGAAGGGGTACAGCAAATAAAGTGAAGTTTAAAATAACTTAGAAATGTATGATGCTTTACAAACATTTATGCTATACCAACATTCAATGCCATCTGCAGTGACCAATTGTCAATGTTGCATCCCAACACACAAAGAGTGTTCCAAATAAGAAGTCGTGAAAGACATTTGGAATTAGTGAGCTTGTATGGGTGAAGGATATAATACAAAAGAAAATGGATCAGTGGAATAATAGACAAAATATTCTCAAATCAAATACATGTGGTTAGTGGGCTAAATGGTTTACAATACAGACATCATGTGAATCATATGAGAAAAAAGAGCTAGAGGAATTACGCTTGGAAATATTACAGGTTGCAGGAACTCAGAGTTATGAAAGAAGCACTATGGGAGGAAAAATAGAGAAAACCTAGTTGAGGAAAAAAGTGATGAATTTTCAGAGGTAATTCAAAGGAAAGTTAAGAAAAATAAATCACCCAGGCTTTGCGCCCTAAATGAAAACCAAGAAAATGGTACGATTATGTGTAGAAGGAATAATACTAACTTCTGGAGTGAGAGGAGGAAATATAGTATTTATATATTGAATAAGTAATTAAATTTAAATAATGGCAAAATACTCCAGCAGCATAAGTTAACAAAAAATAGAGAAATGTATTAATTTATAATTTAAAGAAAACTAAAGTAAAAGGATTTAGGAAATTGATTGACATCAGAGATAAATAAAAACATTTGTGGAATGAGAAATATTAAGAATGTACATAGAGTAGTTTCGTAATTAGAAAGTTTTGTTATAGACTTCTTGAAAAGTATGAAAGAGCAAGATGGAGAACTGATTACAGAAAAGATACAGCAACCTAAAATAGAATATCCAGAAAGTGATACTAATTAAATTTAAAGCAAAGGAATTTAATCAAGTAGGATAATCATATAAGGGAATAAATGCAGACTATATAAGCTCAGATATTACAGGAATTAAGTGTTTTTTTACTTCTCGGTTGTTGTGGATTTGGTGTCTAATACCTGGTCTTATCTGTAGCAAGTTGTCATGCACCAGCAAGAGAGAAAACCCAGATACTTGGATCTGAATGTACTGAAACCTGACTAGTTTTAAAACAGATCAACCTGACCTTTTTATTATTTTGTAAGCCTAAAGGGCTATCAGGATTCAACAATATGAAACATGGTAAAGTATTTAGTGGAGATTGAAAGAGCTATGTTAGAATGAAGAACTGTCATTATGGGAAATAAATTTAAGAGTGACTTTTAAATTATTTAGAACTATGGGGAGTATATGTTGTGTAAATGTAAATAATCAAATGTTGATATATTTGAAAAGGACAATAAACATCATTTTTCTTAAGATATTTTCATATATTTTTTGAGTGTGTTTCTTACTCAAGTTGTTGGGAAATATGCCACAAAAATATTTCTCTAATTGTCAATCAGGTTTTTGGGTACACTATCAAAAATGAAATAAATGGACCAGAAATTTTTTATACAGATCTGAAAACTTTATACTTTTAAATAAATGTAAAAATTTTCTCTATTTTTGTACAGTATGAACAGATAGACTCCTGTTATATCTGTAAATAGTTGCCGAAAAAATTACTTTAGAAGTAAAATCGTGGTAAAATAAAAGTTATTATCCTAGGCATAGAAAAGTATGTGCGCACATAAAGAAATAGAAAGAATTGAAATGTATATAATAGTTATCTAAAAACGAGTGTTAAATCATGGCAGAAGAAAATATATTAAAATGAAGTGAGAAGGAAAAGACTAAAATTGTGTAAACTGTAATTAAAGATTATGAATTCCTGAGGGGTTGAAGCAAATTATAGAAGCAAAATCCAAGATGGAAGTAAGGACTAATTAAAGATTATGAATTCCTGAGGGGATAAGAAAAACCTAGATTAATTAAAATAACTTTTAATTAATAGACAATGGAATGCGTGAGACTAAAACGCAGTTTAGAAGGAGATAGTGATTCATTCTTTTCCTGAGAGCCGGAGTGAGTGCAAGGACTTTGTGAACTTATATTCACTCAGGAATATAGGACGCCACCCAGCCAACTCGGGGCTGAAGGTTAAAAGTACCGACTAGGGTAATGTACAGCCCACCACAGGTTTAATATTATTTTGTAAGCCTACGGGTTTTTGTAATAAGATAATTGTGGAAAATCCATAATATATGTATTATTTAATAGACTAATTATAGATCTGTAAACTATACTAAAATTTATGACAAATATATCTAACATTTATTTTAAGTATTATTTGTAGTGTTTTTATTATTTTGTAAAGACATAACAAAATTGGCGCAGTCGTGTTCGAACTTTGTGGGTAGATTTAAAAATAGTCGGTAATAAAGTTTTTTTTTTCTTCAAGTTGAGAAAAAGGAAAAAAAAAATGTCGATAGGGCTAGCTAGCATCGCAGAATTCGACATAGGTAGTCTGCATGAATGGCCGTATTATGTAATGCAGTTGCAAAATTTTTTCAAATTGAATTTAATTTGTGAAAATGAAAAGAAAGTAGCCGCATTTTTCTGTCTATCAGGGAGAAAGGTTATTGAAATAGCAAATAAACTTTTTCAGGGACAAATAACAGATCTAATTAGTTACGACGAGTTAGTTAATAAGTTAACAGAATATTTCAGCCCTAAGCCATCATTATATGTAGCCAGATTAAACCTTCGGAAACGAAAACAGGAAAGAAACGAATCCATTAAAGAGTATGATATCGCTCTACATCAACTAGCTAAAAATTGCGATTATGGCAATTTTGTAGACCAGATCTTAATAGATCAACTACTTTGGGGAATTTGTGATGAGAGATTAAGACAGTCTTTATTGTCAGAAGTAAAATTAATGTACGATAGTGCAATCCAAAAAGGGATTGTATACGAATCCGTAATAGACCAAGTAAGAAAATTTTCTAAAAAAGAAGAAACTAGTAGAATAGAGATTTATAAAATTAACAAATATGAAAAAAAAGATTTTAAAACTGATAATAAGTTTCTAGTTGAATGTTTTGCTTGCGGTAAAAAAGGCCATTTGGCAAAAGAATGTAGATTTAGAAAGGAACAATGCTATAATTGCAGTGGGAAGGGCCACATAGCAAATGTATATAAAAAAACGCAGAGAAAAATGAGTAGTAGAAAAGATTTTAAAATTAAGAAAAATAGTATTAAAAATAATAATGGAAAGAATAACCAAGATCAGTTGTTTTTGCAAATTTTAATGTTTCAGAAGAAAATTAAAATGGAAATAGATAGTGGGTCCGGGATTTCGTTAATTTCTAAAAAGTTGTGGAATAAAATAGTTATAGATAATCCCGGGATAGAATTACAAAAAGTATCATTAAAAATTAAAGACGTAAATGGAAATCCCATTAAAATAGTAGGGAAAGTTAATGCAAAAATAACTCATAGCAAAAGGAATTACGAACTTCCAGTATATGTAGTACAAAAAGATATTACTCCGTTAATAGGTCGTGATTGGTTTGATAAGTTGGGGATAAAATTTTCAATAGTTAAAAAGATTTCAGTCGAGAATGAAATGTTAGAAAAATACCCAAAATTATTCACAGAGGAATTGGGGTTGATGGATACAAAACCGATTGAATTAAATCTAAGTGATAATGCAAAACCTTGTATTTGTAGACCCAGAAAAATACCATTCGCACAACGTAAAATGGCTGAGGAAAAAATTAATAAGTTAGTGGAAACGGGGGTTTTGTCACCTATAGAAGAGTCGGAATGGGCTACACCAGTGGTAATATTAAACAAACCAGACGGTAGAATTAGAATATGCGGAGATTATAGAACAATGGTGAATAAGTATTTAAAGAAGGGTTCATATCCCATTCCCAATATTAGAAAAATATTAAGTAGCTTATCGAGTGCAAAATATTTTGCAAAGTTAGATTTGAATGCAGCCTATCACCAAATTAGAGTTACTGAAAATACAGCTCGTGTATTAACGTTGACAACTCAGTTTGGGCTTTTTAAATGTAACCGTTTACCATTCGGAATAACATCGGCTCCGAATATTTTCCAAGCAAAATTAAACGGTATATTAAATGGTATTGAAAGTGTGCACCCATATTACGATGACATTTTAATTGCAGAATCAATGGCTGGTAGGTTAGCTGAAAAAATTAAAGTTGTCTGTAAAAAGCTATGTAATGCAGGGGTTAAACTTAACTTGAAAAAATGTGTATGGGAAACGCAAGAAATAAAGTTTCTTGGGCATTTAATTACTAACAGAGGTAAAAAACCTTTACCTGAAAAAATAAGTGCAGTTAAAAATATAGACTCACCTAAGAGTGTTAAACAGCTGCAAGCTTTTTTAGGACTCATAAATTTTTTTGAACCTTTTTTAAAAAATAAAGCCATGATAGCAGCACCACTGTACAAGTTGTTGAGGAAAGGTCAAAAGTGGACATGGAACGAAAGGCACGAACAAGCATTTAAGGCAGTTAAACAATTATTAACATCAGATTCTTTTTTAGTGCATTTTGATCTAAATAAAGAAGTAGTATTAACAACCGATGGATCTCATTTCGGAATAGGAGCAGTATTAGCTCATAAAACTAATGGTTTAGAGAGACCCATAGCATACGCATCAAGAACGTTGTCAAATGCTGAACGTAATTATAGCCAGCTAGATAAAGAAGTGCTAGCAATAATGTGGGCCATTAAAAAATTTCACCAATATATTTATGGAAGAGATTTTACAATAATAACGGATCACAAGCCATTAATAAGCATTATAGGGAAAGATTGCCCAATACCGGAACATTTAAGCCCGAGAATGATCAGATGGGTAAATATATTAAATAGTTATGATTTCAGTTTGGAATTCAGAAAAGGCAAATGTATAGCATATGCAGATGCTCTATCCAGAGTACCGGAAAATAACAAGGAGAGTGAAATAGAAGTTGAAGTGAACTTCATAGATACTTTAAATTCTAAAATGATAAATAGTAAAAACATTAAGGATTGGACTGAAAAGGAAGAAAGTTATAGAATATTATGTAAGTGGATTAAACATGGATGGCCAGAAAAGAAACCCGGAACAGTTATCAACCGCATTCTGGATGAACAGAGACAAACTATCAATCTGTAAAGGGTGTATAGTGATGGGAGATCGAATAGTGGTCCCTCCTGAAGGTAGATGGAGAGTCTTGAAAATAATTCACCAAGGACACCCAGGGATAGTGAGAGCAAAGGCTCTAGCCAGAAGTTATGTGTGGTGGCCAAAAATTAATGTGGATATTGAGAACTTTATAAATAAATGAGAGATATGCCAAGCAGAAAGGACTTTACCAGTAAAACAATATGTGTCGGCGGCCAAAGCCATCGAATCCGTGGCAACGTATACATATTGACCATTTTGGACCTATAGAGGGAAAAACATATTTTATATTAATAGATGCAACTTCTAGATGGATAGAATGCCATCAAGCAAAATCTACAAGTAGTGAGGAAACAATAAAAATACTAAAGGAAATATTTTTAACACACGGTTTCCCGGAGGCGATTGTATCAGATAATGGACCAAGTTTTGTGAGTAATGAATTTAAACAGGGCATGGACTCATGGAATATAAATCATATATTGACACCGCCGTATCACCCCGAGTCGAATGGGTTAGCCGCGAGAGCAGTGCGTCAAGCAAAGCAATTTATTAAAAAGAGTACTAGTAGGGATACACAGAAGATTGTAAAAGAATTCATGTGGCATCAAAACATTACACCGTCAACAACGACAAGAAAATCTGCTGCGGAAATATTATTTGGAAGAAAAATAAGAACTGGACTTGATTTCTTAAAACCAAAGAAATTCGAACAATGGGAACCAGAAGAAACAATAGAAAAATTTGGTATTGGAGACAACGTAATGTGCAGACATGTTAAGGAAAAAATGGATAAATGGTAGGATAGAAAAAAAATTGTCAAAGCAAATTTACATAATTAAAGGTGAAGATAACCAAATCTATAGACGTCATAAAAATCATATTAGAAGACGGTATGAAAGTGAACAAAATACGTACGATGGGCAACAACAAATAGAGATAGCAGACGAACCTAAAGATATAAAACAGAATGAGAGAAATACGAATATTAAAGCACACGAGGAAATCGTTATAGAAGAGACAACGGAAATCGATAACAGTTTTCCTCAAGAGGAAAAAAAATCACCGAGACCAGTGCGTTTTAAAAGAAAACCAGCGAATTTGGAAGATTTTGTAACATCGGAAAAACAAAACTTCTAAAGTGGGGGAGGAGTGTTATATCTGTAAATAGTTGCCGATAAAATTACTTTAGAAGTAAAATCGTGGTAAAATAAAAGTTATTATTCTAGGCATAGAAAAGTATGTGTGCACATAAAGAAATAGAAAGAATTGAAATGTATATAATAGTTATCTAAAAACGAGTGTTAAATTATGGCAGAAGAAAATATATTAAAATGAAGTGAGAAGGAAAAGACTAAAATTGTGTAAACTGTAAAAAAAATTTTGAATTAAAAAAAATATTTTTGAAGCAAATTATAGAAGCAAAATCCAAGATGGAAGTAAGGACTAATTAAAGATTATGAATTCCTGAGGGGATAAGAAAAACCTAGATTAATTAAAATAACTTTTAATTAATAGACAATAGAATGCGCGAGACTAAAACGCAGTTTAGAAGGAGATAGTGATTCATTCTTTTCCTGAGAGCCGGAGTGAGTGCAAGAACTTTGTGAACTTATATTCACTCAGGAATATAGGACGCCACCCAGCCAACTCGGGGCTGAAGGTTAAAAGTACCGACTAGGGTAATGTACAGCCCACCACGGGTTTAATATTATTTTGTAAGCCTACGGGTTTTTGTAATAAGATAATTGTGGGAAATCCGTAATATATGTATTATTTAATAGACTAATTATAGATTCGTAAACTATACTAAAATTTATGATAAATATATCTAACATTTATTTTAAGTATTATTTGTAGTGTTTTTATTATTTTGTAAAGACATAACAACTCCAATTGTATTTATATATTGGACTATTTCCATCATCTAATATATGTATTGGATGTCTAGAAAAATTTAACTTTGATGAAAATAGTCCAATATATAAATACAATAAAAATACCATCATCACAAACCTTCAGGAAAACAGATAGATTCTAGATTTAATCTTTTACTAACATAAGTTTTTATTTGAATAATTCCATTCAATTGGGAGAATGTAACTTTCAAATGAAGTTGGGTCACTTGGATATTTTGAGAATTCTTAATTCTCTTAACTATGAATAGACCTGCCAAGCATTTCTTTTCACATTTGTTTTCTTAAATCTATCTATTTAATATTGTTGTTAAAAAATGATGTTTAATTCATCTTATAAATATGTGTAAGCTGTGATTAAATTGTAAAAACAAGAATGTTACTGATTTGCAATTTTGATACAACTGAGTTTAGGCCATTTTGATTAATTAGAAGTTATGATGTTGATACAAATAAATAAATGTGAAATTTTCTAAATGTATCTAGTTGACTTTGTTAATTATTACAATAAGTTGAGTTAGGTTCATAATAACCAATATTCCTATTGTTATTGTGTTAAAAACTTTAGTATGGATAATTTGATATTGGTATAAATGCCTTAATTTTTTTTTTTAATTAATATTTTAATTGAATGTAAAATAAATCATAATTTTTAACATATTTACTGTTATATCTAAAAAGATTCTAGATGTGGTTTGATAAGAGGATAGAAAGTTTCTATCAGTTGCTAGTTATTAGATTGTTGATTTAGCACTTGTTATTTATAATTCATATAGTATATTCACAAAAAGACTGAAGATTATTAATTTTTTGAAATATTATTATAACATCATCTATAAAAGCTATGGATAAAATAAACATTCCCTAAATATTATGGATGAAAATACTTGTAGATTTTCTTCTGATTTCTTAATGATTGTATTGAAGAAAATAGCTAAAAATAGTCATTGGAGAAGGGGCAGATAAAATATTAAAAAAGTCATAGATCACTATGAATGAATGACGGTTACACCGATTAAGAAAATATTTATAGAAAAGTAGTATTGGTAAGTATACATTTACAAGATCAAATGCAGGCCTCAGAACTGAAAAAAAAAGTAACCATGAAAATATATATATATGCATTAAAAATTATTAACAATAATATTTTAGTAAGATTTTTTAAAATAAAATTATAGGATTCATATAATTATAAAACTTTTATACTTTTTCAAAAAAACTAATACTGTAGTAATTTTATAAAAATAAAGGTATACCAAAATAAATAAATAAAAATATTTTTTTTCTTTCTAATAATTCATTACATTTGACATTACTCAGTTTGACCCTCCTCCTCCTTTTTAATTGAATTTAAAAAATGAGATTCCTTTTTTTTTTAATTTGTTAATCACCAAATAAAAAATAAAAATTAGTTTAAATAAAATATTCCATTTTCTTTATTGGAAAAAAATAAATAAATAGCATTACTTTAAACAAAAATAATTTTGCAAACCCAGACATATAAATGAATAAATTTAATGCAATCTTTTATTTAAACATTTGATTTTAGATTTTTATTTTGAAAATATATAAATTTAATGATAAATTCATTATTAAATCAATCTTTGTAGCAGTGATAGAGCTAAAAAAAATATTTATAATAATATTATTTTTCAATTAAAATTTAAATTAAAAACTTCTCATGGTACTGGTCCACTTAAAAATATTCTCATATAAAAAGGATCATAAGATAAAAAGTACAATAAAATAAAATTTAAAATATTAGCTTTAAGTTGGGTAAATTCTAGATTTATATTGCTATTTTATATTTGTATAAGATTTAAAAAAAAAAAAATAGAAGCATGTAACCATTATATTTTCAAAAATTATTTTAAAAATATCATTAAATAAATAAAATACATTTATTTTTAATATTTATATCATAAATGAGTCATACAAAGAATACTGAAAAAATTGTCACTTATACATATAATCACAATAATACAATGTAAAGTAAACCAAACATAAATTATATTTTAATATTTTTTCTATATACATATATATATATATTAAAAAACAAAAATTCAGAAAATTTTTAGATTCACTAAGTATAGAGAACATTATCCCACAAGTGGAAAGATAAATTTCAATGTATTTTGATTTGACAGGTAATTTGGTTGGAAAATTCAACAACTAACCTTATATTAATTTTTATCCACAAATTAATCTTATATGTGAAAGAATATGTTATATATTTTATTCTATGCTAAAAAATAATATAATTACATCCAGGCAAAACAAGGATTAAATTTCTACCTGTAACATGTTTAAATAAAATTTCTTATATTAAGATCTTATTTCTAAAATTATATTCAAATACATAAAAATCAAAAATAATAATAAAATTGATAAGGAATCTAGACAGTAAAGAATTGTAGGTAGTAATGTTTAATAAACATGATTGAAATTAGTGAAATAATTCTGTGAACATAACAAAAAGGGCAACAACTTTAAATCAAAATAAACACATTATACAAGTCTACAACTCCTATTGTATTTCTGGCTAGTTTTCAAAACTTACTTCTAAACAGTATGACATTTCAAATGAAAACTATATTGCAGGAAAAGTGATTGAAAAATAAACTGGCAAGAATCTTTTAATCTCTGAAATGTAACAACTATATACTCTGCTTAATCCTATATTTGCAAAGAAACCCTCTTAAGGCACTTCAATGAACTATTAGCAACTTTAACTGGTCTCATAAAAGTTCATTGAGAGGGAGGGCTGGCAATATGGAATCCACACAATTCACCCAAAAATTGGCACAAGATGCATGATACTGGCGTCCACCATATGTTAATTTGTTATTGTCTTGTTCACGGTCAAATGCTTTACTCCGAGAATCAACATTCAGCAAACAAACTCCACATGCTTTATGAGCAATATCAGGATCAGATTTGAGCACTCCTGCTGAGTAATCCAGAGAACCTGTTTCAGGCTGCAATATCAAAAAATCAACAAGTCAATAATGATAATATTCTATTGTTAATAACTAATAAATTAAAACAATTTCATTAAAAAACTGAAATGATGTATAAAATATTAATATCTGTTTTATTTTTGTTTTTCTGCATTTGATTTTATTTATTTATTTTCCAAATTTATTATTTATTTGTTATCTTTGAAAGATTGTAAAATATATTTTACAAAAGTTTTTTACAATACTCATGGATATATTACAATAACAGATTATATATATAAATTACATGAAAACAGCCAAAACCTATCCAAACTATGTAGCTATCAAATAATAAAATGTATATACATATATACAATATATAAAAGACATATTTTGCGGGTTCATCTGTGTTAAAAAATTTAAATATTGATATAACGACATTTCGACTTGATCACACAAGTCATCCACTGGGTGATAAAATGTAGAAAGATGGTTGTAGAGGCACTACAATCACTGATTCAAAAAAAATGTTAAAGTTCCACCAATAGCAAAAATGTTAAATTAAGAATGTTTTTTAAAAAAATATTTCCAAATAGGAGGAAGTTTGCATGTATCATATCGCTTATTGATACAATCTGGCCTTTTAAGTATCTCAATGGCTTCTCTAATTTTGCACTAGTAGAGATTATCACATCTGGATATGATCCTGGTACTAGAAAAATCAATTTTATGACCTGAATCTATAGTATGGAGGGAGAGTGCTGATAATGATGAGTGTTGTTTAACTGCATTAGCAAACTCATCTCTCCTAACACTGATGCAACAATTTTCACATGAGATTTGATAAACACCATGAGATCCAAGAGGGATTGAATCCTTAGGCTTGGTTATTATATTGCTGATCTTTTGATGAGTAGAAAACGCTGTATTTATATTATAGCATTTTAATATACATCCAATACTGTCTGTAGTTCCTTTTACATATGGAACACAAATCATAATAGCTGATTTATCATCTTTTTGTTTCCTATTTTGTCCATTTTGGGCTTGAAATAAGGCATTTTTAATAAATTTATAACTATAATTATTTGCTAATAAAACACTAATAATATGATTTATTTCTTCTTTCAGATTGATTTATCTGAAAGGTTAATTGCTCTATTTAAAAGAGTTTTGGCTACGGAACCTATCTGAGTTGGTATGATGATGAGAATGGAAATGTAAATATCTCTCCGTGTGTGTATTCTTTCTGTAAATCGAAAAAGATAAACTATTTGGTGTTCTGGTGACTAGAACATCAAGAAAAGGGAGGTTTCCATCAGACTCTGTCTCCATTATAAATTTAATATGAGGATGCATATTATTTAAATATAGAAAAAAATCATCTAATTTATTTTTTCCATGTTGCCATATGACAAAAGTGTCATCTATGTATCTGAGCCAAATGAGAGGTTTTAAAGATGATGATTCTAAAGCATGAGTTTCTATATTTTCCATGAATAAATAAGCTATTTACTCCTGAGATAGGTGAGCCCATAGGAGTACCAAAAACTTGTCTATAATGCTGTCCATTGTATACAAAATGTATTCAAGAGATAATGTTTAATCAAAGCAATAATGTGGTTTGGTAAATTGCAGCATTGTGAAATTACATTTCACAATATATGTAAATAATAATATTTTTATAAAGCGCAGTCGATATTGAAATAAATGAGAGTGCAAATCTCTCAAGCGCTTATAACTACAACCAGTCAATCAAATCTTAAGCACTGGGACAGAGAATTTTAATAAGAAAAGAGCGGTTCCACTCTCTTCTTTACTTGTCTTAATATATATCCAAGCCAGTCCAAAGTACTTATATTTGAAAGCGTGAATCTTAAATATCATCACACTTAATTAACTGAAATCAAATTATAAACATACAGCGTGAAATCTTTCGATTTACTACGCAGTATCTTTTTCGATGTTATAAATTTGCAGCAATATATGTAAATAATATTTTTATAAAGCGCAGTCGATATTGAAATAAATGAGAGAGTGCAAATCTCTCAAGCGCTTATGACTACAACCAGCCAATCAAATCTTAAGCACTGGGACAGAGAATTTTAATAAGAAAAGAGCGGTTCCACTCTCTTCTTTACTTGTCTTAATATATATCCAAGCCAGTCCAAAGTACTTATATTTGAAAGCGTGAATCTTAAATATCATCACACTTAATTAACTGAAATCAAATTATAAACATACAGCGTGAAATCTTTCGATTTACTACACAGTATCTTTTTCGATGTTATAAATTTGCAGCAATATATGTAAATAATAATATTTTTATAAAGCACAGTCGATATTGAAATAAATGAGAAAGTGCAAATCTAACCAGCCAATCAAATCTTAAGCACTGGTTGTAGTCATAAGCGCTTGAGAGATTTGCACTCTCTAATTTATTTCATTATATGTAAGTACAGAGATCAGAAATTTTGTGGCTATCAAATTGATTGGCAAATGTAAGATCTTTGATATGATAAATTTAAATTTGTTGCTGGTAAACTAGAATTTCAGATTACTAACTTGATTTTAAAGATTTTTTTTGTCATGATATCAGTAATAACCTTACATTTTCTAATTAGTATAATATTATACATAAACTTCATATTTCAGAAACTAGAGAATAGGCTCTAGAACTATATACCTTGTTTCTGATTATCTTGAGAGCATATTTAAAATCATTATAGCAAATTCTCCAACACTGTGAAATCAGAAAAGATATAATAAAAAGACTGCAATTCTGCCATAAAAAAATGATTTTAGAGTACAGCTAGGGTTTCATTTTAAAAGAACTATATAAGTAATAAATCTTATCTTCCCTTTTTAGAATGGTGCTAGGGTTTTACTTTAAAAGAATCACATGGTCCTCAAAGTTAACAAAAAAGAAACATAAATTGATTATATATATTTATTGTTTCATCAGCATTCTTACAAAGATTCCAAATCCTATTAAATGACCAGAATCTCTGATCATCAAGAAAAATATCCACAGAAAAGCATTCATAAATGATTTAATTCAGGAATTTATGTGATAATTCAGATAGCATATATTCCACTCTGTTGCTAAATTGACTTCCGGTCTATCAGTCTATGTTTATACAGTGAGTTAAATATATACATTAAGCCATTCATGTTCTTGATGATCTACATATTAAAGAGGTGCCAGATGACAATGCAGAATTCTTAGGATTTTAAATGATTAAGAGCTTAATAACATTCCTTTCTAGGAAAGGTTGCTACTAAGTTTCCTTTGTTTATGTGATCCATGATGTATAATTAAGCATAATTGCATCATAATTTTTACTTTTGCAAAATATAGCTGATATGTATGTGTGTGCTATAAATTTTTAATGGAAATAAATAAGTTATAAACGAATTTTGGAATTTCAAAAGACTGATCTTTTTAAAGTAAAAAATTAAAGTTATTTATAACTTTGTAAGATTAGAAAAAAGATTATTTTTTAAAAGTAAAAGCAGTTAAATTAATGAGAGTAGAATGCAGTATTATAATGGGATAGTGAACAATTAAAGGAATTTGAATTTAAATTTCCTTCATGATTATAAACTGTAAGCAAAAAAAATAACTCATTAATTAAAGTCAGATATATAATGGTTTAAATTCTTATATCCAGCATATGAGCAGTGAAAGGAAGAATCACCTAAGCAGATGGGTGGGAATATGATCCAATCAATTTTAAGGAATGAAAAACTCAGTGGAAATTGGATCAAGAAAAGAACACTTAATTCTTAGAGCTTCACCTGTGCACATAGACTTATAAGTGAGTGCAGAACATTGCTCGAATGCACAGGAACTTCAAATGCAGAGAGCTGGCCTCCGAATGTGTGAACAGCCAGATGGTACTCATACAGATCTTATTGAGCTTGATTATTACTTTTGTATGCATATGAGCATGGATATATGTAATGTATTTAATGTTTAATTAGCAATTCCTAAAATTTATTATTATTAAATTGCATTTAATCTCAACCTAATAGTGTCGAATCATTACTGGAGGATTACTATTGTTAAATTAGTCTGGAGATGCTTAAGTTCACAGACAAGGTTTCTGGCAGTGCAATAAGCCAGGATATATCAATAGTTAAGATTTTATTTGAAAGAATCACACAATTCTTAAGTTAATAAAACAAAAACATAATCATCTATGGTTTGGATGAATTTTAAAAAAGTGATTATATTTGTAGTTTCATTGGTCATGGTAGCCTAACTTCTGTAAAAGAGATGTATATTAGAATACTCAGGAATTTCTTATGAAAATATTAAAAGATTGAGAAAACACATTTCCCAGATGATAGTTGTCATACTTGTTGAGAGACATAAGGAAGTTAAACTCTTGAGAACTTTTTAATTGTTGTTTTGTTTTAAAGAAATAAATCTATAATACTTTTTGATGATAAGAATAATGTATAAAAGGACCTATATAGTCTTTCTCACTGAAAAAATGCTAACTTCTGGGAAAATTGCCACAGTATCAGATAAAATTTTGACTACTGATAAGGTTCTTTGATAATGAATTATATATATATATATATTAAACTATGAATTATCTGAGTATTACCTTGACAACAGATTGCTGACATTCTATTGGTTAATTTTAAATACTGAATGTAATGATATTATTTATACATATATATAATTGATTTCTGCATAAGCTGGGCTTTCAAGAAGAATCAAGACTGATTGACTAGAGTTTGAAGTTTTATATTATCAAATGTTCATAAGAAAATCTTACTGCGTGGCAATTAGATTAGATAACTGTCTTCTCATGTAGTGCAAGAATGTGCATGCAACAACTTTGCAATGTTTATTAATAAGACACTGAATAGATAATCTTTTCATCCAAAAATCATTATAAATTTCATTATTCTCAATAATTTATGAATTACCACTATTAATACTATCATCAATATTCCATGCAATAAATTGTACTTTCTCGAAAACTTAGAACAGGAAGCCTCAATATTTTCTGAGAAAAAGATGACATCAAAAATTTTGTAATAAATAGCAGATCAGAAAAGTCGAATTTGAAAAAAAAAATCTATTTTGAATAATACTAGATTATATACAATTTGTAGTAATTCTTTATAAAAAATAAATGAAACAATTCACATGAGAGATATTTATTTTCATTACTAACAAGATAGTTCTTTTTTTTAAAAAAAAAAATCTTATTTAAAAACAACAACAATATAGCATCACACAAAACAAATTGTTTTGAATTGCTGTTATTAATATTTAATATTAGTATTTTAAAAAATTTCATAAATGCACTAAATCATGTGTAATTGAATTTTAATTTGATATGTTTGATTAGATTAAATTTGTTTACATAGTTATAAACTAGCAAAAGAGTTGATGTTAGTTTTGGAAATTCTCATTTTACAATGTAAAGTAATATTTAAATTTTAGAAATAAAAAAAATAAATAAAACAAGAGCATCTCTTTATTCTACTGCCATCTACAGTGAGCTTGAGTAATCAGTGATTATTCAATAGTATTGCATTTCAATTCCCCTCTCCAGATCAATTTTGGCTTGCTGAAGCTTGTTATTAATAAAAAATTACACTGATAACTGATATGCTTATTAAACCGTATTTAATTGTATATGAGCTATTTCAAAATATATAATAATATTGTGAGATGTGATATGTTGGACTATTTCCATCATTTATGAGTGAATGTTGAATGTAAAGAAAATTTTAAATCTTATTTAAACTTTCCAAATACAAACAACTTGTTAGTAATAACACACAAATAAACACTACAGGTTAGTAATTACACAACGTTTCGAGTAGTATTATTCTCCTCTCGTCTTCAGGTGTTGCTGGCCTATATGCACAGTGACAATATTCACTTAGAAGTTGAACTCGCACCTTTAGATTCTTGAATACTGAATTTTAAGGCAAACGCTGTACCAACTGAGCTATTCTGTCAAAGGCATCATATAGTAGAAATAAGGACTCAGGTGGATTTGAACTGACCCTCATATATAAATATATAAATGATGGAAATAGTCCAACATATCACATCTTATAATATACCAACCATCATTACAAACCTTCAGACAAATATAATATTGTAATTTCAATATAGATTTTGTGTATATGTGTACAAATATAGTCTCATAAAAGAAATGAATATCAACAGAACTGATAAAATCTGTAAAATCAGATATAGGCCATAGCAATATTAACGAAAACATTTCTGCCTTTCATTTCCATCTCTATCTATCTATCTAAAGTAAACCATCTAAGCTATCTAACAATCTACATTCTTTCAATTTACACCTTTCTTCTTCAAAATATTCCCACAAATAGTGTCTTTTATTTTAATTTTATAGCTCTAAAAAAAAACTACTATTCAATTAAAACAGGCAAAAAATTCAATTACAATTTTAAATAATATAAAATGTCTTTTTAAATGAAGTCAGAAATTCTTGTGCACAATCTACATGTCCAGAAACTTTAATTGTTAAGATAAACATTTCCTCCCTTAAAACTTTTATATAACTCTTTAGTACTCAATTATTTTTCCATCCCTGATTCATCTGATTTTTAATCCCTATATTGCTTTCATAAAAGCTTTATTGTTAGTCCAACTACCCTATCCTCTTATTATTCAATTTCATTACAAAAAATTTAATAAAAAAGAAACAAGTCAAAAATCTTCACCTGTCTTTTTTTTTTTAACTTTAAATATGCCCTATTCTCCATACTCTTTTGACACACTATACTCCAAAAATAAGTATTAAAATACTTTTTCATTTCCATAAAAACTATATCAATAATCAAAATCCTTAATCTATTTTTGCCTTCTTTTCTGTTGTTCTGCATCAAATAATAAACTACCTTCTATGTTATCATATTTATTCCTATATAACTGATATGTATGCGGATGCTCAAGTGCACATACATATAAAGATATAATTTATAGTGAAATAAATAATTAGTTATAAAAAAATTATAGAATTTTAAAAGCCTGATCTTTTAAAATAAGAAATAAAAGTTATTTATAACTTTGTAAGATGAGAAAAAAGATTATTTTCTAAAAGTAAAAGCAGTTAAATTAATGAGAGAAGAATGCAGTATTAAAATGAGATATTGAACAATTAAAGGGATTCGAGTTTGGATTTCCTTCATGATAATAAGTTGTAAGCTAAAAATAACTCATTAAAGTTGGATATATAATGGTTTAAATTCTTATATCCAGCATGTAGGCAGTGAAAGGAATAATCACTTGAATGGCTGGGAATATGAGCCAATCAGTTTTAAGAAATGAAACAATGAAAGGACTCAGCGCAAATTTGATCAAAAAAAGGACACTTGATTCTTGGAGCTTCACCTGTGCACATGGACTTATAAGCAGGTGCAGAACATTGCCCGAATGCTCAGGGACTTTAAATGTGGAGAGTTGGCCTCTGAACATGTGAACATCCAGCTAGGACTCATACAGCTCATATTGATCTTAATAATTATTTTTGTACACCTACAGGTATGTATATAAGTAATGTATATAGATGTATATATAATTTGTAATGTTTAGTAGCAATTACAAAGATTTTTTATTATTAAATTGCATTTAATCTCAATCTAATAGTGTCGAGTCATTACTGGGGAATTATTATTGTTAAATTAGTCTGGGAATGTTTAAGCTTACAGACAAGATGTCCGGCAGTATAATAGTGTGGAACATATCAATTGGCACAGTCGCATCATCTTAATACAAACATCATCAATCTGTACTCATAACAATGGCACAGCTTGCAGTTCAAATAGGGAAAGTTAAACAAAACCCAGTCAGCATATTATAAAGGCAGTTCAAAGTTTGAAACTGTAAGAGGATTTACAGTAATTTCAAACTCCTCATATTTGCATTCAGATCAAAGTGCGCACTCAGTTACTTGATTCAAATTAGGAATCAAAAGTAAAAGGTTAGATTTACGCATAAAGATTGGTTTAAAATGCAGTCAGTTATAAGTGAGTTCAACATCACTAATGTGAGTAATTAGCCCTTATATGTCTAACATATAGAGAAAGATCTCTTCGTAAATAAAATTGAAGATTATAAATTACAAAAATGCACAAATTTTATATTTTTCTGGGAATGGGGTAATTGAAATTGTGAATAGGCTTGGTGCACCCTTCTGTCCAGAAGAAAGCTCATGTAATCAATTTAAAAAACATTTGTTTAATTATTTTAACCCCTCCCCTCTAAATATGTTGCCAGGTTAATTTCCACGACTGCTATCAGGGTAGGGAGGAAAGCATTAAAAATATCGATTGGTCACTTGGGAATTTAGCAAAGAATTGTGTATATGATTCATTTTTAGATGAGACCTTCCTGGAACAGTTCTTTAGAGAAATAAAGAGTTTTAACTTATGTCAACAATTACTGTTGGTCACAAATTTAGATCACAGTGAGGTCATAAAGCATAGTATAACTTATGAACTCATCCTGGAGCAATCAAAAAAAATATGCAGAGTTCAATTGGAGTGGAAAAAGCAAACAGAAGTTTGTAAAACAATTAATCCAATTGAAAACAAAGTCACTAACAGTAAAAAGAGAAAAATTGATAACAGCAAACATTTATTTACATGCTTTTGCTGCGGGAAAAATGGCCATAAGGCCAGTAACTGTTATTATAGATATGAATGCTGCAACAAAAGAGGGCACAGGGAAAATATGTGCAAAAAAAGAGAATAGTGTAGCCAGAAATGATATTAATAGTAGTAACCATATAATAGAGGGTCAGGGGAAAGCACTTTATTAAGGTTAAAAATAGAGCAACAACAGATAATAAAATAATGATCAAAATTAAAATATTCGATCAGCCTATTGGCATGAAGGTTGACGGTGGAAGCAGTGTATTACTGATACCACTCTGCTATTGGTATACTGTTACTTCCAAATGTAAGAGAATACCCATTATATAAAAAACTTACCTTAAGGCAATAGACATGAGCGGTAATGCCATCAGAATAAAGAAGACATAGTCAAAGTGCCGATATGTGGAAGTAAATGCAAAATTATAGTTCTACTACTTTATATAGTACATGCTCTAATCAACACCATATTAGGATGAGAGTGGTTCAGTGAAATTGGAGTAAAAATAATAATTACTAAAAAAATTAATAGCCCCAAGAGAAAATTTTTTTACAGGGGGATCAAGATGAATTCAGGTAAAGTAGAGATACCCATACAGAAAAAACAATTCCAGTCCCCCAGTACTCAACAAAAGTATATCAGAGAAGGTTCATGGTGACTAGAAACATAATAAAACTATGCATAAAGATGTACTGAAATCAATATGATAAAATCATAACTCATTCGAAAGAGGAGGGCGACAGTTACCATTGGAATATTAAACAGATTAAAGAAGGTTGGCCGAAGCAACACCCCAGTTTCCTCTACAAAGAATTATGAAATGCTCATAAGCAGCTGTTGGTTAGTCAAAGGCACCTTATGAGAGGTGATTGTATGCTGATACCAGTCAAGGACAGACAGCATATAGTAAAGTGGCTGCATGATAGTCAGCAGGACATCAGAAGAACAAAATCTCTCACCCTTAGTGGTGTCTGATGGCCAGACATTAATGAAGACATGAGAGAAAAAAAGAATGATTAATTTACAAACAAGTACAGAGAATGGAGTTGGAACCTAATTCTTAACAGCATGCTAAAAGGAAGATAAACCCTCCCAGGTATCTTAATGACTTGGGGGGAGTAATGATATGTATGTGGAGGCTCAAATGCCCATACATATAAAGATATAATTAAATTTATAAATGAAATAAATAATAAGTTATAAAGAAATTATAGAATTTTAAAAGTCTGGTCCTTTTAAAATAAGAAATAAAAGTTATTTATAACTTTATAAAATTAGAAGAAAGATTATTTTCTAAAGTAAAAGCAATTAAATTAATGAGAGAAGAATGCAGTATTAAAATGGGATATTAAACAATTAAAGAAATTCGAGTTTAGATTTTTTTCATGATAATAAAGTATAAGCTAAAAATAACTCATTAATTAAAGTCAGATATATAATGGTTTAAATTCTCGTATCCAGCATGTGAGCAGTGAAGGGAAGAATCACTTGAATGGATGGGAATACAAGCCAATCAGTTTTAAACAAAGAAAGGATTCAGTGCAAATTGGATCAAGAAAAGGACACTTTGATTCTTGGAGCTTCACCTGTGCACATGGACTTATAAGCAGGTGAGAATATTACCCGAATGCACAAGGACTTCAAGTGCGAAAAGCTGGCCACCAAACGTGTGAACAGCCAGCTAGAATTCATATAGGTCATATTGATCTTGGATTATTATTTTTGTATGGGTATGTATATATGTAGTGTATATATATATAATTTGTTATTTATTAGCAATTACTAAGATTTACTATTATTAAATTGCATTTAATCTCAGCCTAATAGTGTCGAGTCATTACTGGGGAGTCTGGGAACAGTTAAGCTCATATTGTCCGGCAGTATAGCAGTGTGGACATGTCAATAACCCAAACTATTTTTTATATTTGCTTTCCATACATAACTTTCCTATTCTCTTTTCCCCTCATAATAATGTATCTGTATTACATTGTCTACATATTTATCTCACTTGTATAAATATATGAAAATAAATTGTTAATTTATGAATGGATATTGTTAAACCTTTTTTTATCCCATGTATTTATTATCCTTTCCACATAATCCAATTAAACACTATTTTTATAAATCTATTTTCTTTTATATATTTGTAGGATTCCAAAATCATTTAAAAAAACTTTATTTGCTGTCCATAATTTATTATCCAGTGCAATTCCTGCCAATATAAAGGACATCATTTTCAAATGTAAAAGTAGGCACTATCACTTCTTTTAAAATAATTCTACATACATTTATATAATAATCATACCAAATTTTTAATCAATCCCATTATAATTTTTGTCTTTTCCACCCATAATTCACAATTATCTGTAGAATTCTTTTTCCATTTAACAAAGTATTTAAATATCACTGTTTTTTCAGGACAAATATCTCTCATTTACCATCCTTCCTTTTTATCTTTTCCAATAAATATTAGGATCTTAGATTTTCCTTTTCCATTTACTTTTCATACTTCTTCCTGCCTTTCCACATTTTTCTAATAACAACACTCAATATCTTTCTATATTTTTAGAAAAAAATATCTTATGATCAGCATATCAAGCATTGCAATACAGCACTTCTGGTTTAAAAAAGTCCCATAATAAATCAATCATAAGTGTCTTGTATTGTCATCTGGTATTCAATGCTTACTTGAATGGTAATAGAATGGTAAAAGATAGATGAGCATTATCTGAAAAACTCTAAATGATTAAAGACAAAAAAAAAAGATAATTTTAAAAAAGCATGCAGCTATGCGAATTTGAGGGATGATAGAAAAACTCAGAGCAACCTGGAGTAAGTAATGAATCTTGTCTTTGGACACATGATTATTGACAATGGTGAAATTATTAATTATTCCATAAAATAAATAAATAATCAAATGGTTTAGTGCTTGAGAATTCATAAGAAAATACCAAAACTGAAATCAATTCAAGTACCTTACATTACAAAATCTAACATTTTACAAGTGCACTAAACCATGTAGAGCAATTCGAATCAATTCAAACGAAAGCTGAAAAATGGTTTTCATTCTATTTAAAATATTCTAATTTTGTAAATATTACAACTTAGTGAAAATGTACAAACTATAATGAAGGATTTACTATATATATATAAATATTCACTAGAATAAAAACTACAAAATTTTAAAAAATGCTTATATAAAATTAAAGATACAAATTCTTTGCTATAGCTAGCTTCGGCGTATTCCGCCATCTTAAGTAGCAATATGTTAATATTTAAATATTATATATATATATTCTATTAATGTTAACAACCCTGTAATAAATATTTGCTTCTACATTATGAAACAATGAAAATATAATGCTATTTGTCAAATAATAAATTTGACGTGCACATATAAGACTTTTTCAATTAAACTTTAGAAGACATTTTAATACACTTGCAAATAAATCCTCTTGTATTCATTTTTCATCTGGTTGGGTTAACTCAACATGGTGTTATTAAAATTTCTACTTGTTAAGGATTCTTACAGTTCATGTACAAAAAAGTTATTATTTCAGAAATATTATTAATAATATATATTTTTTACAATTAGAAACAAATAAAACAAAAATACTCTTACCATAAGAGAGCTTCCAGCAATAAAAGCTGTCAAATTATTCCAAACAAGTACTATATCTTTCAAAATCTTATGTAACTTATCATTCTCTATGGCTAGAAAATAAATATATAATTTATACATATATATGTAGATTCCAATTTTAACAATAGATTGCTGTTAAACTATCTTTTACCACCATGTCCTTGTTAGATTACCAAAGAAATACAAAATGACAATATACATTTAGAAGTTTTACATATATAGAGAGCACAAGTGCGAAATCTATTACATATCAAATATAAATATAGCTTTTGTTTTAAATACTTGCTACATTTTCTCCCTCTATATACATCAGGTAACAAATGTAAATGGTCATTTTATATTGCTTGGCAGTCTTTCAAAACAGGGATGATGAAAAATGATTTAACAGTGATCTGACAGTTTGTCAAAACCAGAAATTCTATATATGCTGGAAAATGCTGTGCTATATTAGTATTATATATATATATTGTAACACTAATGAGATATATGTGTAAAACACACATATATCTGCATTACATGTGTAGAAATAAATTAATAAATCACAGAAAAGAAGAAAAATATGAGAGATAAACAAGAAATATATTTAAAAGTAGATTTTAAAATATAATTTTAGAAAGAAAAAAAAAGATTGTGCCATTTTTTAAGAAATCTGTTTTTAGCAAGAATAGGGGGGGGGGGAGATTAAAAAACCCTCTCTCTTCTTTTTATAAACTAAAAAGAAAAAACAAAAAGAATAAATGTTTACAAACAAATAAATGTAAAAGATTAAAATAAAATTACTTAATAATTTGTAAACTATCTCATCAGCAGGGATACAATTAATTTTGAAAGATTCCTGGACGATAGAATGTTAGATGAATCTAATAAGATTAGATAAATAAAATATAAAAATTATGTAAACCAGATTAAAGTTATGATAAAAAAATATGAATGGGAATTAGTATAAAAAGGGCAGTTTGTCTATTGTTAGTAGTTGTCCAAGTTTTACAAAAATTTTCCAAAATTTGCAGTTCAGTGTTTCAAGTTTCTAGTTCATTGATTCCATTCGTCACTGAGAGCATAGTTAACATGACCCTCAGTGAGGCAGTCCTTACTTCCACAGAGAATATAAATGAAGAAGCCACCAAAATAGTAACATGTGTTGCTAGAAAATATTTGGAGTGTTCAACTGAGCTTCATGGGTGGAATCCTTAGCTCCATCAACTGTTCGTGCCTGGAACCAATGCCAAAACTGTGATATAGAAACTGCCGCATAATCTCTCTCTCTTATTGATCATCTGAAGAAGAGAAGGAAAGCCATGAAGCTATTGATGGGGACCAAAAGGCCAATCTATTAGTAACCAAAACCAATGGAAACTTGTCATCTCAACATAATAAAACCTAGGTAAATATATTTTTTGAACTATAAATTGTCTAGACAAATATATTTCTTTAAGGAAATGAACTATGACGAATATTCAAAATAGTAAAATTATTAACAAGTAATGTATATTCATTTATTTATGTTCTGAGTTAACATTTATTATATCTATTTAAATATGTGTTTGTATGAATAAAGGTTGTTTGCTTAAATGTTAATTGGTCTATACTCTCTCTCTTTTAACTGCATCACCACTACTTATAAAATTTTAAAATATTGTCATATGTTAAGTAATATTGCACTGGGTTCTCCTGATCAAGAGTGTGAGTTAGACTGGGTATATTTCAAATGCTGGGTTCATGTGCCTCTTGTCTGCACATGCCGGCTATATATATTATATGTATGGCTGGCTGGTGCCTGAGACAAGTTCTCAAATCAAATAAAGTGCTTTGGCTGGCAGATTTTTGACCCAGCAGTATGAAGAGATGCTGTAGCCAGGAAACAAGGTCATTGTTGTGCTTTTGTATAGTCCCGATCTAGCTATAGGTATCATTGATGGTTAATCTATCAATCGTATTCTACCCCTCTGCTTGAGGATACTATCCAATGCAGTAAGTGTTAAAGAAAAGGTAATCACATAAAATAAAATATAATAAAGAATAGATATTAATAAATAACCAATATGTCCCAAATAATATAATGCTTTAGAGCTGCAGGAAATGTTGCAGGAGTTATCAGATGAATGTAGGAAAGTAGGACTAAAGATAAATGTTAAAAAGACTAAAGTAATGTTTAATGGATTTTCTCAAAATATGAAAATAAAGATTGATTACGATGAATTAGAAGAAGTTAACAGTTACAAATACCTTGGTCAGGTTATTAATACAGATGGAAACATAATGGATGAAATTAATCATAGAATTAAACTTGGTTGGAGTGCTTTTGGTAAAAGTAACTTGATACTAAAAGGAAATATGCCTATGTGTTTGAAAAGGAAGTTTTTTAATAAATGTGTTTTACCAGTTCTTACTTATGAATCTGAGACTTGGACACTTAATAGAAGAGCAATACAGAGACTTCAGACCACTCAAAGAAGTATGGAGAGATGCATATTGGGAGTAACAAGAAGAGATCAAAAACACAATATATGGGTAAGAGAACAAACAGGTATTACTGACCTCACTGAAAAAATTAAAAGACTGAAGTGGAGTTGGGCTGGACATATTGCTAGAAGAGATGATAATAGATGGACAATTGAAATCTTAAACTAAATTCACAGAGATTGTAAAAGACCCAGAAAGAGAGCACATATGAGATGGATAGATGAAATAAGAAAGTGTGCAGGGGTAATGTGGAGAAGAGAAGCTAATGCTCAGAGAAGATGGATTGAACTTGGAGAGACCTTCATCCTGCAGTGGATTGATAATGGTTGATGATGATATAACAATATCGATAAAATAAAGTGTTTAGAAGGTGGATCACAGATTCCAGTACAAATGCCATCCAACTTGGGTGCCAATTCACCATAAATGTCCCAGAATAATTAAAATTAAAAAATTAATATGTTGGAAACTAAAATTTCAAATAAATGCCAAATTGCATAGTAATGAAAGATTAAATCGGTGAGCAGTATGAGAAGAGAAATAGACCAAGGCAAGCAGAAATATATATATATAGGTATGAAATATAAATAAAAAGGAAAGAGAAGAAAAAAGCAGCCAGAGAGATAAAAAAATTTGTATTGGGGGTTGTTGGTAGTCAGATAGGAATAAGAGAGAACAGGGATTTTTTGGAGATTAGTAGAATACTTCATTTGATTTAAATTATTTAAAAATAAGTAAAATAAGTAAATAATATTATAAAAGAAATAATAAAGTAATAAAAATTAAAAAACTAATGCGTACTAGAGCCAAAACAAAAATGGAGGTTCAAAATAAATAAGTAGACATACTCAGCGAAAAATAGGAAATCACTGATAATATAGAAAAAAGTAACATAGAAATAAATGAAATCATCAGTTTGTCTGAGGAAAAATTGAAGAGACAGGAAGAAATGTTCAAAAAAGAAATAGATAAGTGGATACAGGGAATGATGATAGCACAATAAAAAAATAGGAAAATAATAGAAAATATAAGTAAGTTAACAGATAAAATAAACAAAACTGAAAAAAGCAGGGAAGAGGGAATGGAAATAATATGAGAAGAGAATGAGAAGGTAATAGAAAAAATAAATATAAGTAAGTTAGCAGAAAAAATAGAGGTAGTACAGTTAAAAGATGAGGAAGATAAAGGTAAATTAGAAACCAAGAACATAAATGTTAATAATAGGGAAGAGAAAAGCCCAAGTATGTACCCGCATTTAAATAGCTCACATACAGTAAATCCATTTTTAAAAATAAAAATATTTTTGTGGCATGCAGCAGGGGAGGCTCTGACTGAACCCCTTGGCAGTCTAGAATGCCACTTTGCATTGAACCAGCTAGGCAAAGAGGCAATGGCCACTATCACTTGTAATCATCTTCAAGGAGATGCGCAGTTTTGGTGGAATCCTTATTTACAAAAATAGCTATGTTCTGAGAGTATAAGCAATCATTATTGGCAAGCTATTGGAGTGAAGAACACCAAGAAAACATTAAACATCAGGTGTTGCAGGATAAATGGTGACCTGGTGTCCTTTTCACTATATTTTTCCTCCGTCAAGTGGCGAAGTTAAAATTGCTAATGACTAACCCGCTATCAGAACAGCAAATCTTTCGAATAGTAAGGCACAATTTCCCACATAATGTGAAACAAATGTTAATTGGCACTGAAAGAAAAACAGGAGAGCAGATAGCTGAGTTACTTAATGCATTTGACAGCACAAGGCCAAGTTATGAAAATAGGGAAAGGGATTCATACCCCTAGAGAGAAAAATATGAATGTTATAAATTTCAGCTCATATAAAAATGATTGGGATGAAAAGACTAGATAGAAAGAATTGGATAGTCCTAAAAGAAAGGGGGGGATCAATACACCAGCCATGATCCAGGAACCAATCACCCAGAACAATAGGACAGACCTACAAACAGGTCACAATTTCCTGATCTGAGTGATATGTAAGAAACTTAAAAGAAATGTCTGACAAAAGTTAAATAGGTCTATAGTAATTGAACAGACTTTTAGGTAATTAAAAAAAAATTATTTGTGCATGGATTCTGAGAATCAAAATAAAATAAAAGTAAAATAAAAAATTTTTAGAGTCAATATATGTGATCGAAATAAATAAAATAAAATTTGGTAAAATATATTAAAAATAAATAAAGGTAATCTTTCATGATGCCTAAAAATAAACAAAATGATCTTATGTAAGCGACGGTGTTGATTTAGTTATGGGGTGTGTGTATATGAGTAAGAAAGGAGTGGTGATTGTAGGCCATCACTTTGTGAACTTATGACCTGTAACAGGTATCAAGGGGGATAAAATCCCATAATTCTAAGATGAGAACCCAATAGGGAAAGTCCTGAGCCCAACCAATATACTGGTAGAGGTATTCCCAGGCATTATATAAAAAGTGTGCATTAGAAAAATAATTCTGGCATATGCCGCAAATCAGTTCGCTGGAAGAAAAAATTCCCAGTATAGTTATAATAAATCTTGTTTTAGCATAAATCAACTGGTCTGTGGATGTAACCTGCAATTCACAGTGTTCACTTATCTTGGAGGGTGAGGACCCAGTGGAGAAAATCCTGAGTCCAGCAATTTGCTGGTAGAGAAAACCCCAGCATGTCCATTGTAATTAAAGTGTTTTTTTTTTGCATAAGTCAAGTGATCAGTAGATAATCCCTGCCATTGCAACAGCCAACTCACCGTACATATCCACAAGGATGTATATTGTCCATCGTGTGTCTTGCAATTGATATAATTGTTGTATTCAATGCAGATTATGGCATGGTAAGCAGGTCAATATAAAAAAGGCAACCTCTGTAACTTGTCAGTCTCTAGCCATTCGAAACTTCTTTTATAGAAAAATAATAAATAAATAAATAAATAAAAAACCAAATAGAAAAGGGAAATCAAATGTCAAACTAAAATGGGTCAAATTGACGCATTTTACCTCTCAAGGGCGGGGAGGGTGATATAATGCTAGTGAGATATATGTATAACACACATATATATCTGCATTACATGTGTTGAAATAAATTAATGTCACAGAAAAGAAGAATAATATGAGAAAAAAACAAGAAATATATTTAAAAGTAGATTTTAAAATATAATTTGATAAACAAAAAAATAAAAGATTGCGTCATTTTTTAAAAAAACTGTTTTTAGTAAGAATAGGGTCGGGAAAGATTTAAAACCCGCTCTCTCTTCTTTTTATAAACTAAAAAGAAAAAAAAAGAATAATTGTTTAAAAACAAATAAATGTAAGAGATTAAAATAAAATTAATTAGTAATTTGTAAACTATCTCATTGGCAGGAATGCAATTAATTTTGAAAGATTCCTGGCCAATAAAATGTTAGATGAATCTAATGAGATTAGATAAAAATGTAAAAATTAATTAAACCAGATTAAAGTTATAATAAAAAAGTAAACAATGGAAGAGTTAGTATAAAAAAGGCAGTGTGTCTATTGTTAGTAGTTGTCCAGAATTTTGCAAAAAGTTTTCAAAAGTTGCAGTTAGTTCACTGATCAATTCATCACTGAAGACATAGATGTGACCCCCAGTGAGCGAGTCCTAACTGCTGCAAAAAATATAAATGAAGAAGTTGCAGAAATAGCAACATGCATTGCTAAAAAACCTTTGGAGTGTCCATGCCCTGAGTCCTCGGATCCATCAACTGTTCGTGTCTGAAATCAATGCCAAAACTATGATGCAGATGCTGTTGCATGCATTCTCTCTCTCCCATTGTCCATCCAAAGAAGGGAAGGAAAGCCATGAAGCCATCGATGGAAATCAAAAGGCCAACTGGTTGAAAAACAAAACCAATGGGAATGTGTCACCTCAACATAATAAAACCTCAGTAAATATACTTTTTGAACTGTAAATGTGTCTAGACAAATATATTTCTTTAATGAAATGAATGATGGACATTCAAAATAGTGAATTACTAACAAGTTATGTGTATTAACATTTATTATATCTATTTAAATATGTGTTTGTGTGAATAAAGATTGTTTACTTAAATGTTACTTGGTCTATACTGTCTCTCTTTTAACTGTGTCACCAGTGCTTTAAAAAATATTTTCATGTATTAAATAATACTGTGCTGGGTTCTCCTGATCAAGAGTGTGAACTAGCCTGGGTATATTTCAAGTGCTGGGTTCATGTGCCTGTCATTTGGGCATGGCTTATGTCTGAGATGGGTTCTCAAATCAAATAAAGTGCTTTGGGTGGCAGGATATTGGCCCAGCAGTATGGAGGGATGCTATAGGCAAGAAATAGGGTCATGGTTGTGCTTTTCTATAGCCCCAAGATCTGGCTGTAGGTATCATTGATGATTAATCTATCAATAGTATTCTACCCCACTGCTTGAGTGTACTATCCATTGCTGCAGGTGTTAAAGAAGAAAAGGTAATCACATAAAGTAAAATATAATAATGCATAGATGTTAATAAATAACTAATATGTCCCAAATAATAATATTGATAAAATGTATAATATAATATAAAATATATAACAATATTGATAAAATATAAAGTGTTTAGGTGATGGACCATGGATTCTGGTACAATATATATATATATACACGCACGTGTGTGTATATACTCACACACACCAATAAAATTCGAGAAATTGTTCATCCAATTATTAAGTTTAATAAGTTTAAAAAGATGTAAATTAAATGGATAAATTATAAAGCAAAATAATGCTTCCATTCAATCTTAATTCCAAAAAATTTTCTGAGCTATTAGTTGAAATTTCACAATAAAAATTAAATGATCACAATTTGATTTTCTTAAGCAAGATCTGTAATGTAACTCCAGTATGAAAGTCAATCTAAATGCTAACCAAAAACAATAATAAATTATTAGGCAATCAATAAAGTAACATAATTATAATAAATATACTATTGTACACAAAACTATATCTTAAAACAGGCAAAAAAAAACATTTCAAACACATTGTACACATTTCAATATTGTTGGGTGTTCATCATTGATTGGCATTAACGAATAATTTAAAATATATTACCAACAATCATAATTATTTTATTCTTTTATTAAAGGCTTTTCGCAGAGGCAAAATTTAACAATAATATAAGCATAGAAAAAAAAAAGTTTGAAGTTTCATTCTGTAAATTACTGTACTAAAAAGACTATATTTAGTTATGTTTTTAGACATTTTAAATGTACATTAAATGTAAATTTCATCAAACTAGTCAGTAAAAATAATATTTTGACTCACATGATATAATTTAACTATAATGTTAACCATTAAACCAGTAAATATTTATCACACATCCTATAAAGCAAATCAACATTCTTTCTTCTATATCAAATGCAATGTTTTAATATTTCCCCCCCATAATGTACAATTCATTACCATATAGTAAACACACATTTTATTAATAAATATTTCAACTGTAATTTCATTTTTTTTTTTACATTTTTTTTTTTTACGAACAGCAATAAATAATACATGATTTTTATATGGTTTGGCTAAGCAGTTTATAAAGTCACTTCTAATTCAAACAAGTTTATTTATCACAGGAATTTTGATTTTAACATTATTAAAAAATAATAATAAAAGTGAATAAATAATTATAAAAAAATATTATACTTAATAAGATAAAAATGATTTCTTTATCCTAATCATTATAGAATCAAATTATATAAGTATAAGTAATCCAAAGATAATGAATGACAATATACCAAATTTGTAACAGCTTTTATTAAAATAGAAATTTAAAAAAATTAATCAGAATTGGAAAAAATTATATCATAAGAAGTAAAAAAAAAAAAAAGTAGAGAAATTTATAGGTGTGGAGGAAATTTTTAACTTGACTAACAGGATTTCTGGTCATATAGCTTATGCATAGAAACCCTCTTTGTTTAAAGAGTAATCATTTCACATTATATCCCATCACTACTGAAAATGGGAAATGTTTATACTGGAAAGGTAAATATGAATGAGACATTATATTAAAGAATGTATGAAGACTTAGAAAAAATAAAGTGTTTGAAAGAGAGTAAAAAAGATGCAGTGATTATAATTTTATGATATTAGAATTATGGGCATCTGGAGAATGGATGGAAAATAAGTAATGAGTTTAAACCAAATAAATTTAATAATATTTAGGAAAGAATTATGAAAGATAATGAAAATAAATTTTAAGAACTATATAAATATGATTAAAAAATGTTTCCAAATATTTATTTAGAACAAATATGATTAATCAGAAAAAAATGGAATAAAAATATGTTTATAAAATGTAAAAGAAAGAAAAAAGACATGTAACGAGTATAAAGAGACCATCAAGAAACAAATGAAAGAAGAGGTAACAGTTAGATAAGGTATTAATTTAAGAAAAAAATAAAATTAAAATTAAGATAGAAAAGGAATTGACTTAATAATAAAAATTAAAGGAATAAATTAACAATGCAAAAAAACGTTTTGTGAAAAAATTTGATGAGGAAGAAAAATAAAAATAAAAGAGTGTTTTATATTGTTAAATGCAGAGGGAAGAAAATATAAGGGCAGGGAAGAACTTGTAAAAATAGTCACTGATTATGTAACACAATCTTTAGATGAAACATAATAGATGAATATAATTCATTAGAGTGCGTAATTTATGAAATTATAGATAGAATGTTGGAGGAAGAATAAATAGATTGAAAAAAGATACAGCAAGAGGACTAGGTTAACCAACTATACATCACAATCAATAACTTCTATAATTTATAAAATATTTAAAGGTAATTAAATCTTGAAAAAAATTCATAATGGATTTTGTCAAGGAAATAAATAACAGATATTTATTCATTGATATTTAGTTAACTGGAAAGTCTTATAAGGAAAATGAATCAGTATTTACTATATTTTTAAATATTGAAAAGATTTATAAATGGTTGAATAGGAATAGATTAGCAAAGAAAATTTGAAAATATAGAAATTGACTTAGGTTGCTAAAAACGATTAAATCTTTACAAAGATATTTTTATAAATATCAACTAGTGAATAATATAGAATCAATAAATGTTAAATGTAAAATTGGATTGAAATAGGGATGTCTATTGTTACTATTACTATTTTATTTACAAGAAAATTGGAGATTGTAATAGAAAGATTAAAGATAGTAGTTCTTATTTTTTGTTTTGCAAAAGCATTTTTTGCAAGCAAAGTAAAAAAAAAAGTAGGGCATCATTAAAAGAGAAGTGTGAAAAGAAAAATTAAATTCAATAAAGAGAAATCTAAAATATTAGTATTTAATGAAAAATGCAAAGTTGAATGGATGGAAAATTAAAGATATTGTCTTGAAGAAGAAAAATATAGATATTTAGAAATTGTGTGAAAGGAAAAAATGAATTAAATTACATAAATATTTGAGAATTACATTTGAAAAATAAAATAAAAAAACAGAACGAGATTGATTAAACATCTGATATGATTCTAATATGAAATATGTAGAATAATTTGGAAAGAGGTAATGGACATCTATTTTATCATTAGGAAATGAGATATTTTAATGTTGATTAGAAAACTTATGAGACAGAATACAAAAGTAAGTATATATTTTGTAATGGTCTGCATATTCTAATTTAATTGCATCATGGTCATGACTTGGTTATGAGCAGGGTCAATAGAAGGCTGTAAGCAAGGCATGAGAGTGCTGATACAAAAGGGTGTGAAAACAGTGCAGAATTAAGAATACATTTTTGTTGTTACGAATATTAATTAATGCGATTTGATTCATTATTACTCCAGAATAGGGAAATATAAGCATATTAAAATAAACAATCATTTCTTGAAATGCAATTTGTCAATTATAATTTCATATGATTTGTTTTTCGCTTATGATACCCTCAGTTATGTCTTCTTATGCTGGGTTTATATGATCCATATTTCACATCACATTGTTATGTGATGTGAAAATGGAACAGTCTGTTTTACCATTACTATACATTCCATTTATATATATATTGTGATGGTGATTTGGTACATAATAATAAACATAACTTCAAATTTTGTATTGGCTTATTATAAAAATAATAAAATGATAAAAATCAAGTCAGATGTCACATGACTTAATTTAATAAAGCTTGTATTTACAAATGTTATATATAGAGTTTGCAAAATAAGCTCTTAACAAGCTTTGAGAATATCTTCAACCCCAGATCGGTTTCTGCTTCTGGCATCGTCAGTGAGGTGCTAAAGCTATTAATATATGGTGTATCTGAATTTAGTTCAGTCCCATATGGCTATTTGAGTTAGATAGCTAGATTGGAAGACATACGGATGTCTGACAATTTCAGATTTTCTACTCAATAATTATACCTTAGATAAAGTGCTGGGCTTATCCTAGTATTTTTAATCTAATGCTGAATATCCTGGCACCTCATTGATGACACCAGAAGCAGAAACCGGTCTGAGGTTGAGGATATTCTCAAAGGTTGTTAAGAGCTTATTTTGCAAGCTCTATATATAACATTTATAAAAATAATATCTTAAATTTACCATTTCAAGCAAAATTTTTAAAAAAATCCAAGCCTCAGTGTTTTTGCAACATTTGAAATTCTTGTAGCAATTTTGGAAAATTTGCAGTTTTCTATTAAGTTTTAAAAACAGCACAAAGATAATTTTAAGAAGAAAAAGGGGGTAATACTATTGTATACATGTGAATAAATTAGTTAAAATAGGATCAGTAAAGCAATATTAATATTAGTATACACATAATGATAAAACTATTTACAGTAATAACAAAAACTTCTAATGCAATAATTAAATCTGAATGTGCATGTATATTAAATATAAAGCAATACTATTTTAAAATATTCAAATAAAGTTATTTTAAATTTGAAATAAAATCTCAATTATTGTAAGAATAGTAAATAAAATAAAAATCATTTATCGTAATACCTATAATATAAATATTTGTTCTAACATTGTGATTTGTATATTTAATTTTATTAAAGTATAATATTTTATTTAAATATGTTTTAAAATGTTATGTGCATGTCTTTCAACTGCCCTAATGAAGAAATAAAACATCTGAAAAATATTCATCATGGTAAAATGCATAAAAAAAATTTTTTTAATGTTTTTGAAATAGAAAATTATAAGCCATTTTGCCAATACCAATATGTCAATTGTCATCTGCTGCTGTAGTTTATAGCCAATATCTATAAAATTGGTACACACCTGCATTTTGAATATTTATTTATTTTAACCCAGTTTAAAAAATTAATGGAATTACTCTTTGTAAACAATTTTCTTATAAATGCTAAAATTAGGGAATTACTAATTATTCACTCCACACATATACAAATGAAGAAAAATAACTTATTGTGATTTTCTTAAAGTTTACCACATAAAATGGATTGAGTCAAAAGATAAAATTTTGTCGTCATTTATTGTTCTACCAGATATAATTCTTTTCCATCCTCTGAGATGTTATAATTATAGTGCCAAAGGTTTTCAATCATTTTTTTAAAAAAACATTCTAAAAGATTTCAGAAATAAAAATAATTGGAACTCTTAAATATTTTAAGTGGATTTTAGGTTATAGATTTTTTTTTTACTTATTATTATATATATATTGCTTTATAAAGTTCCCATAGGAGGAAAGCTCAAAAAACAAAAAAAACAAGAGGTTTTATATATTATTATAATTTCAATATCATGACTTAATACATGTGCATTTTGTTTTGACAAGATTATTAATATTAATTATTATTTAACCATAATTTAAATATAGTAGTTAATGTTTCATATGACTTATTCGTCATTAAAGATGTCTATGGTGTTACTATTACAGCTCATAAGATATCTAAAGAATAACAGTAAATGATTATATAATTTAAAATATTTTATAAGAATTACCCCTTTTTTATCAATATAGGTATATTAAAGACTGTATAAAGATTTATATAATTAATTACTTTTGTGGCAATAAGATTGACATATAAATAATATTGTTGTTCAGTAGAGGAAAGCTTCTAGCAACATGCATTTTTTATTGATAAATGTTAGCGTACAAGTGAATTATTTCAATTCAAAACTACTTGATGTTCTAACTTATATTTATGAAAATGATTTGACCATTTTGTTCCCAAATTTGAGCATATTATTAAGAATATTAATAACTTCTCCTACATGTGTGCCTAGTGAAGACAGATTGTTATCAAAATTAAAAATTATAAAAAAAAAAGCTGGTAAATTTGTCAGTGATGATGATATTGTATATAAATTTAGGTCTATAAAAGCTCGGAAAGTAAATTTATAATTATGTAATAATAATTTTTTCCATTATTATCATGTAGAATTTGTTTTATTTTATTTTATTTTTTTGAGAGAGGGCACCAATTATTGTTTTGCATAAGGTCGCTGACAACCCTTCCTCCAGCCTTAGTTATGATCAATGGTGGATCCAAGTATTATTTGGTAGTTGGTGGCTTCTCCTTTTTCTTAGCCAGCTATAATGACAGTAAGATATGGAATGAAGCATGAATAAGAACAAGAATCAAGAAGAATCATTTCAAAAAAAAATATCTTGGTTATATATATATAAATAACTACAACCATTAAATGTCTGTATTTTTAAATTATATAATAATAATTCAAACAAATATATTTAACACAGTATTCAAAATTAAATAATCTATTCTTTACCAGAAGTACTTTCAATTGTTTCACTGACAATCTTTATCAACTGTTAATACAAACGTACAAAAAATAAAAACTTGCATTACCCATCATTCAATCTATTCAAATTTCCCACAATTCTGTTGTCTTTATATTAGCCGATTGTTTATTCATCAAACCACCTCTATTCCTAGATATCATCATTGCCTCTTTAATTTTACGTTTTTCACTACACCTTTCAATTTGAATAATTTTTATATCTCTATTATTAAATTTAAAACCATAATTACATGTTTTATTATGATCAAATATAATTGATGGAGTATTCATATTTACTGAAGATATATTTTCTTTCTGTACACGTTTATATAATGTCTTATGATCATTATATCGTTTTTGTAATGTACATTTGGATTCCCCTATATATTTTATTCCACAACCACATTCCAACATATATATAACAGAACTTAATTCAAACTTAGAAATCTTGGCTTTGGAGTTATTTATCATATCATTTATATTATTTGAAGAGAAAAAAGAAATTCTACACAAACCACTAAAAAGTTTATAAATTAATTTAGCTTGTTGATTAGATATAAAAGGAATAGAAATCCATTTATCACTTTTTAATTTACTTAATATTTTCTTATTATTACTCTTATTTTGATTATATTTTGTAATTGTATTATAAATAATATTCCTTCCATAACCAACATTCAACATATCAGTAATATATACATTAATATTTTCAATTTTATCACTAATAAATTTGCACAAATAATCATTTCTAAATAAAAATGACTTCAAACCAGCTAATTTATGACTCATATGAACTTTAGAATTATATGGAATATAACCCCTAATTTCCACAGGCTTTAAAATCATATTATAATCAAACACATTATTATTTCTTTTAATAAATATATCTAAAAACTTTATAGAATCTTCCTTCTCTTCATTTAACACCCATTTTACATTATTAATCATATTTAACTCATTAAACAAATTAACTATTATTTCATTATGTGCACATATAAATACATCATCAACATATCTACAATATACTTTAATTCCTTTATATTTTATCTGAGACAATATCTTAACCTCATAATTAGAAATAAAAAAATTACAAAGCTGTGATACCACCGGAAGACCCATTGGCCAACCAAAATTCATTTTATAAAAGCAATCATTAAACCTAACATATATATTATCATTCACAAATCTTAATATTTTAACAATAAAATTCCTAATATTATTATCTATAGATTTTAAAAACAAAGCTCTTTCAATAATCTCTATTGATTCAATACGATTAATTGAACCATACATTTCAGATATGTCAAGTGTACACATAACATCATTATTATCAATTTTTATATTTTTAATCCTATTAATAAAATCAAATGATGATGAAATCGTATAATCTCCAAATCCAAGCACATCTTGCATTATTTTTTCAATATATCTACAAGCATTATAATAAAAAACACCACCAAAATCAACAATTACTCTTAATGGATAACAATTTTTATGCAATTTTATATTTGCAAAGATTCTTGGAAACACTGCAGACGACGGATATAAACTGTAATATGTCTTTGCATCAATAACTTTTTTCTTTTTAGCAGTCATTAAAATGTCATTAATAAATTTCATTCTATATGTATCAATATTATTTAATTCACTTTTTTCAAAACAAAGCTTCTTCATTTGATCCATAATTTTCATATTATATTCATCCTGTTTCATTAGGCACATCCGTAAACCCTTGTCCTCCTTCAAACAAATTAATTTATTACTTTTTAAAAAATTTTTAAATTCATAAATTTGTTTTAACCAAACATTATCATTTTGCTTATCAAATGTTTTATTTTTTATTTCATTAATTATTTTATTCCTATCATTTAAATCACAATTTATAACACCAAACGAATATTCAATCGCAGCATTTAATTCAATACTAGAATCTTTCCAACCTCCACCGACGTATTTAGATCCAAAATTTAAAATATAACGCTGATTAAAATTCAAATCAACTCCAGAGATATTCACATAGTTTTGATCACTAAAATTTCTTGGAAACTTTTTATTATACAAATGTTCAATTTTCCTATTAAATTTATCCATCATTTTTGAATGCAAATTATTAAAACGTATTTGACAAATCTGTTTATATTCATATAAATAATCAATATTATTAACGTAAATAAAATGATTTAATGTTCTTAAATACTTTCTATTATAAAACAGCAAATACTTACATTGGTCAATTATATTACGAAGTATTATATTTTTTAGATCATCCATAGATCTCACACTCAATTTACATAACTTATTTATTTTAATACAACAACAGTTAGGAAACACTTTAAAAATCCGACAGGAATACAAAAACTTTATTCTGCACTTTAACGTAATAACTTTAACCGTTACTTTCCGCCATTCCTTTAAAAGCCAAATTCCATTTAATTGCTTTAAATCCATTTCATATATAAATAACTACAACCATTAAATGTCTGTATTTTTAAATTATATAATAATAATTCAAACAAATATATTTAACACAGTATTCAAAATTAAATAATATATTCTTTACCAGAAGTACTTTCAATTGTTTCACTGACAATCTTTATCAACTGTTAATACAAACGTACAAAAAATAAAAACTTGCATTACCCATCATTCAATCTATTCAAATTTCCCACAATTCTGTTGTCTTTATATTAGCCGATTGTTTATTCATCAAACCACCTCTATTCCTAGATATCATCATTGCCTCTTTAATTTTACGTTTTTCACTACACCTTTCAATTTGAATAATTTTTATATCTCTATTATTAAATTTAAAACCATAATTACATGTTTTATTATGATCAAATATAATTGATGAGTATTCATATTTACTGAAGATATATTTTCTTTCTTACACTTTATATAATTCTTATGATCATTATATAATCTAAAGTTCATATGAGTCATAAATTAGCGGTGAAGCATTTTTATTTAGAAATGATTATTTGTGCAAATTTATTAGTGATAAAATTGAAAATATTAATGTATATATTACTGATATGTTGAATGTTGGTTATGGAAGGAATATTATTTATAATACAATTACAAAATATAATCAAAATAAGAGTAATAATAAGAAAATATTAAGTAAATTAAAAAGTGATAAATGGATTTCTATTCCTTTTATATCTAATCAACAAGCTAAATTAATTTATAAACTTTTTAGTGGTTTGTGTAGAATTTCTTTTTTCTCTTCAAATAATATAAATGATATGATAAATAACTCCAAAGCCAAGATTTCTAAGTTTGAATTAAGTTCTGTTATATATATGTTGGAATGTGGTTGTGGAATAAAATATATAGGGGAATCCAAATGTACATTACAAAAACGATATAATGATCATAAGACATTATATAAACGTGTACAGAAAGAAAATATATCTTCAGTAAATATGAATACTCCATCAATTATATTTGATCATAATAAAACATGTAATTATGGTTTTAAATTTAATAATAGAGATATAAAAATTATTCAAATTGAAAGGTGTAGTGAAAAACGTAAAATTAAAGAGGCAATGATGATATCTAGGAATAGAGGTGGTTTGATGAATAAACAATCGGCTAATATAAAGACAACAGAATTGTGGGAAATTTGAATAGATTGAATGATGGGTAATGCAAGTTTTTATTTTTTGTACGTTTGTATTAACAGTTGATAAAGATTGTCAGTGAAACAATTGAAAGTACTTCTGGTAAAGAATATATTATTTAATTTTGAATACTGTGTTAAATATATTTGTTTGAATTATTATTATATAATTTAAAAATACAGACATTTAATGGTTGTAGTTATTTATATATGAAATGGATTTAAAGCAATTAAATGGAATTTGGCTTTTAAAGGAATGGCGGAAAGTAACGGTTAAAGTTATTACGTTAAAGTGCAGAATAAAGTTTTTGTATTCCTGTCGGATTTTTAAAGTGTTTCCTAACTGTTGTTGTATTAAAATAAATAAGTTATGTAAATTGAGTGTGAGATCTATGGATGATCTAAAAAATATAATACTTCGTAATATAATTGACCAATGTAAGTATTTGCTGTTTTATAATAGAAAGTATTTAAGAACATTAAATCATTTTATTTACGTTAATAATATTGATTATTTATATGAATATAAACAGATTTGTCAAATACGTTTTAATAATTTGCATTCAAAAATGATGGATAAATTTAATAGGAAAATTGAACATTTGTATAATAAAAAGTTTCCAAGAAATTTTAGTGATCAAAACTATGTGAATATCTCTGGAGTTGATTTGAATTTTAATCAGCGTTATATTTTAAATTTTGGATCTAAATACGTCGGTGGAGGTTGGAAAGATTCTAGTATTGAATTAAATGCTGCGATTGAATATTCGTTTGGTGTTATAAATTGTGATTTAAATGATAGGAATAAAATAATTAATGAAATAAAAAATAAAACATTTGATAAGCAAAATGATAATGTTTGGTTAAAACAAATTTATGAATTTAAAAATTTTTTAAAAAGTAATAAATTAATTTGTTTGAAGGAGGACAAGGGTTTACGGATGTGCCTAATGAAACAGGATGAATATAATATGAAAATTATGGATCAAATGAAGAAGCTTTGTTTTGAAAAAAGTGAATTAAATAATATTGATACATATAGAATGAAATTTATTAATGACATTTTAATGACTGCTAAAAAGAAAAAAGTTATTGATGCAAAGACATATTACAGTTTATATCCGTCGTCTGCAGTGTTTCCAAGAATCTTTGCAAATATAAAATTGCATAAAAATTGTTATCCATTAAGAGTAATTGTTGATTTTGGTGGTGTTTTTTATTATAATGCTTGTAGATATATTGAAAAAATAATGCAAGATGTGCTTGGATTTGGAGATTATACGATTTCATCATCATTTGATTTTATTAATAGGATTAAAAATATAAAAATTGATAATAATGATGTTATGTGTACACTTGACATATCTGAAATGTATGGTTCAATTAATCGTATTGAATCAATAGAGATTATTGAAAGAGCTTTGTTTTTAAAATCTATAGATAATAATATTAGGAATTTTATTGTTAAAATATTAAGATTTGTGAATGATAATATATATGTTAGGTTTAATGATTGCTTTTATAAAATGAATTTTGGTTGGCCAATGGGTCTTCCGGTGGTATCACAGCTTTGTAATTTTTTTATTTCTAATTATGAGGTTAAGATATTGTCTCAGATAAAATATAAAGGAATTAAAGTATATTGTAGATATGTTGATGATGTATTTATATGTGCACATAATGAAATAATAGTTAATTTGTTTAATGAGTTAAATATGATTAATAATGTAAAATGGGTGTTAAATGAAGAGAAGGAAGATTCTATAAAGTTTTTAGATATATTTATTAAAAGAAATAATAATGTGTTTGATTATAATATGATTTTAAAGCCTGTGGAAATTAGGGGTTATATTCCATATAATTCTAAAGTTCATATGAGTCATAAATTAGCTGGTTTGAAGTCATTTTTATTTAGAAATGATTATTTGTGCAAATTTATTAGTGATAAAATTGAAAATATTAATGTATATATTACTGATATGTTGAATGTTGGTTATGGAAGGAATATTATTTATAATACAATTACAAAATATAATCAAAATAAGAGTAATAATAAGAAAATATTAAGTAAATTAAAAAGTGATAAATGGATTTCTATTCCTTTTATATCTAATCAACAAGCTAAATTAATTTATAAACTTTTTAGTGGTTTGTGTAGAATTTCTTTTTTCTCTTCAAATAATATAAATGATATGATAAATAACTCCAAAGCCAAGATTTCTAAGTTTGAATTAAGTTCTGTTATATATATGTTGGAATGTGGTTGTGGAATAAAATATATAGGGGAATCCAAATGTACATTACAAAAACGATATAATGATCATAAGACATTATATAAACGTGTACAGAAAGAAAATATATCTTCAGTAAATATGAATACTCCATCAATTATATTTGATCATAATAAAACATGTAATTATGGTTTTAAATTTAATAATAGAGATATAAAAATTATTCAAATTGAAAGGTGTAGTGAAAAACGTAAAATTAAAGAGGCAATGATGATATCTAGGAATAGAGGTGGTTTGATGAATAAACAATCGGCTAATATAAAGACAACAGAATTGTGGGAAATTTGAATAGATTGAATGATGGGTAATGCAAGTTTTTATTTTTTGTACGTTTGTATTAACAGTTGATAAAGATTGTCAGTGAAACAATTGAAAGTACTTCTGGTAAAGAATATATTATTTAATTTTGAATACTGTGTTAAATATATTTGTTTGAATTATTAATATATATATACTACTGACCTCTTGTTTTTCAATACCTTGATGATCTCTTTATTTTACTTAACCTAGGTGACCTCAGTTTATTTTAATTACATTTAATTTTCAAAATACCATAATTATTTAACTGATTGAATTTTTATCTTGTTTTCAAATTTCTTAGCTCCAAACACAAAACCAGTCTGCTTTTTAATTATCCTATTTTTCATTCTTTTATTACATGAAAACCACTCTTTATATTGGATAAGTAGGTACTAGATAGGTGTTTTATGCACAAACCTTCCTGCACCCATTGATTACTCTGGCTTGCATGAGTGGTGCTATTTTATGAAGTTTTGCCTCTGTTTCTTTATTTTATTTACCAAATGTAATTTTTTTAAAATTAAACTTTTAATATCTATTTTCATTAATATTAGTGTAACTAATAGTTGTTTTTGTAATAAACAACTTATAAGAACATGGATTAGAACATATTCTTTTAAATAGATTTTTCTAATTCTAAGTTTTAGTCTTTGATAAGAAAAACTGGCTATACTGTTTTAACCTACTTTATTATATAGTTTCTTCTAAATTTAATCACTTATAATAAAGTCTATTTATTAAAATAATATTTTTAAATAATAATTCTTTATGAAATTTCAACTTTACTTTATAATAAAACCTATTACATTATTTAAACTTATTTTAAAATATTACTTTTAATAAACCCTTATAAAATATCAACTTTATTTCCTAATTTTAAAAATTTATTCAAAGTTATTTTTATTATATATATATATATTGTGACAGTCAGTCTTAAAGACTGGCACAAAGATGGCTGCAAGCATAGTTGCAGTCTGAATAAACATATATATATAAAAGAAATAATAAAAGGTTGGTCTGTGTACGTATACTTTCTCTTCGTTTGCTCACAAAATAGATTTTAAATTAAAAAAAAGATAAATGGTGACGATACATTTTAAATGTACAATCATATACATTTAAAGTGAAATGCATATTTTTTTTCTGTTTTAATAAATGTATCATTTTGATATGGTGGAAGGGATATAAAATTGTACTGGGAAAGTTAAATGTAAATAACCCAGCAACTAAATATGTTTTCTTTTTAAATTATCAAATTTCGATGTATATTTTTATTTTTGGATTATGTGTTGAAAATAAATTTATGTACAAAGTTTTTAAAATAATGTTAACCTTGTTACAAGACGTAATCTTTATAAAATTTTTGTTTTCTTGGTTAATTATGGTTTTAATGACCGCAGGCAAGCCAGTGATTTCTCTCTTTTGTTATAGTATTTTTAGAGAAATTGTAAAAGCATATGAATAGTCATTTGGCTTGACACCTGCAGATTAAAAATTAATTAAAACATGGGATAGGAATGTAAATTGCTAATGGTCTAAAAAAAAATTCCTAAACAGATTTAAAAAGAAAAAATGTAGTTTAATTAAACTAATTAAAAAAATCGAAAACAGCAATAGGTTGTAGAGGGGACCCTGTAATGAGGGAGATATATGTGCTGATCAGGTGATATAGGGGATTATGATTGTAAATTGATTCATTTAGTCAGTTCGACATATTGAATTCAGTTGAGTTGAAGACAGGCAGTTCAATATGTGAAGTTAAAAGCAAGTGACTTATTTTTGTTGATGATCGGTGCAAGCATTCATTTATGCAGAGAATGTTCTTTTTGTGACTTCATTTGAATTTACTGAGACGTTTGATTTTGCTTTATAATTAGCAGCAAAGAGTATATAATTGACAGTAAAAATTTCAAAGTCATTGCAAGCTGTAATCTCGTCTAATCTGAAGAAATAAAGAACTGCAAATAGAAATCTATAAAGGAATCAGGAATGTAACCAGAAAAGTTTGCTGAAAGAAACAGATTTGAGGGAATCATTAAAAAAATATCGCCAGTTATTTAAAGAATTAATAAAATAATTTCAACGAGAAACCATCATAACGGGGAGTAATTTGAAATAGAAGTTGAAGACGTCTAACCACAGCCAGAAGACGCAGTTAAAAATCACTTAAAACCGAAGTTCAGCACAAAAATGGAAAAAATAAAATCAAGACTGAATAGTATGGCCCCAGTGAACATGGAGTAGAGAACCCGCTTCGGTGCATTCGCACTGCTCAAGACCTATGTAACCACCAAGTTATGTGACTCTGTCCATTCGAAAAATGTAGCTGCCTACGAACTATTTTGCCTGCCATCCATAGAAGAGACCCCTTCAGTTGCCTGCTCAGGATGTATATATCTCCTTCAGAAGCCCTCAGCCCAGAAGAAAACGAAATCTACGGGAAGTAAAACCCTTTATAATTCTAAACATAATTATTTTGTGTGTGTGTGTGTGATTTAAATATTTTTACGAATGATTTGTTTTCATCTTTATTGTTGTAGCTATAATTAGATAGTGAAAATTTACGTAACCTTTTATATGTATTTGACCAATGATTTTATTATTATTTCTATATGTGATTCAATAGATTTTATAACCAAGATCAATTTTAGTATAGTATGAATGTTTTAGATTAATGATTTAAGGGAGGTAAATTACTCGTAAAGTTAGATACACACAAGTGGGAGGCATTAGCCTGTTTGCCCATTTTAGTTTTATTTTATTACATAAATATCCGCTACGGGCAGGATAAATGTACAGTCAATAACTGGTCTTTCTTTAAGAATGTATCATACAAAGAAATGGGTCATTAAATCTACCTTCTCATACAGTTGAAAGACTATGGAATGCGTGCGTTCATTTATAAATAACTCTATCTTTTTAATCCGCCACGTGCAGAATTCAATACGTTATAATCTACCGCAAATTCATTTCGATTAGTATAAATTTATTCCATCCGCTACGTGCAGGATAATAATGATAGTAATAGTAAAAAAAATAAGGGAATAAATAAGTCTATTAGTTCCTTGTTTGATCCGCTACGGGCAGGACATTGAGGAACTCTCTTATTCAAATATAAATTGCGGTTAAATAATAACACCAGATAATAAATTTTTATTAAATTAAGAAAAAAGACAGAGGGTTTTTAATGAAACACGTATCTACCATGGATCGTATATATATTGAAATCACGTATAAAATATATCCTATCAAATGCTGTAGTGTGTGCAAACAAAGATGAAACTTAGACCATCCTATCCCATGGGGTAAATATTTAATGATTTTAAATTGGGGTTTTTGATTAAAATTTCATAGTGTGTTTTGTATTTAAATATTTCTGTTGTTATTTATTTGTAATATTATAAAATTAAGGGCTAAATAAATGCGGAGATAAAATATTAAACTTTTAACGTTGTGCTGTGTAATTAGTTAAGATTTTATCGTTTATCCTCCTTTATTAGCTAAGCAACAAACCAATTTCCCGAGATAAAGAGTAGATGAGCTAGCCTGGGATTAATCTCTATCGGGACATAGAGTAATTCCTTAGAAGATCCATCTTTCTAGTGATGTATTAAGTAAAGCATCTATATTATTGATTTTATTAAGTCAAAAAGGGACTAACCCTTATCTAAATTATGCAGTCATATCCCTCTGGGGAGGGAGCAATCTTTTCTCAGAGGTGGCGCGTAAAGGTCTTGGTGAACCAGATCTTTCAAAGGTATGAGTGTAGTAATTTACTTTTATGATGCAATTCTAGAAAATAATAAATGATGGTGTCTAACTGAATACCTACAATCGTTGCTCTGTTACATAACACGCATTCCATGCTCAATGTGTGTAGATATACGTAAGAGGCGTAAACGGACCGGTACAATATATTTTTATAATGCTATTCTCACAATTATTTCAGCTCACTACCATGTGTAAGATCATATGGCTGACAATGAAATAGACAAGACTATCCATTCCAATATGCATTAGATAATAAATTGTGGAGTTAAATAAATGTATTAAAGAAAAAATGAGCAGACTTCTTTTTTAATGACAGAAATTAAAAGCAAATTAAATATTTTTGGAAGCTTATAATCATCATCAACCATTATCAATCCACTGCAGGATGAAGGTCTCTCCAAGTTTAATCCATCTTTTCCGATCTTTAGCTTCTCTTCTCCACATCACCCCTGCAAACTTTCTTATTTCATCCATCCATCCATCTCACATGTGGTGTCATAACAAGCATGTTGAACAACAAAGGTATTACAACTGCAAAGTTAATTAACTTATTTCTATGGATTTATATAAGAAATGTGTAGAAAATGTATGCATGATCAGTACATAATTATAAAAGTGGAAAAGAGGATAGATAAATTAGTTAGAAAAAAAAGTAGAGTTATGGAAAATGAATATAATTAAAAATAATAATTTGAAATTATATAATATACATATATTTACATACACACACATACTATATAATGTGAAAGGATTTATAATAATAGGAGAGGAAACTTATTATTTGATATAATGACAAGAACTTAAGACACTATAAAAATAAGGTAAACTGAAATAAAGACTTGGACAGCATATATAATTTGTACAAAAATTAAAGCAAAAATATTGAATATTTATTTCAGTATATTAGAATGTTAAAAAAATCACAATAAATTGGAGAAGAAATTTAAAGAAGATATTTTATAATCTTTTGGTTAGGTCTTTATAATAAAATAAGATATCTGAAAACAGGATAATAGAACTAATAAAATTGTTATTAAAATGGGATTGGATAAGAAAAAGTAAGAAATGAATGAATTTATTGTGGTATATAATAGTTTTAGAAAGAGGATTTCTGAATATATAATCTATGCATAGACATTTCTCAGTTCATTTAAGAAGTCATTTACAACATATTACATTATCATGCTTAGCTGCACAATTGAGTGTCCTCCCAAATTCTTTATTTCCTAAATATGCTTTTCTATTGTAGATGATCAATTTTGAGCTAATTAAGTTTCTTTGGTAACAGCTTTTAATTTTCACTGAACCCATCTAATAATTACATTTTCTCTTATTCAAACTAATTTCAAATAATCTAAGCAAACTTGCTTGTATTGCTTATTTATGTTGGTCACAAGGCCAAAAATTAATTAATTAATTAAGATGTTTTCCTGTGTCATTTAGCAACGATCGATACAATAGTTAGATATATCTCAATTGATTCAACTAGGTTAAATGAGAAGAACTGTCAAATTCAACACATTATTTTGATATTCAAGTAAAACATTATCTTCTGTATTACTCACCATACAATATATTATTTTTTATAAAGATGTATAAATTGTATTAAAAGAGTGACAAAGATTAAATTTCTATTTACTAAATCAGTAAATGAGACACACACACCTCCAAGCTCTACTTCCACTCACATGTTATGGAAATATTTATTATTATAACTTAATAGTATATTTGTTTCAGTAGTCTGTCCTTATATAAAACAATTTATTGTAATATTAAATAATGCAAACTATATATAAAGTTACACATTACATAGCATTACATAAAGAATATTATTTATTTACTGATGTAAAGAATCAAGCCACTGATTTGCCAATTACTCATACAATTAGATCAAATGCACATGGATTGCTAAAAAGAGGTTAAACAGTCTTTTTAATAAATAGCCCTCTGAAGACAATGATCTCTTCAAGAGCTCTTCATATAGAAACAGTGAAAGAAAATGCTTTGTACTCCACCAAGTTTGCCAATTGCAAAGTGGTAGGATATGAACAGTTTTCAATCCTTCTAGCTAAGAATATAAAGATATTTAATTACTGACCAATGCTGTACAATTAATGGGTTGGCTATTGACCAGTTATTTAATAAAAAATCCTAAGCCTCTTGGCAAAAATTTCATTTGTCCCAGATTCGAACCTTTAAGTCAGAGGTATAAGGGGAAAATGTGCTACCTCTGCACCATTTAGACTGTTACACATTAATAAAACATTTACAAATTATTCACAAATTCCATGATGAATAATTCATTATTTTCGAATAAACATCAATTGTGACATGAAGCAACTGTCTTTGTTGTTGATATGTATATGTATGCTTAAATGCACATACATAATATAGGTGTAAACTTAATGAGAAAAAGTTATAAGTTTAAATAAATTAAAGAATTTTGAAAAACTAATTCTTTTTAAAATAGTAAGTAAAAGATTTATAACTTTAAGATTAGAAAAAGATTATTTTCTAAAATGAATACCAATCTAATTAATGAGAGTAGAATACTTCGTTAATGAAATATAAAAAAAACAAAAAAAAAGGAAAATAAATAGGGCACACTGATGCTCTATCATGTATGCCTGATCAGACTGAAAGATATAAAAAAGAAATTAATTATATCGATGCCTTGAAGAGTCAAACCCTCAACAGCACAATAGTGACTGCATGGTCATCCGAAGACAATGGCTAACAATGGATGGTAAAGCAGATCAGCAAAGGATGGCCGAATCAACGACCTAGTTTTCTTCATAAAGAATTATGGAATGCCCATGAGAAGTTGTCTGCATGCAAGAGATGCATTCTGAGGTGTGATCGCGTTCTAATCCCACTAAAGAGTAGGAATCAAATTCTAAAGCTGTTGCACGAGGGCCATCCAGGCATCATTAGGGCAAAAGCATTAGCTCATAGTATGTCTGGTGGCCCAGTATTAATAATGACATTACAAAAATGCAAACACTGTCAAACATGCGCTAAAGTGCCTCCAGTTAAGTCTGAACCATGACCTAAATCTGAAACGTCATGGCAACAGATACACATCAACAACTGCGGCCCATTTGAGGGTCATTTATTTTTGGTAGTGGTTGATGCATTTTCAGTGTGGACCGAATATAAAATAATCAATAACACAAGTACAGACATGACAGCAAATTATACGAAATTTTTGCTCATCACAAGTTTCCAGAAATGCTTGTTTCAGAGAATGGAACTGGTTTGACTTCAGCAAAGTTTGAAGAAGTGATGCAAGAATGGGGGATTAAACACACACTCATCCCTCCTACTTCCCTCAATCCAACAGACTAGCTGAGAAAGCTGTACAAACTCTAAAGTCTTCCATTAACAAACTGGGTAAAATTAAAATACATGAAGCAGTGCTGACTGCACTCCTCCATCAACATGAGACCCCAGTGCTAAATCTGGAAAATCACCGGCTAAAATGTATTTAGGTAGAAAGTTACACACAAAATTATCAAACATTGTGCCAATTGGGGATCAAAATAAACACCTATAAATTTAATAAATTTAAACCACAGGAAAAAGTGTAGGTGAAAAAATAATACAAACAAGTTTTTCACAGGTGGAAGTTTTTCATCATCTATCAAAACAAGTAGTTATAGTTCAAATAAAAAATGGGGAAATACTTCGCAAGCATGTAAACCAGTTATGTAAAGACGACAACAAGGAGATAATACCCGACTTATTCAACACAACGGACACCGCTGACCAGTTATTAAGAGGGAGCACACCAAGTGAAGTGAAACATAAACAACATGCTAAAAGGAAAATAAAAAGACCCACATATCTTAATGACTACATACTGAGTTCAGAGATTAAAAACTGATCTCGGAACTTGGGGAAGTAATGATATGCATGTGTATTCTTGAATGCACATACATATATACATATAAACTTAATGAGAAAAAGTTATAAGTTTAAATAAATTAAAGAATTTTAAAAGACTGATTCTTTTAAAATAGTAAATAAAAGATTTATAACTTTAAGATTAGAAAAAGATTATTTTCTAAAATAAATACCAATCGAATTAATGAGAGTAGTATATGTCATTAATGAAATAAAACAATTAAAGGTGATCGAGTTAGACTTCCTTTATAAGATAAATGACAAACTATAAAAATAAGTCATTAATTAAAATCAGAAAGATATCAATGTAAATTCATTAAAATGAAGAATCACCTGATCGGATGGATGGGAGTACAAGCCAATCAACTGTGGAAATTAAAACAATGAAGGCCTTTATGAATTTGAGGAAGAAGACTACACTTGATTCTTGGAGCTTTGCCTGTGCACTCGGACATATATATTGGAGCAAATAGTCTTCCATGGCACACTGACTTCAAACGCAGAGAGCTGGCCTCCAAATGTGGGAACAACCAGCTAGGACTCTTATAGGTCGTATTGATCTAAATTATTATTTATATATGCCTTCAGGCCTTATTACATTAAATGATTGGATATATGTAAATAGTTTAAAATGCTATTAAGAATTGTTCATTAAATTATCTAAATATTAAATATTTAACAGTGATTTGTACTCGTGGGAAGTGCACTCTTAGCATCAGCTAGACATAACAGTTGGGATACTGAGAAAGTTCAAATAAGAGAATTATTAAATATTTACAATGCAATTTCAGATAAACATTCCAATATAATGTGCTTATTAGTATACAACTACTCAGAAGTATACTTATTAGAACAATATTTATTAGTATATTTGTTTGAACAATTCAAGAGCCAGAAATCTCCATGAATATTATGCTCTAGACCAGTGGTCTTCAACCGCCGGTCCACGGCCCGGCATCGGTCCGTAGAAGTTTTTTGCTGGTCCGTGCTAGACTGGCAAGAAAGTTTTTAATAACAAAATAATAAGATTTTAAACTTTTAATTAATATAAACAATTTTTATTTATTTTTTCATCGCACTTTTACCTGATTAAAAAAAAGAAACAGAACAAAATCTAATCAATCATACATAAATTAATTTGTTTTTTTAGTTATCACAGATGTTTATGGAGGGGGGGGGTAGAATTAAATTTTTATTGCTTTTCTAAAAAAATTCAAAATTAAAAAAAAAAAAGTTTTTTATTATACAAACTCCATATATATATAACTTCATCTAAGGCTAAGCTGTTTACATCTTTAAGAAAATTTATCTATAGACTTCTGCTGGTCTACGAAACCTTATCCTTATTTTTGCCGGTCTGCGAAATCTTATCCTTATTTTTACCGGTCCGCAGGTGTGAAAAGATTGAAGACCACTGCTCTAGACTCTACCATTACACTAAACTATGCAGATAAATAATGTATTTTAAAGTCATTCTTATCACTGTAAATGAAAGTCAGTTTGAAATGTTTATCTTTATCTACTCATAATCAACCTATTAGTACTCTTTATTTTAATAGTAATTTTTATATTCCTATATATTTTCTTAATATTATTACTTTCTTTAAATACTTTTGCATTAACTTCTGTAATTATTGTTTTTATTTTACAAATAAATATTGTAATTACATTTGATTTTTTTCATGTCTTATTTTTTTACTAAAATTAATTTCTATGAAAAGTTGTTATAAAGTTTGTTGATATCAAACAGAAACTTACACATCAATAAAGACTGAATACTAATGATATACAAATACTCTTTTTCCAAAAGCTTAGCAGTTATAGTTGCTTGTCTATATAGTTAGATAAGCAAAATTGTTTAGGTTCAAATTCTTATGAAGTGTGAAAATATCAAGATATTTGTTTGATTATAATGAATAAAATATGGGTTCTGAATGGCAAAAATAATTCTCTCCTCCAAAAAAGATTAATCAACCAAAACTAATCTACGGATTTGTATTTATATATAATTTACAGATATTTGTAGCTAAGGCGTTCTAGTAAAATTAATATAACTTGTTATATTTTATTTGCTGCTAATTTTAAAAAATTTCATTTTGAAAATGGGAGCAAAAAAAGTACACAAATATGTGTGCAAACCACATGGTTAACAAACATATACAAATAACCAGAATAAAATAAAATTTTCTGAAATATTTAAGACGTGAATTTGATATTCACACACTTAATATTGAAACGGAAATCTCCAATCCTTTTCCGTTTCACCATCAACCTAATGACCTACTCGTCTAAACTAATTTCGAACCTATTTTTAATGTAAAAATGTAATATATAAGTCGAGCGGGAAAACTTTGCTACAATGGCCGCTTGAATGGCATCATCCATTTACATACGAAAACACGCTATAATTAGACAGGTTTGATACAATTATAGCGGAGAAATGCTCATAATTTATTATAAAATGTTTTATTAATTTTCAGTCAATTCTTAATTATATTCGCTATTATATTCGTATGTGGATGGATAAGTTAAACATTGGAATGATATATATATATTTAAGTTTAAATAAAGATACTGTAAAACATTTTCTTTAAATTATATTTAACGGTTTTCTGATTTAATGTTTTACATATATAATTGAAACTAAAGTATTTTCTTTAAATTTGCTTTTTTTTTTTAATAAACAAATAATATTGTAAGAACAAATATGTTAAAAGTTATTTATTTCAGTAAAATAAAAATCATCCATTTGTAATTAAAAATGAGAATTTTGTGTAAACAAGAGATCAATTAGTGACTGCACCCCGGGTAAAAAGTAAAATCTGTTTTCTGATTGATTTTTGTTTGCAACAAAAGACTTTTTCATTAAATCAGAATACCGTTCCTTCTGCTAAGTAATAACACCTGAAAAGGAATTTAATTAATGAAAATGAATCAAATTATATAGTTTATATATTTTGATACATTTTTTTAAGGAAATTAAATATAACACCTCGGAGATTTTATCAGTTGTTGTAGAAATTGAATTATATTATTTTGCTTTAATTAAAAGTCAATTGGTCCTGAGGCTTACGAAATTCCAGAAAGGTGTTAAAGTTTAGTAGAAGGATATAAATAGGCCTTATTTTAAGCGGGAAGAGAGAATCCATCTTACTTTTGAAGAGAGTCAACAGGAGAAGTTTTATTATTGTTCAACCTTAACATGTCTGGCTAAAGTCAGGCAAAATTTTGCTGCTTTCCCGTGATGGAACGCCTAGTTCAATCCATCAAATGCCAAAGGAACAACCAAGCTTACACCAACTAAATTTGAAGATGCCATAAGCCGTAAAAATAATTTGCCCTCGTTCCGATTTCAATCCAGCTAAAGAAACACTATTTTAAAAATCGTCTCCCAACTAAATTGAAGATGCCATAAGCCGCCAAAGAAGTCACCTTCGTTTCCAGCTCGAATCTCTCCTTAGCTACAGAACTATTTTAGTATTATTTAAAATCGCAGAGCTCTGTGTGCATTTCAAAAACATTCATTATTTCTTCAAAAACAGGTTAGCTAACCATATTATTGCAATTTCTTTCTAAATTTTTTCCAAATAATATTGTAAATTCTCTAAAATGAAATACTTTTGCAAATTTCTTTATTAATTCAATATTGTAAACTCTGTCTAAATCGTATTTGAAATCTATAAATGAAATATTTTTGCTAAATTTCTTTGTTAATTAATATTTTGCTATATAATTTAATCACTGCAGTTATATTTTGCTTTTCTTTTGCTTATTTTAATTATTGTTAGTTATGCCTATGTTTCGAAACGGCGTGCATTTAATTATAGAATATGTTTTTAAACATATAAATTTAAATTATTTATATAGCGTCATTTCGTGCGCTGTTTCGAAACCCAAATTCATATTTTGTCATTTTGTAAATTAATTAATATAAATATAAAATGTGGCTTTTCAACCTTTATTTATTATGTTACTAAAGATTAAACTAGCCTGGAGTGCAATCATAAGTATATTTTTTTAGTTAAGTATTCGTAAGTCCCCTATTAAATATACTTTTCCCCCCTTTTAAAAGTTTAGTAGTTATAGATAACTAAAGAGATTGAACGAGAAAAGTAAAGTTTGTATATATATATTCCCGTCAGTAGCATATCGTATTTCTCATGCTACAGAAGAGTTGGCTCTTTTGAATCAAGCTGATGATCTAGTGTTCATTTAATATATAATATTTAATTTATAATATCCTTCAGCTTGGCGGATGTGGAATTTATTTATATCTTCTCGTTATGCTGTTTTTTTTATACATATATAAGATGGAGCCACGGTAAGTCCAGCCCATCTTCTCTTATGGGTAGTGCAGTAGCGAAGTCTGAGCTACGGGCCAGATTAGCACGTAAGTCCCCCGCCTCTGAACCAAATAAAGGTTCCCCATTAGCAGCATGACGACCGGTTCTTGGGTAAACCGTTGTTTGTCACAAAAACCCTAAAACTATTCTTCCATCCGCAGAGCCACTTTATTATTATACTTTACTTGTGCCTAGCGTATTAGTAAAATCGTTATAGCCAACTCTTCCCTCCCTAATATGCAGTCTTCGGCGTTGATCCGAAGCATTCTTGAAAACCCGTTCGATCTAAAGCTATCTGGGACGCTTTAAAAGCCCATAGTTAAAATAAATTTATTATAATTAAGATGTATTAAGTTTCACTCCAGACTTGGTTTGATTTTACGTAAAAGAGCCACACGAACTGATGATGAAAGGGCATAACTGGTAAAAGTTAATGTAGTGATTAGTTATATAGTAGGGTATTTGTTTCCATTAAATAATATTGGAGCAATTAAATAATAGCCAACGTATCAATTATTGGCCTAGAGTAATGTTACTTTATAAATAAAATGCCTGCGTGCATTTGCCAACAACAATTGTCAATAAATATATTTTAATTCATCATATATCAGTTTCTGTCTCATTATTAAATCAATCCAATTCACTAATTGCCCATAAGTATTCATTAGTAAAGCCCCTATTATTTAAATATGTTAGATTTTATCTGTGGAATGTCTAGTATTTACGTTGTTTATATATATGTTTAAGTCCATGAGTCTTATTGTTTTCTCCGATTTGCTAGTGGGCCGGATGAAGAATTAAATCTCGTGTGCTACCATTGTTATGTTATCCATTGGGTGTTAGATCTGGTGCTTGGAGAGTGGGTTCGAATCCAGGCTGGTCCCTGACCTAAATCTCGGGCTTGACTGGGTTTGAAGTACATTTTGTGAGTTCCAGCTCGTGTTAGATGGATAAGCATGTTTTGACTGGCACAATATATAGTAATAAACATTTTTAAATTAGTCAATCAGTTCCATGATATCTTCCTAGTATTAATTTTAAAAAACAATATCCATACATCTGTAGCAAGATGAAAAAAAATGATGCCAGCTATACAAGAAAACTTTTATAGTTTAAAATAAAAGATATGAACTGAGCTTGATATAAAATTATCAAATACCAGCTATCTTTAACATTTTTCTAAGCCATAAACAGAATCTATTAAGATAAACTTCATTAAATTAGTTCATTTTCATTCTGTAACTACATGTCACTATAGATTATCTACAAATGACATAATGAAAGCTAAAAGACAAGATCCAAGATAGTTCAAAAATCGTACACATAAAGAGATATTAGAATTCATATGGAGTAAATCACTACTAAAATAAGACAAAATCTTGTATATATTGAACCTAGTACTCTATTATTAAAGCTAATAAATAAAAGTAATTAATTTGTATAACTAAAGTTATAGTATAATAATAAAATGATGCAATTTAGCACTCATCAAAGATTAATAAGAATTAAGTAATAATAGGAAACTTATATTTCTACAAAATTATAGCTAATATTTTTATCTCTAAAATATTTTAACTATTGCATATTAATAATAATATGCACATATTTTGCAACTTTTTGATGTGGTGAGGAAGTCAAAATAAAATGTGTTGCACATGATGATTGGAGCTGATATCTCTTAAGATTTATTTATTATATATTTTAAAATTATTCTGTATTTTTTAATTTGCTCCTTATTTCTTAAGATTATTAATGTTATTAAAACAGGCAAAAACTTTCCATACAGTAGTGCCACTCAGTGCCAAACAGAGTAATCAATGGATGCCAGAAGGCTTGTGCATAAAATCCCCATCAGTGCCTACTCATCCAATATCCCCAGACTAGTTTCTGGCTGTTTGGCACTGAATGGCACTACTGTATGGAGAGTTTTGCCTGTTTTAATAACAGTTATGTGCTAGCATAAGAAATAGTGATCGTGTGATTATTAATGTTGTTTTAAAAAACATTAATGTTAAATCCTCAAATGATTAAATTTCTGTAAATAGGAAAAAAATATATGAATTTAATTGAATTTTAATTGCTGTAAATAACATACTTAATAATATATGAAATAAAATTTAAATATAATTCTTTTGTTTTGATACGTATTTGTAATAATTAACTTTAAATCTTACTTAGTGTGTTAAATATAAAGATCATGTTCCCAATGAATGAATTTACATCTTAACAAGCATAACACAGTTTGGGATAACTTGAATTAATCAGCATTTTTAAATTTATTAACAATTAGTAGTAACATGTGTATATATAAAAAAAATAGTTCTAACAACTCAAATGATAGAAAGGAGTCATGATTTATGGATTCTGAACTTCAGAATCTACTACCCTATCACTGCTCTAAACCATGTATTTGTGAACAACTATTAGAAAATAAACAAACTATTACACAATAGTAGTTTTGATCATGAAAACATTACTGTGATGATAATTAGTTCTGATTATTTATTACCATATGAAAGTAATATATATATATAACCATTAGAAACCAGTTAACTCTTGGACAACCCAATATAGATAACAATCAAGAATTTCAAACTGTTGTCAATGCAACAATTTGAAATTCTTGATTGTTATCTATATTGGGATTATCTAAGTGTTGACTGGTTTTTAATGGTTACTTATAAATCCACTTAGCCTTGAGCATTATTACACTTAATATATATATATTACAATCAAGTAGCAAATCTATTTCTCCTATCTTAGTTCTACCACTTAATGTAAGCATGAGCAATCAATAGATGCCGGATGGTAATATTTAATAACTCCATATCCAGTGCTATCCATATCTTCAGATTAGTTTTTAGTTTATAGCTTTCACCAGTGAGGAATTCTGATTTGGCTCTGTTGTATTTTGTAAAAATTACATACAAGTTTATGCACTCCAGAAAAACTAGTATTTATTCGAGAGGTTGTTTTTAGATCGCGCACTGATAACTGAGGAATTTAATTAAGGCATTAACGTAATGGCGAATGTTAATTCCAAAAAATATTTGCTGATTGCAAATATTTCTAGATAAGAGACCTTAGCTTATTGGACAATGTAATTAAATGCTGCAGTTATCAGAAAGCTATAAAAAGACTGGTAACAACTACATGAGGCAGTATTTGAGTGCATCTCCAGTAGACGTTCCTGTTTAATTCCAGTAGGAGACATCTCACGTCAGTGCTTCGGTTAATGGCCAGTGCCCAGTGGAAATGTAGTTCATGAGTATAGCTGAAAGAGCCCATGGAGATGGGAGACCGTAGCCTGAGGAAACCGTCCGGATAGCAGCTGATATTATGAGTTGAGTTTCCAGTGGTTTTCAAGTGGAGTTACTGGTAGACTGTTGCAGAGACGGAAGCTGTAAGGAGCTTAATGTCAGTTGCAGTGCTATACTATGAAGCGTTCGTGTGCAGCTAAACTGGACTGGGGCTAAGGTATGCGTAAACCTAGCCCATTGTGAACAGTTTTTTGTAGCAGCCAGCCTGAATGAACATCGAGGGAATTGAACATTAGCGATCTGTAGAGATAAAGTTGTTGCGGACTATTTCGCTATTCTGATTACTTAAAAACATTGTGTCTTAATGTATATAGTCATACATATGGACATAACAGGCTCCAATGCATCTTTCCTCCTGAAGACATTTTTTGCAGTAGGTGGTGGAATTGGAGTAAGAAAAATAAATTTTCTATTTAAAAGTAATGTGTAAAAAGGGATAATATGGTATTTTGTTGTTTTTATAATAATGCATATCTGCAATATATTCAAATATTATTCAAGTTATTTTACACCTATATTTAATCTGTTAATTTGATAATGTAAAGAGGTTTACTAAATTTATTTATATGTTTCTATATTTAATAAATGATGAAGAGGGTAGAAGGTTACAAACTATAATTGACAGTGGTCAAGTATATTTGTTCAGCTATTGAACTCTATTGCTTAGTTACCTTAATCTGTCTTCTGACAAAATCTTCAACATAGTTCTTCTAATTCTGAATAACTGCAATAAACTGATTAGAATACCCTCCCCCTGCCCCCTGATTAAAGAAAATAAACTATGCTAGTATCTTGTCGTGCAAATCTTTTAAATATAAGTTTTAAGAAGATAACATCTAATGACATTCTACTATAGTTTATTCCTGCTATTATATTATTGTACAAAAAAAATATTGCTTCCAATGAATGTTTACATTGCAGAAAAGCTGATCTCTGCTAAAATATCAATGCTCATAGCTTCATAAACTTTTATTATTAAAGAATATAATGATATATGCTATCATTTTCAAAATTACTTTTTATTTTAAAACAACCCTAATGAACCATAAAAAAATGTTCTGTAATTAAAAAAATTAGCTACAATTTTTGTAGGCACCAATATCAACAATATTAATAGTACAATAGACTTTCTAAGAATAAAGTATATTAGGTACCCAAATAATTTTAAATAAAATCTAATAAGTATGATCTAAATTTATGATAAATGAAGTATATGGCTGAATGGAGTGATTAAAGGTGTATAAATAATATTATATAGATATATACAGATCAATGCATAAAGAAATAATAAGTGAAGTTGTCATTCTATAATGAAAAAGAAAGCTTTTTTTTTTTTAATAAATGGCATGTTTAAAAATGTAAATAAAAATGATTTTCTTTGTTTAAAATATGTATATCAACTATATAGTTAATTTACAGTACATTAGATCACAACATTGCTCAATAAAATTAAAATCTTTAAACACTGTCTGGCGTCAATTATCATTCTCATACTGATAGAAAGTAGCTACGAATATTTAAATCATTTTGATGTTTTTTAAAAGCAAGTGCACTATGAAATGATTATTATCTAGTGACTTTTTATGAAGCTATGAGCAGTTACTTGATCATAATCATACAAATTTGTAATGAATATAAAAAAATTTGGAAATTTTAATATATTAAATAATTTTAAATAACTAATTTTTCTTTACACAATTTCATTAATGGCTATTTTAAATATTTTCTATTAATTGTAAAAGTTCACATGTACAAGTTACATTTTCCATATATATTAAGATAAAATATTTAGTGAATAAAATATAAGAAAACTGCATAAAAGATTAAGCTCAATCTATTTACTATTCAGACCAATTCTTGTTATGTAATCTCAGTCAATCTAAATACATATCTTCAAAATTAAGAAAATGAGACCATGAACATGATTATCCATATTTTGAATTTAAGAATTTAACTGCTCAACTTTATAAATTTATTGTTTCAAAGTCAGAAAATATGATAACATTATTGTAATGAAGATGATGCTGTATCAAAGAAATTGCAATAAATTATATAAGAATGAAATTAATAGTCATCATTCTCCATAAATTCAATGAATATTCAGAAAAAGTGTTGAAAATTATGTCCATTGCAATATGATAAATGTCAATATGAACAGTTTGTCCTTTTCTGAAATAATTACCATCTGAAATATGTATATGAATACATATTCTGTCATGTGATGTCTAAAATAAAAAATGGGTAGTACCTCCTTATTGTAAAAGTGATGTTCTTAACAGTTTAGACATAAAACGATAATTTCTAATTATTTTAATAAGTTCATAAATAAATTAAGGTCTTTAAATATGTAATACTGAGATATAAACTTATTCAAGTCAGATCTCCAAAGAATATATTTTCTAATAAAATTGCAAATAATGCCCCTTTTCTCATATCAACACCCATATTTTGTCTGATCAATAGATAGACATTGATAAAAGAAAAAGGATATGTTTTCTTTTCACCTGAAGTAAAGCTCTGTTATTATATTAGTAATATCTGAAAAATTAATATGCATACTTTTAACAATCAAAATAAAAAATATATTGTATAAATATTATACAAAATGTAATTTAAACTTATATATAAAAAAGGTAAACAAAAATACACATAAGTTGAAATGTGTATGTCTTGTTTTGCCAATATAATAATAAGATATTTTATAAACTACCTGAATTTTTAATGGAAAGAGTGATTCTGCAAGCAACTCTGTATACTTCAACAATATCTGAAAAGAAATGTATATTATTTTTAAAATTCTTCCTTGCTGGAGTATTAAAAACATAATAAAATAAGCTTCATAGATACTGTTAAATAGAAAAAACAATACTCGTTAATTAAATCTCATGAAATTACTTAATTCAATATTATATAACAGAAATTATTGCAGTCAGATAATTAATAATTAAATAGTAATAACATCTATCTTTACTACAGCCTTATATAGGCACTGAGAAATCTGTATACATTTATTGATTAATGCATAGAATGTGTACTAAGAAAGAAAAATCATGTAAATTTAATAGGTTTATAATTATATTACTAGAATTAAATGTAAGATATAAAATTCAAACAATTTACTTTTACTGAGAACAAAACTAAAAAAAAAATTACTTAAATAATTTTTTTAATTAGCTGGCTAGTAAACTGACTTTTAATCGAACATCTTTTCAAATAATTATTCAAGAAACCTAAAATTATTATTATTATTCCCTTACTATTATGATTATTCCTTAGCCTATTTCTTACAAACTCTTTCAAAAATTTTTTTTAATGTTGGCCATGTAGTGACATCTATGACCTCTTACTATAATTCTTAAATCATGAACATAAAACAACTGCAGCAAATATAATTTAATATGAAAATATCTGTAATTTCTTTTGACTATAAAGATAGATACTGCCAACATTGTTGCATTTCCTTATCTAGTTTATAATAGATGAAAATAATTATTTTCATTTAGATTATTTGAGATTAAAATATATATATATATTGTCACAGCAGTTTATGAACTCCATCAAATCTATAAGAAAAAAAAGAATGGATTGCAGATTAGGAACTTCTGCCAACACATAAAAGACATCTATTAAACAATAAGGCAAAAATTAGATAATAATCCAATGATCTGAGTAAGATATTAATAAAATAGCTATTTAGATATATTATTTTTAAAAAAATATATATACAGTTTCATCAGAAAGAAATGCCATTTGAGCAATAAATTTCTTTCAGATGTATTCACATATGTATATATTATTGTCTGTTAGAAATTATTTTGAGAATTTTTTGCTACTTAGCTGAACATTTTTACTATTAGGATAAAAATTGAATATCCCATTATATCCTAGTAAAACTGAATTCAATTTTCATTGCAAAACTAATCTTTTTCACTTTATTTTAAAAGATTATAATTTTAAAAATATTAAATAGTATTAAAATTTAAATAAATAAAGTAAAATGCATTTCTATTTAATTTTGTTTTAAAAAAGTTAATGTCATAAACTAAGCAAAGAATAGATTACTTATATTTTCTTTTAAATGAAAAAAAAAAAATCAGAAATTGCAAGAATTTTACCTTTAACAATAAATTTCTTTCTTTTTTTTTTTGGTTTTACAACTATTCAATTTTATAATAGCTTATTTTTTTGTTACTTACTAGTAATGTATTCTGCCCCTTCTTCTGATCGTAATACTTCTTGACACACAGCTGAGCTGCTAGCACTGTTAAATACATTATTTGCATTTTTGATTAATTCATAACAGCTTTCTAAGCATCTTTGCCATTCATACGTGTGACGATCCATTTCTTGGTATAGAGTCTGCAATAAGAACAAAACTTAATTTTGATAAGCCCATAATTAAAATACAAACTTATTGTATTACCAGTAAAATAACCATTTCAAAAGAATAAATAAATGCATGATCAAAATGAATTTCCTTCATTCGTAAATCAGATGTTAAATTAATCTTAAGATATAATAATCAATATTTATTTATATGGCTTTTAAAAATAAGTGTCATTGGTGTAATCAAACATTTAAAATTTTTGTGATAACTATCATTCTCATATTATTTCTAGATACTATGTATATTTATTTATTATATTTTAAGAGTAGATATAGCCCAGTTCCTAGTTTTAGTTAAACCAGTAGCTTAAACCAAACAGATTTTTGAGATGGTTATTTTGTTTTCTGAACTCATACTATAGTCTATATATAACCAATAAAAATTGTATTAATTTTAACAATGTAAATAAACAACAACTATTCAATAAGTGGCACTAAAAATAATATTTCTAAAGTACTAATCTTGTGCACATAGTTAAAAACTCTTTACAAATTAGACCCCTCTCTTATCAATCTACTAACCAGATGAAAGATGAATCCATTTCTTACAGTTTCCAAAATTTTATATGATAGCAGATTAATAACTAAAATTTTATATTACATTAGCAAAGTCTTAATCTAATCAGCTCAATTTCAGATATTTACATGGTTTAGTGAAGTAGCAGAGCAGCAGACTTTAAACCCAAGAACAACGGATCGCAACATTTCTGTCACTTTTAGTAGCCAAACTTCTTATGAATTCCTGAGTGACAAATCATTTGATTTTTTTTTTACAGTTTTAGATAACAATGTATATATAAATTTCATTCATTTTAACAATTGCAATAAACGTTTTTGTTTATAAAGTTGTTGAAATTATTATAATTTATGTTGCATTGTTGTCTAAAATTAAACCGAAACTTTGCCAAGAATCCCACTAACAATATATTTCATTTCTATGAAATACCCATTAATAGTATGCTATCCATTAAATGTCTTAAGAACTATATAAAAATGGATTTATTTTTCATCAAGTTAGTAAATGATGTGTGAAAGCATTATTTGCAAATTTATTAAATAATTCCTAGAAAGTCTGACTTTTAAACAATTCTTATAATATGCACATATGAAGATTATTATTTTAGAAATGTTATTGTAATAAATACTTATGTCAAGTTCTATAAATGAGTTGCTATTAGAATTATAATCATTATAGCTAATAATTATGGAAACATAACTAATGCACAAGTTATTTATACACTTCACAGATTTAAAACTAGTGTGTGGATGAATGTATTAGGGCAGTGATGGGAACCTTTTTACGTGTGCATGCCAAAAATTTACAAATAATATATATCAAGTTGTTGATATATCAGGCATAGTTTTTATTTTATTGAGACAAATTTAACAGAATTTCATACAGATGAATTCACGATTTGACATAAATTTTGTCATATAAAAATCAACATTATGGATTTATTAATGAGATTTTTGCTGTTGCGCATTCAATGCCAATTGATTTATATCAAGTTCATATTTCATCATTTTTACTAATACAAACATCAAATTAGATTCATTAATCATATTATTTCTTATACTGTCTTTTATAAAATTCATTTGAAAAAATAATGACTCACAAGAGTATGTAGAAAAAAAAAAAAATGGACTGCCTGTGCATGTAAATAAAGTTTATTAAATTCTTGTAAATGATTTCAGACATTATATGAGTAATTATCATCTTTCATTAGAGTAATAACTCTAGAAAAATTTACATACAATCTGAATAACTTTGATAAGAAATGATAATATATGTAAATAAGTTTAGATTATGCAGGAAGGACTGACGTAAAAACTTGCAATGGCCTACTTAGAGATGTGCTGATATATTGAAAATATATGTAGTTATCAGCAGAATATTGGCTGAATAATTGAATAGTTAATCTCGGTAAAAAGCTATAGGTAATAGACATCCACAGTTATATGAACAATATTAAATTATTGTGCATGTAAATAAATTATTCATATAACTACAGATTAAAATGTATTTTAGAGATTATAAAGTCATTTCTAAATTCTACTAATTATTTTATTTATATACATTTATTGGCATGTGAATACACTTGTATGTTAGGTTTAAATTGTCTTAGTTTAATTTTTATAAAGTTATTGATGCTACCCAGCTGATAATTAAAAGAATACTTTGAAGACACAGTAATAATATAGTCATCACTAGTTTTTAAAATAATTAAAAGCTTCAATAATAGTATTCCAAATTCCCATTATTTCTTCTTCACAGAAATTTTTTTTTATTACACCCAATAATTGATCATTTTCAATTATTTCCTAATCATTTTTTGAATTGAGACATATTTTTGTTTCTATATACAATTGGATTTAGAATTGATTAATTATATTTCTGCATCTTTCAAATTCAATCACTCATAATGTCTAAATTAAATTTATCTGATGATGCTATGACAATGTAAAAAAAACTTTGATGTTTCTACAAATTGCTTGAATTGCATAAATCTTGAAGGAAATTAGTTAATCATCAACTAATTTTATAAATTTAATTTGATCTGATTTTTCATGAGTCTAAATCTGTGAAGATTTTGTTTATATATTTAAAGTTGTTTGAAAATAATGTCACGATTAAAAATTTAGCTTGGAGTGCTTTAAGTCAAATATAACAATAACCATCTCATTAACATTTTGTAGTTTAATATGTAATTCATTTGAATGTAATCATTTGATATCAATTAGTTGATTACATTTTTCAATGATTTTCTCACTATATAAAAAAATCTAACTTTATCTAAATGCTCAATGATTCTTTGAAAAACTCTTCCATGACTTAACCATCCTATATTTGCACACAAGGAATCCATTGTACATTGAGTTTACTTTATTTAATAATTTTTAGAAATTTTCATTTATTTAAAGCAGATGCTATTATAAAATTGATCAATTTTGTTACAAAGCTTATAACACCTTCCACAGACTTGGAAATTGGCCTTTGTGCAAAAAAATCTGTTGATATTTATTGCAATAAAAATCCAAACTGAATGACCAACATGTTTGATAAATAAATTGATAAAACTTATTTTCCCCTTCAGACATAATGCAAGCATCATCAACAGTTACTGATATAAATTTGAAAGGTCTATTTTTCTTTCAGTAAATACATTAACAATTGTATTGCAAATATCTATTTGTTGTTACCGATAATGTTAAATTGTTAAATTCTTTATTCCCAACACAAAAATGAATAAAATATGTATAAACAAGTTGAGAATACTTATGTCAGTACTCTCAAGACAGAAAGAAACTAAAAGATTTTCCATCTATTTTTGCTAATGAGTTATGTTTTTAGTTAATTTTAAGATTCTATCTTTCCCATATTTCTAATCAAAAGCATATCTTTTATTTTTTGAATATTTTTTTTTATGTTTTCAAAATCTGCAATAAAAACTGGTGTGCATTTTAATCATGCTTTTATATATTTTCCATCACTAAAAAATTTTCCACATTTGGAAATTACACTTGAAATAGAAAGAAAAAGTAGAAGCAATTATATATGAACAACTATTGATAAATTTCATTTAGAATACTACCTGTATATTTTTACTTTTAGTTGCCCAACCAATAAATTCTTTTTGTTCATTCTTGCTTTTCTCAAGGACTAATTTATAGTTTATCTCATAATGTTGTTTATTGTCATTCTGCATACAACTGTCCCAGAACATAAATCAAATACTATTTCATTGGCTTTTTAAATCATGCTATACTCTTTAACTCTCTAACTTTAAAACTCTTTGTTACTTGATTCTGATAAATTTTGTTTTTTATTTTTACTAATCATGTTGAATAGAATTGTTATAATTTTTTTTAAAAAATAAAATCAAATACATTTTTTTTAAATTTCAAAAACAACATTTTATTATAAGTTTAAATTATGTTTATAATACATGCACATAGCAAAAACTCAAGCAAAAACAAAACACAAAGTATATACACCACTGTTTGTTCTGCCTATTAATTACCAAGCAGCATGGAATGTATGAATGCACTTGCAATTAGAGATAGAAAGAGTCTGAACATCCTAAGTATGAATTATCTACAATGCATCAACTAATATAATGAAAAATGTATTTGTTGGTTAGTTTCTATTGCATAAAACAAAATTTTACTTGTACAATATTTTAACAATTAAAAAAAAAACAGAATACTTTGTAAGCATATGAAATATCACCTGTAAATCATTCATATGAAAATAAAGTTTTCATAGTGCTACCTCTGGCATAAATGTCTCACATTAGTCAAGACTGTATTAAATGAAAATTTCACTTAGTAAAGTATATTACTTATATGTTGAGTGCTAACCTCAGACCATAATAAGGTTCAGAAGTAGTGGATAATAAATAAACTTCATTTATGAAGGTTAATTGCAAATACTAGTAAGCAGTGCAGCATTCATCTATAAATATTCCCTATTACCTTATAGAATAAGATATTGGAATATTTAAAGCTATATACTGATTCCAACACAAACGTTTTTCTGTCTCTTTTCTTTATTCTTTCTCTCATTCTCTCCTCATTTTCTTTTTTTATTTTAACATAATATTTTGGGACCTGGTTTTCATAAGTTTCTCATATCAGTGACCATCTCTCTGAACTAATTATGATAGTGGAGGAGCATCTTGTAACCACATTTCTACTATTAAATTACATATATATGAGTCCAATGGATGTAATCATTTTCATTTGGTTGCTAAAAAAATTATAAAAATTTTATTTAGGAATGATAGAAATAAGACCATCTATTTGTTTGTAAAATGAGAAAAAAATGTGGATTCATTTTTTTTTTTAATGTGAAAAATTCATATTACAGAGTGATCTGAAAGCATTTATGGTATAAAGTAAACAAAATATGCTTATATGATAGTGCCCAAGAATGTCCTCTCTCAACAATTTTTTCATTTTTTTTGAGAAAATTAAAAAATAAATTAATAAAAATAAGAAATTTAAGATACAATAAGACAAATAAAGTATGCTAATGTAATTTTTTAGATGATATAGAATAAAAAACAAAAACAAATAGAAAATGAAAAACAGAAAAATATAGAAATGTAGTTTGTTGAAAATGAATACCAAGAAGAATAAAATATACATTAAATTGGAAAAAATATTTCACAGTTAAATACTGAAAAGAGAGATGTAAATTATACCATTATATATAGAAATAATGCAATACTATTAAAACACAGTTACTGACAACATTGTATAAATACTTGAAAAAAATATGACAGCAGATGAAGTTATAAGGAAAAATGAGATGAACATCATTTCTCATGAAAATGTTTGATAGAATTTAATACTTGGCTGAAAATAGAATGCAATGATAATTTTTATTTTGAAAGAAATAACTAAAATAATTTGATGGGAATTGTTTTTAGTGATGATATGAAAAAACATTAGACTGAATATACTAATAATACTCTGAGCACATGATTTATTAAAGATAAAAATAATGTACTTTTTCTTTCACTTTGAAGTTAATAATATATTTTATTTTTATTATTTCTTATGATTTTGATTGACTAGCAGTCTTCTTCAGAACTGGAATTAACATATATTAATTCTAAGGCAGTATGTAATTTGCTTATGCTGAATGTTTGTTATATATGTAATTAGAAGGATTTGAAATGAGGATTTTTCAATCTATTCATCTTCCACTCCATCTCAAGCAACTGATACACATGACAACATACATGTGAAAAAAATACATGATCCTAAATATACATATTTCTTGCAGAACTAGCGCTCATCAGTGCTCAATTTATATTAAGATAGCAATTCCTCAAACTTTAATGGACAAGCTTCGATCTTGTCACTCTTTCAACTATTCAACCATCCATGATCATGATCTTCCCACACATTTATACAATCAGTGCTTGGTTAAATAGTTGGAAGAGTAAGAAGATTGAAGATTTTCCATTAAAGCATAAGAAATTGCTATCTTAATATAAACCAAGCACTGAATGTATATATATGTGTGGGAGATTATGATCTGGTCCAACTAATAAGTTCTGGCTCTGCACAAAATACGTATATTAGGGATTATGTATTTTTTTCGCATGTATCTGGTAATGTGTGTCATTTGCTTGGAATGGAGTTGAGGATGAATAGAGTGAAAAATCCTGAATTCAACTCCATCTAATTAAATATTATATTAGTTATATCATACACTTAAACATAAGTATTTATATTATTATATATATATATATAGACATAGATAATGAAATCCAATCTATTAAAAAATATTTCAACATCCCGATTATATTAGCTTGCTCTGCCAACACAAAATAATCATTTGTATTAGCTGCCTTGGATTAGCAAATTTAATAATTGTTTTAAACATAAGTGAAATGATTACAATTTAGATGGAGCCACAGCTTCATTTATATACAATCTAATTCAAAGTTTCATGAGAAAGTCCCTTACTTATTCATTTTAAACCCCATGCAAATGAAGAAATTTAAGTCAAATATTTGCAATATAATAATACAGTATTATTTTAACTGTTATATATAATCTCTGGTTTTACTAGAATTACTAATCCTTACATACATCTAGGGCAATTAATACAAATAGTTATTTTGTGTTGGATGAACAATCTAGTACAGAGTAGATTCTGAAATGTTCACAAATAGTGTTTGGTTTGATAGGTCAAAACTGGAGATTACATATAGCTGTTAAAATAGCCTTCTATTTATTATTTGATTTAAAATTCTCCACTTGTATAGGCTTTAAAATAAATAAATAATGGTCAAGAAAGTTTGAATTAGTCATATATAAATGAGACTGGATGTCAATCTGGATTATAATGTTTTCACCCTTGTTTAAACATTTACTACATTTACTAACCTTTATGTACATCCAGAATGATTAATACAAATAGTCATTTTGTATTGATTCAATAATCTAGTATAGTGGGGGTGCTGAAATGTTTTTCAACAACATTTGGTTTTGTTGGCCAAGATCAGAGATTACATATAACACTTAAAATAACATTGTGTTTATTATATATAGAGATAAATATCATAATACCTTTAAATACATTATTCAGGTGTGCCACTTAGATTATTAAGTTGTTTTTTTGTTTTTTTTTTATAAAGAGATTTTTTAAAAAATGAACCCATGGATTTATTTTTTAATCTATTTGTAAAAAAGAATTTGCTAACGATGTAGCAACAGTTGGATAATGCATGCATATATTGTTGTGATATTTGTTTATATAAATGCCATTTTAGTGTTACATTTATATTTCATATCTATATATAATAAATTATGTAATTTACTTATTTCTATTATTTAAACACAAATGTATAATATGAATCAGTGCACATGCACTCATGATATATATATATATAATTATTAATAGAAAATGTCTCTATATTTATGATAAATAATAAGAGTATCAAACTCTTGATACAGTAGTGTCACCAAATGCAAGGTTTTGTAATCAATCAATTCAGGAAGGTTTGTGCATAAAATTCCTATCTAGTGACTACTCATCCAACATCCTCATACTAGTTTCTAGCTTGTGGCTTTCATCAGTGAGGGGACTTGGATTGAAAGCACTGCACCTAGATCTTAGGATCTAATGTAACCCCCCAGCAACCATTTTTTACATATTTGGTTAACTATAAAGCTAGAAGCTCAAGATGAAAACACCATAAATTTCTAACCCAAGCTCATGCATTTATATAGTCATATAGATCTAAACTCAGTTCAGCATCTATACATTTTGGTGTCTTTGGTTTTTCAAAAACCAGTCACCATTATCCTATGGGCAGGATAGATATAAAACCATCAAAACATCACATGATCACCATTTCATATGTTTACACATGTTGTTAATAAGATTATCAAACTCTCCATATAGTAGTGCTATCAAGTGCAAGCTTTTATAATCAATGGATTCTGGAAGGTCTGTGCATAACAGCATGTGTAAGCATATAAAATGATGATCATGTGATGTTTTGATGATTTTATATCTATCCTGCCCATAAGATAATGGTTACTGTGGTTTTTGAAAAACACAAGACACCAAAATGTATAGTTGCTGAACCGAGTTCAGATCTATATGACTATACAAGTAAATGAGTTTGGGTTGGAAACATTATGGTGTTTTCATCTTGGGTTCATAGCTTTATAGTTAACCAAATAGGTAAAAGGTGGTTGCTGGAGGGTTGCAATAGATTCTAAAATTTAGGTGCAGTGCTCTGGAATTCAAGGCTCCTCAATGATGAAAGCCACAAGCTAGAAACTAGTCTGGCAATGTTGAATAAGTAGACACTAGATATGGATTTCATGCACAAACCTTCCTGAATCCACATTGATTACAAAAGCTGGCATTTGGTGGTAGTACTACATGGAGAGTTTGGTACTCTTATTAACAGCATATGTAAGCATATTAAATGGTAATCATGTGATGTTTTAATGGTTTTATGATAAATATATAGAGAAAATATTAAAAAATAAATAATTATAAGAGATTGTAAAAGAAAATGAAAAAGTAGAATTTTAAAAAATAAATATGAATAAAATAACATTTAATTATATAATAATAAAATATATATGTAAAATAGGAAAAGACACAAAATAACATTACAATGAGTTTATTTCTGTTTGGTGCAAAACAGAAGCTTTGGATACCAGGAAAAGTGAGAAAAATGGAACAAGAATTTAAACTATAAAATGTTGAAAAAGTATCAAAATAAATTGTACAGAAAATGAAGAAACATAAAGGAAAATGCAAGGAATGACAGAATTAAGAATTTGGACTACAAAATGTTGAAATAAAAATCAAGATAAACTGTATGGGGAATGAGAGCCAAAGGTAAAAGAAATGAAAAAATATAGATTTTTTTATTCAAATCTTTATATATCAAGGAATATATGGTTACAATACTGGAACTATTAAAATATCTTTTACTAAAATAGGGTAGAAAAATAATTTGGTAATAAAAGCAAGAAGTAGATGAATTTACTATGGTACATAATAGTTTCATACATTATGTAGATTAAACTTAGTTGGTTATTCTCTTTAATTTATATATAAACACACCTAATAAATTGGTATATATTTAAGTAAAAATATAATATATGATTAAGTTCTGCTATCATTTTTTAAAATAATAATACACACACATATATATATATTGTAACGAGCACAGACGTTCGTTACATTGTTGTTTTTTTTTATTTATTAAACATGAAAGTAAATTAAAAAGTTCGCATTTAAAAATTTTCTTTTAGAATTAAAAATTGAAATTAAATATCAACTTAAACTCTTATATATTAAATCGCACAGATAATGAAAAATTATTAAAATAAAAATTTATTAAAGAAAAAGTATTTTAAAACTAAATTTTAAAAAGATTTGGAGATAAAATTATATCTTTAAATTTATCTTTAAACATATTTTTGATTTGGAAAACAGGTTAATTAATCAGAAATGGAAATGATTGTTAATTAGTTAAATGTAAACCAGCCTTGGCATTTAAATGTAAAAACACCGGTCAGATAAGAAAACAATAGAAACTTTCAGCAAATGAAATAAATCCATTTGGAAATCGGACCTCAACGAAAAGGATCATCTCATTGATGACGTAATGTTAAGTCAATCCTTCGAATACGTATAAAAGGAAAAATTTTGGAAATTATTAATTAGTGACTAGTTATTGATGATTATTACGATGTAACAGCTAGGTGTTAGTGCTGAGGGGATTGAAAAAGACGCACAGCTTCAATCCCTTCAGTTCTGCTAAGAAAGGAAGAAAAATGAACCATCGTTTCTACATTGAGGACCAACTACACTAAAAAATCTCCGGATGGATAAATAAATCGGCCAACAGGATACCAATCTTCGGACGACGTGGGAATTCACGTTCAAACGGCAAGGAATATATGAAGATGAACTATTTAAATAACCGTAAGAACTTTAAAATTTATGAACAGTAAATTAAAAACTTTCCAGATTTAAATAATTGCAATATTATTCTATCTGACCAACATTATTTATTAATTAGTTATAATTTTATTTAATGTATTTATTTTGTAAAATCATTTCCATTTATTTATTTTTTGTTCTTTAAGTTTTATTATGATTTTTGTTTTCCGTTAAATTAATTATAAAAATGTTAAACTTAAGTCGGGCGTGAATGGCTGTATAGATTTGTAAAGTTATATTAGGGGAGGGTAATCTTAGGTTATTTATGTCGTTGTTAGATTGGGTCAATGGATTGGATATATTGATGTAGTTAGTAGATGTAATCGGAGATTCGCTACGGGCAGAATCGTTTATATATACGCCGCACTCACCCGTTTGCCTATGGAAGGAATTATAAGACGGAGAACGCAGTTCCTTTCTATGGAGTTTTTTTTTATTGTTCTTCTCGTTAGATAGATGTAATATTCCTATCTGATTGAGAGTCAATGTCTTTTCTTAATTCTTTTGGTGCTGCCGTATTTCGTATTACATTGAATACATCGATGTATCAGATGGATTGATGCCAGTTTGACTGCGAATTTTAGCCTAAGGTTAAATAGGGATAGAATATTTTAATTTCAATGCAAATCTATGTAGTATTCATACTCGATTCTAAATAAAAATGCATTAAATTTAAGTTGTTTATAGACGCTTGCATGGATTGTTTATCGGTTAACTATGTTTTGCGTTTTCATATTTGATCAAAATATATAGACATTCGATAAATAATGATACCTTACGGTGAGTATCTAAAATGTATTTATTCGGATGTCTTTTAAGTTATTGGTGACAATGCAAGTATCTTATGGTGAATACTATTGGGTTACATATAAATTTCCCTCCGCAATTGTCAGTAATCAATAATTTTATATTTTGATCGCTTATGTTTACTTTGGAATGTTTTTAACCGTGTAATCTATGTAACCGATCTATAGCAACTTATTATAACAAGCTTTTATAATCCCATCTGTGCGAACTTAATTAAAATGTAAAATTAGAATATAATAGTAATTAAATGTAAATTAAAGTCAAAAATCAAAGTTAAAAAGAATGTTAAAAATTAAAATGTAAAACTAATACTAAAATAATTTTAAATCTTATATATATGTGCATAAATAAATGTTTGTATGTTAATTACTGGCAGTGGCTTATTTTATTCTTTTTTTATATATATGCTCTTAGATTATCTTATTAAATCTCTGCTATTCCACTGAGCTAGTGACATGGGCTAACGACCGGAACCAAAATATTTAAAAAAAAAAAAAAAATTTTTTTTTTTTTTTGACTTACGTATCTGCCTACTTATAAATTTTTCTAGGTTCAAATGCCTAGATGGCGCCCCGTAGAGCAGTTTACATAAGTCATTCTCCGGATCGTTACAATATATCATATGGATGAAAAAAAAAACAAATAGATTCAGTATAAATAGCGGTCTGAAGGAATTTTTTAAAAATTGTAATGACATTATGAACGTTTACTTGATACAATAACAAGATAAATGAAAAAGAATAATTCATTTAATTTGATGATAACTAAAAAGAAAAGAAATGCATATGATTGCTTGAAATATAGAACAATAGCATTATTATCTAATGCTTTCAAAATTTTACTAATAATAATTAAAAATAGGATGCAACAAAAGATAAATAGAAAGTTTGATAGTCATTAGTAAGTTTTTAGATTTGGAAAAAAAGCAGAGAAGTTATAATGGCATTTAGAATGATTTTGCAGAAAGATCTACAAATTAAAGAAGAAATCTTATCTAGCATTTATTGACTTGGAAAAACCTATTGATGGTGTGGATTGAAAATTGCTGGTTCAAATGATAAAAAAAAGTAGATCTTGATATTGAAAAAAATCAGTGTGGAAAAGGAATTACTGAACATGATAAAATTGAGAGAAAAGTTTCTTTAAAAATGTGATCAGTGAAATTCAATGTAATTTATAAAGGGATGATTGAAGTCAAAAAACATGCCTGCATTAACACAGCAATTCCTTAAAATCTGATAATGACTAATGAGTTATTGAGTTGACAACACATACATGAGTAAAATATTGTTTGGACATTATAAAGATTGATATAATATTGAATTAAATTATTTTGTAAATATTAAAAGGTAATATAGAAAACTGTGATATCCAAGTCTTTTATAATTGTATACTAAAAAATAAGTACAGTGCATGATAGATATTTAATTTCCCTTTGTTGTTTCCAAATTGACAGAATAACAAAACATCTGGGTCAATAATTTTCTTTTAAATAAGTTTTAAATTTTAAAATTACATCAGAATTATGTACTTAGATGGAAAAAAAATTGATTTTGTAATTGTAAAAATTCAATGACTAATAAAACAGAAAGTGGTGTTCATTTTGTTGCTGAAACTGAATAAATTTCTAATACATAATTATGCTAATGTTTTGAATAATTAAAGTAATTTGAAGAAATTAACAACTTTATGGGGAAAGAACTAGATATTGTTTACTGAAAGCAATATTATTTAAAAAAGAAATAAGATCTACTATAAGAAAAAATTAATATATAATTAATATGTTTTAATTGATTTAAATTTATTTTAGACATTTAATGACAAAAGATATATCAATACATATACATGCAAATTGGTTTTAGTTATTTCTATATGCATTTCTAAATGTTTAATAAGAATGAAAATTTAAAGAAATAATTTTTTTATTAGCATAATATGGATAATAATAATTTAAAACAATGCATTTATAGAAAATAAGTTATTTATTAAGAAAGACACAGTAAGCAATTTTAATTATCTGTGATAACGTTAAATCAGGATAATATTTAGATTAGTGACTAATTATGTTTAAATTATGTGCTAAAAAAATTAAATAAAGTTAAACAAGGTACTTCATTTGTTTCTGTTACAGCACTATAGCGATTAGTCCATGGTAATGGAGCTCCATTTTGAATGAAGTTACTACTGGATTCATTCCCAGCATTTTTGCTAACTACAAAATAGTAAAAAAAAAAGGATCTTACTTCATTAAAATCAGCAAATATATATTACAATATAATACATACATATATAAATAATGAAAGTGTGTTCTCTATTTAAAGACAGACTGAGACAACTAGGCAATAGGGTATTATGACCAAAAAGTAAAAATTATCAATGGTAGTTAGCTATTGCTTACTGCTCCCTTAATGCAATATATTCTACCAACTCGATGCTTAAAATTATATAATAAACTTTAATAAAATTCAAGTTTATTCTGATCTGCGATGTTTACATCAAGGCATAAGTAATAAGGAGGTTTTTTTGTAAACATTCCTGTGAACTTTGTATTGTTATGATTTATCATTCAGATTTTGGCTATTGTATATAACATTTTAATCTTACTTTCACAAAGCACTAATGTGAAGTATTTACATGCTCTCATAATACTGCACATAACATGTAAGTATGCATTGTTATGGATACCTCAAACACTCCTCCAATACCTAGTAGTACATACCATGAGATTCAACCCTAATTCAAGACCCATGATGTTAGTGACTTATTAATTACCAGATTAGTAAATGTTAGGGCACACAAATTAACAAACCAATAACCACAATCTAAATTTAAAATCATAACCTAAATAAAAAATAAACAAAGATTTAAACTAAATCTATTAAACAGACATGATAACTAACTGCTTAGAACCACTACTATTAAATGTATTATGATTGCAAACACAATACGACAATACCTGAGTGAATGCAATCAAGAAATAAAATAAACTAATAATATTAAAATAGAGAAAAGTCAAATAAATAAAAAAAATAATATAATTTTTTTTTTGTATTTTTATTATCAAATTATTGAAATAGTTAAGGCTTTACTTCATTAGCGTTTGAAATCAATTAATATATATATATATTAATTGATATCAAATTATTTACATTAATACTCAGTAAAGAAAGCATCAACAATGAAATAAAAGGATGAGCACAAACATGCTTGAATTAAATGAGTTTTCATGAGAAAGATAGAAAAAAATCTATTACTTGCGGAAGAACCTACATTTTCCTATGCAAAAAAGTTGAATTTCAAGTTTGAAGACAAGTGTCGATTAATTCAGAGTGGCAATATTATCAAAACTCATATATAAATATCCAGAAAGCGAGGATAAACGTAAACAACTCAATATAACTAAATAAAGAATTTCAAATTTAAGTCTTCATAAATAAAGTAAAAGTGTTTGAATTTCTAAAATTATCCTTAATTCCCTACTATAGATCACAAAACCTAGATCTGAAAGTATGGAATAATATAACAGACATTGACAATACTCCACTCAAAAAAAAACTACTAAAGCAAATATAAGTAATAGTGAAAACAAACATGCAGTGCTTGTCAAGATCAGGAAGGAATTGGCCCATCACTCCACACTGGTACTTATAAAAATCAAGCCAATTTGTAATGAATTCATCTTATAACTCTCCATTTCAAAACACCAATTCTACAGCTATTAAAGACATCCAACCTGACAGATGTTCTAGAACAGTTATAAGTTACTATCTATGCATAAATGAACCATTATGGATTACTGGGACAAGTTAAAGTTAGTCTAATCTACATAAGTTTTCTTTTCTTTAATATAGGGATAAAAAGATTCAAATTTAGTATTGACGAGTAATATAAAGAAAAAATATTTTCATTCGTAACATAAACTTACTAAAATAAAATCTATGATGTATACTTTATTGTGCAATAACCCGATAAATATCAACAGGGGAAAAGTAAGATATTATGTAATATGTATATAATTTAAACCTGATATATTTGCAACACATACATTTTCTTTACTTGTTTATTTCAATGCTTGTGTTAACTATTTCTTTTTTCATATCTCGTTGATTAATTATGTCATGATGTCAAATAGAAGTGTAACAGATTAAAATAATCATATAAATGTATATGTAGTATGAAAATTATACAGGTTGATTGAGACATTGAGTGGCTATTCTTTGTGGGATCACGGTTTGGGTTAATGTTAGAAACCAAGTGTAAACAAAGAATGACCACAAATGCCTAAGTGAATGTTTCACAATTTTGTTTTAAATTTTTCTCTGTTTAAATACTAGATCTCTGTAAATATGATTAAATTTATTCAAACATTAAAATATGATTCTTGTTTTATTTTTCTGTAGTCAAATTTTAATTAGTCATATCCATCCAGATATTCACAATCACTTTATTTATTTGCACATGATCTCATACCCACTCCCATTAGCAGACATATATTTATTTTACACTTACTAATACTCCAGTGATTTGTATGACCTGAACTAGATGATCATGCAAATTCTCCCTGGATTCAAAAACCTGGAATATCGGATATGCAATATGGATGAAGTAAATTAAGTGTAGAATTAATATTTAATTAGTTCTTAATCTCTTCTCTCCTAGGTAGGAATTCAATGTGTGCAGGGTATGCATAAGTATGAGCAACAAAGAAGTATTTCTCCATTTGTCAGTAGGAATCCACCAACCTATTTGCATACCAATCAAGGTCTGTTCCATTACAGTATGGGGGGGGGGGGGCACTACAATACCAAAAAATGGTAAAACACTATATTTAGTTTAAATTCAAAATAATTTTTTTTCCAGCATAAAAAAGCCGAAAATGAAATTTTTTTATTTGATATGTTCTTGATATTTAAAATATATTCTGAGAGAGCATTTAAATACCATCTGTTAGCTCATTATTTAACTAAGATTGAAGATGCTATTTAAGAGCCAAATTCTGAATTTTGAACTAATACAGAACTCACACAACAAATTAGGGAACATCCTTCACCAATTATTCCAGACCCAACATCATTAACCATAAACCAGAATAGGCTTAAATCTTATTTGTATTAAGTAATCCATTTCAGAGTGTGAAGCATATATAACTATTAAATGTGATGCTCTTTATAGTAAACAAGCACATATACATCTAAATTTCTAGATAGGTAAAAATTATAATTAATTTCATTTTTAAAAAATGTCTATAAAAAAAGATTAACTTTTTTGCAAAGTTTAGCCTGATCCTGCCCAAGTACTCAATATAAATAAGATTCAAGCCTCTTCAGATTTAAGATTATAGGTTGGGACTTGGCACAGCTGATGAAAAGGATACTCCTAAAACTGGTCCTATGAACCTTGTATTGCCATATTTCACAATTCAGAACTTAGCTATTATATAACATCTTAGTTAAATGATGAACTAATTGGTGATTAACAGCTCTCATTCATAATCTTATAAGATATAGCTTTGTAATGTATTAATTCTAATAATTGGTTATGTTATATACACATTATATATATATATTAATTAATAAAACAAGACACAAAATTGTGTAACTTGCTTTAAAGCTGTATTAAAATGTTCACTAGGGGGAGCTTACCACTAGCTCCAATCAAGCTTTAATTTATAAGTGCTGAAAGGGAAAGAATTCAAAATCTCTATTGGAAGGTCCTTATCCCCAGATCAATTGGTTTCGTGCTTATGGTTCACCTCAGTGAGTAGCTAGGACTCCAGACACTACATCTAAAATATCAACTCAGTGCTGACTTTTGAGTTGGTATTTTAGATCTAGTGTCTGGAATCATAGCTCCTCACTGAGGTGAGCCATAAGCATGAACCCAATTAGTCTGGGGATAAGGACCTTCCGATAGAGATTTTGAATTCTTTCTTTTTCAGCACTTATAAATTAATGCTTGATTGGAGCTAATGGTAATCTCCCTCTAGTGAACATATATATATATATTCTAGTCTTCACAAAAAGTTCATTTTTCAAAATGTTATAATTATCTTAAATAATTAAGTAGCTGTAACTCCAAATAATATTTTCTTATATATTTTAATTTTTTGTTTTAATAATGAATATCAACAAGTCAGATGTAATATATAACAAAACAATACTTTGAATGGTACTAATATATAAAAATATAATTATATTGAAAAACTATGGTTCCAGATCAAGTTTTACTGTATTTTCAATAGATATGCTTTAATTTAGATTTTCTAGTATTGATCATAACAAGAAGTAGCACTCTGTCTTTAGATAGAATAATGCTTACTTGATCATCAAAACTGAAAAAAACCTTAAAACATATTTTGCCTAGCACACAAACATACAATTTATCTGTCTAGATCCAAGGTTCCTAACCTAAAAGTCATGACCCCCTAGGAGATCATAAAGGGATTATTTCAATTGCACTTATTTATAGAGGAAATTTCAATACTTATTTATCTCAATATTCTACTAATGTTTGCAACAATGATTTTTTGATAAACAAAGTGATTTATACTTAAAAATTATTAAAAACCTGTATATTCACGCACATTAATCATTTGATTAATTAAATATTGATTAAAATTATAAATTGCAAAAGTCGTTTTTAATATGTTTTCTTTACTCTTTTAAAAAAGCCTTTTTATGTAAATATCCATGGACAAAAATTTCAGGTTTTCTTGGCTAAATTAAATAGAAGTTGCAACATGGTGGGCGTCTGCATCATATGCTAAATTGTCACTGTTTAAAGTCATCACATTATTTAAATAGAAAAGACAATATTTCTGCTAAATTTTTGAAAACTCTCAATATGATATTAGAAAAAAGAAAGTCAATAATATATTGCCAATAAAAGACTTTAAAGAATGAATGACTTAATACTAACATCTTCCAAGTAAGTACTCAAAAAAATATAACTCCTATTCTTAACAAAAATGATGTTTCAATTTAAAATAAAATGACTCACAATGCTATACAATATCTAGAATCTGTGGCAGCTGCCAATTTTTATCAAGATAATAAATATTGTAGCAATGTTTTACTTTAATAAGTAAAAAATTAAGCTACCATCACATTAAAATCTAGAAATACAACAGATTAATAAAACTCTGATGACATTTAAAAATCTGTTAGATGTTTTTCCAAAGAACAAATTATTACTAGTCTACCACATCAATTTTGCAAATTATACACATAATGGTGAATCCTTCAGTAAACCGATATTGTCAATATTTTTTTTTATTTCTAATTTAGGCTTTCTCTTCCAAACTTTGTAAGATACTTAGAAAAACTAGATAAATTATGCATTCTCAAAATCATTCAGGATATATGAACATTTTCTGCAATGCAATATAAAATGGCTATATCACTTATAATTAAACATATCTATTGTTGAAACTATTTTAAATCACTTAAAATAAAAATTTACAAAATTTACATTATGTAACTGAAGGTAGAATGGTGAGGCTGTAACAACAAAGCATTGCATTTAGAAGGTGATGATATATTGCAAGGAAATAAAGTCATATATCATCTAACTTAATTTAATAAGCTGGTATTACAAATGCTATATAATGAGCATGCGCTTTTCAAAATATCCCTATCCTCAGATCGGTTTCTGGCTGCTGACTTATGTCAGTGAGATGCTAGGATATTCAAGCATTAGATTCAAAATACCAGGTAAGCCCTGCACTTATTTAATGGTTAACTATTAAGTAGAAAATCTGAAATTTTCACACATCCATATGTCTTTAAAACCAGCTATTTAACTTAAATAGCCATATGGGACTGAATTAAGTTCATATACACTATATATTAATAGCTTTAGCAACATAAAATCACCAAAGTCTTAAGAGTAAAAACAATAATTGCAAGGAAATCAAGTCATAGCAGTCAGAAACTGGTCTGAGGATAGGGATATTCTTAAAAGCTTGTTGAGAGCCATTGGCATGCTCATTATATAACATTTGTAATACAAGCTTATTAAATTAAATCACGTGATATATGACTTGATTTCCTTGCAATTATTGTTTTTGCTCTTAAGGCTTTGGTAATTTTATGTTGCTAATGCAATTAATATATGGTGTATCTGAATTTAATTCAATCCCACATGGCTATTTAAGTTAGATAGCTGAATTTGAAGACATATGGATGTCTGAAAATTTCAGATTTTCTACTAATAGTTAACCATTAGATAAAGTGGTGGGCTTGACCTGGTATTATAAATCTAATGCTTGAATATCCTAGCACCCCATTGACAAAGGCCAGCAGCCAGAAACCAGTCTGAGGATAGGGATATTCTCAAAAGCTTATTGAGAGCTATTGGCATGCTCATTATATATATATATATAGAGAGAGAGAGAGAGACATAGGGCAATTTTTTCATAAGTGTAGCAATGGATTTTGGCATTTTGAAAAGTTAATATATTAGTTACCACAACATTTCTAATAATATGTACCCAAAGAATTGATAAACATTTTTCCAATATATTTACATCAATACATCACCCTATTGTGTCAGATTTCAACATGCAAATGTAAAATGAATAAATTTACATTTGCATTATCAATTTTATAAAAATAGTTAATTTGATACAATAAGGTGGGGCATTAATAACAGCATAGAGAAAATTTATCAGCCCCTTGATTACATATTATTTATATATTTATTTATAAGAACATTAAAATGAATAGCAACTAACTTTACTAACATGTGAATATAGTTGGAAGTTTGCTCTAATTAATACCATTTGTCTGTCTCACTATTTTTTATAAACAGAATGGAAATATAAATTTTTATCGATCTTATGACTGCACAGTGGCAAAACTCTCCATACATAAAGAATGGTGATCATATAATCTAATGATTACATATATAATTAGGATATTTAAAGCTATATTTTATCTTATTAATGTTACATAAAATGATTTTCTCCTTAGATAAACTCAGAAGTTTCTGAACACAGGTCATATGTCTAGAAACCTTTTGGCCAAATTAAACACTTTCTCCTTTAATAAACCATTACATTTTACAATAAACAATCAACTTCTTATTTATTATTAATTTATTCTTCTGGAAATTGATTCTTTTTTTCTCTTCTTTCCTATTTTAATTTCATTATACCTATCTTCATATTTTCCATTATTTTTTTATAAATACCAAAATAAAAAAGTTATAAAATCTCTATCTCTTTCCTTCTCTTTTAAGATTCATTCACTATCTACAATTTATTCAGATCTATTACTTCTAATAACTTATTTCATATACACTTTAATGCAAAAAAATTCTTTAATAAAACTTCTTTATTTTCCTGACAGTTTTGACTGTCCATCAGTCTTCATCAGAGCTACAATATTTGAATGATATAAATACATAACCATTACTTCATATATATAATATACACACATATATATATATCAAAATATATACACATATATCCCCTACATACATATATAGATTCACATCACCCATAAACATATCTATATAAAAATCCATCCATACATATATATGCACATATGCATATCTAAATATATACACATATATCCTTTAAACATACATATATAGATATACATACCATCATATACATATATATAAATCTATATACACATATATAAATACACATCCATATACATACACAACTTACATATAAAATAAATATATACAAAAATATATCTAATACACACTTTTTTTAAATATTACATTTTAAAAACTATTTTATTTTTATTTTAATTTTTAAGAAATTTTTTAAAATATTATCCTTTTATTAATATTATTTTATTTTATAATTTTTACCTGTCATAGTTTCTTGCTATCTATCTTTTTTAATTATTATCTAATATAAAATATCATCTTTTACATTTTATTTTAATATCTATAATTTTAGTTTTATAAACTTTTATCTTTTTATTAGTTCTAGTCCTATTCTTTATTAATAATTTATATTTTATTCTCTTCAATAATTTCCTATTCATTTTAACGTACCTTTCTCAAACTTCCTCTGCTTTTTAAAAATAACTGATTTTTTCAAAATTGTCTACCTTTTTAAATATAGACTCCTTTAATACAATTCCCTCTGTTATCAATTTTCTAAAACTTATAATTCTATTTGAAAATTTAAATCCTACAAACCTTAACCATTTCACTGACTTCTACAATGATTAGCACACACATTGTATTTTTCTGCTTACAAGGTGCACAATTGCTGCTCCCACACTTACATAAAATGCTGCTCTGGCCCCACTAGAACATTTCTGGTTATATTTACGCAGTTCAGAATATGTAATAGAGCTCATATAAACATATTGACTTTGCTCAATATCAAATCCAGATTTTCATCTTTATTCTGATTTTCTAGAGTACATTTATAGCACTAGTAATTTTAATGCACTGTGTACGTAAAATACAAGATTTTATTAAACTTTATTTACTCTAAATATACATATAAATGCACAGAACAGTCCAAATATATGCAGTAATTCAAAAAGAAGTAGGCCAATCCATTCACTGAGTGGTAATTTGTGGGCAGCAAATAAGATTTATCATCTTTTTTACTAGAAAGACTTATTTTTTAATGACAAATTGAAAATGTTTGAAAATATAGTATTTAATTGGTTTATATTGTAACGATATATAAATATGCCGTTACATTATTTTAAAATAAAAACTTAAGTTCGCAAATAAAAATAAATTTATTAAAAATCTAAAGGCTAAAAAAAAATTAAAGAGTTGTTAAACGTATATATATTCGCACAGATGCAAAACTTTAAAAATATTTTTTTTAATAAATAAAAGTATTTGAACGTACTTTGTTATAAAAAAATACAAGATTTATAAATTTTGTAAATGGAAATGATTGTTTATGAATTATCGAAAACCAAACTAGCCCTTAGGGCTCTTATATACTGTAATTAAAAAGTCAGAGGATAAGATAGATAAGAGAATAAAAAGAATTAGCTTGTCCAATATAGAAACAGCAAATAAAGGCCTGGACCATAACGAAAAAATGGAAGAGTGATGTTTTTGTTCATGGAATCCATAGGAGGATTATAAAAAGAGAAATATAGAATTTTTCCTGATAGTTCCAACTTGATTTTGTGAGAAGAACGATAAGACACACTTGTCATTCTCTCTCACTTATTTTAAAAAATGAAATGACTGTGATACCAGAATGGAACCAGCTAAGGCTACCTCCAGAATATCAGACCGGTCTTCCATGAAAGTCTTCGTGGGAATTGCCAACAGGAACAGGGAGCTCTTCTACTGTAAGCAATTGAACTGAACAATTTTAAAATCTGAAGTAATTAAGAACTTTAAAGATTTGATCAGTTAATCTAAATTTTAAAAAAGGAACTTTTCTCTGACTTATGTTTCAAATTAATTATAAATGTTTAATTTTTACATATTTGTTTGCTAAAAATCATTTCCATTTTTTTTTTTAATTATTATTTTTATTTGTATTAATATTTATCGTTTAAATTATTAAATGTATTAAATTTCAATTGGGCATAGACGCTTGCATGGATTCGTTCACATTTAATTATGTTTTTGTTTTCATATATGATTAAAATATATAGACATTCGGTAAATAATGATATCTTACGGGAATATCTAAAATGTATTTATTCGGATGTCTTTTTAGTTATTGTGTTAATGGCATCTTATGATGAATGCCATTGGGTTTCTTTGAATTCCCTCATGCAATTACACAATGACTTTATATTTTGATCATTTATGTTTATTTTGAAATGTTTTTGAGCGTGTAATCTGTGTAGTCGATCTATGCTCAACATAAAAAAAACAAACTTCTATAAATCCATCTGTGCGAATTTAAATAAATGTTAAATTTAAGTCGGGCGTGAATGGCCATATAGATTTGTAAAGTTATATTAAGGGAGGTAATCTTAGGTTATGGTTTAGTTGAATTAGGTCAATGGATTGGATATATTGGTATAATTAGTAGATGTAGTATGAGGGTCTAGTGGACACAACCCTTTTCCATGGATGGGATTGTAAGTCGGCAAAAGGACCGGTCCCTTCCTATGGAGTTTTTATTTTATTGTTCTTCTTGCCATACAGATGTAACATTCCTGTATTGGACAATGAGTCAAATCTTCTCTAATCTGTTCAGATGTCCATTCCTGACAGTATAGTATATTGTGCTGTTGTATTTTCATGCTACATTGAATACATCAATGTATCAGATGGATTGATGCTGGTTTGATTGCGAACTTTTGGCCTAAGGTTAAATAAGGTATAGAATATTTTCTTTTCAAATGCAAATCTATGTAGTTTATTCATACGCGACAATTTCATCTGTGTAGATGATTTAAAAGTTTAAAATAATAATTTAAATTAAAAGTTATATTAAAATCTAAAATAATGTTATTCCTCAAAATTTAAAATGATTCAAAATTTATATGTGTGTAAATAAATGTTTGTGTGTTAATTACTGGCAGTGGCTTATTTTATTCTTTTTTTTATATATTCTTAGATAAGAATTTATTATAAAATATAAATCTCTCTATTCCACTGAGCTAGGACAATGGGCTAACGCGAACACCAATAATTTTTTTAACTTCGTATCTGCCTACTATATAAATTTTTCTAGGTTCAAACTAGGGCGCCCTTGCAGATATGTTAAGTCCTTCTCACATTAAAAGGAGAGGGAACATATTTCCAAGAAAAAAAAATTTTAAGATGTGCAAACCCAATAGGTAGAGAATTTATTTTGTTACTTACCTAATTATGATGGTTGGAAAATGACTAGATAAATGTTAGGAAAAAAATAGATGCATGTTAGGGAAAGAATAGATAAATGTTTAAGAGATAAAGAAGTAGAGTTATGAAAAATGATTTTATAAAAATAATAGATATGTAATAGATGAAAGAATATGTCTTAACACTAGAGAGAGCTTAATATTAATGTTTTGTTTGATTAAATTATTGCAGATGCATATATAGCAGGTAAATATAAATCTCACACCTGTATATAGTAGAATGGTGCAGGTCGACAGTAGAATGGTGTAAGTCGACAGTAGAATGGCGCGAATCAAAAATTGAATGGCTGTAGACAGCAGTTTATGAAGTTAAGAATGTGTTTAAGTTATTGTTTATAAATAATGGCAATGTTGAACAGTAGTATTTGTGAGTTTGATATTAACAACACATCCCCATGGAAAGTTTATGTCCAGCATATTGAGTGTTATATGCTAATAAATAAAATTGATGAAGATATACTGAAAATAGCTATGCCTTTGTTATTTGTTGGCAAGAACGTTTTACAAATCGCAAAACAACTTCTGAGGAAATTCCATGTAAAGAATTAAAAGAGAAATGCATTTTTTAACTTGAAATGAGTATCTAGTCTGCGTTTTAGAATGAAAAGGTAAATACCTCATGAGCATTATATAGACTATGATATAGCATTTCGTACACTTGCAAAACAATGCCAATTTTCCCCTGGGTTAGAAAATATGCTGCTTGACCAACTATTGTTTGGAACGTCTGACCATAGCCTGAGGAAAACTTTGTTGAGTGAGCCAAATCTGAATTATAAGATAGCCCTCGGAAAATGTTTGGCTCAGGAAGTAATGTTAGAAGAAGCATCAGAATTTCAAATTTCAATCTGAATGCAAAATAATTCTATTCTTGTAAATAAAGCAAAAGCTATAGCTATGAGTTTGAAGATGGCAAAGGAAAATTTGATTTGTTATTGCTGCGGTGTAAAAAAAGATGTTAAGAAATTTTGTAAATTTAAAATGGAGAAATATAATGTTTGTAAAATTAAAGGACATTTAGCTCATGTCTGCAGAAACAAAGACAAGAATTGTGAAACTCAGTTACATCCAGACTTTAAATTGTGGAGAGACAAATTAAGAGGCAAAAATCCGTTGACAAAATTAATGACACAGATGATGGTCAGACTTTAAATCACGGGGAGGCAGATTAAGTGGCAAAAATCTGTTAACAAGATTAATGGCATATATGATGGTCGTATTGTGTTAGACAAGACTGTCTGTGAAAGTAAAATTACAATTGAAGTGAACCAGAAGTGCTAGCCTTTTTTTGTTGTCATATAAAGACTGGATAACAATTAATGGCAGCACTAAAAGAAAATACACACTCCAAAATATGGAGGTATTAACCACAGATGTGAATGGCAAACAGAATTGACATATGTGGGAAAGTTAATATACCTGAAAATATTAATGCTAAAGCTATTGTTTTACCATTACACATTGTGAAGAGTAATATAAGTCCTATATTAGAAAGAAATTGGCTTCGTCCATTGGGAATTTGTCTAAAGAGTTCGGTTAAAAATAGAAGTTAGAAAGATCTTTCCAATTCATTTAAGCCAGGATTAGCTGAATTAAAAACCAGATACAATGGATTTTATGAATAATCAAGAAGAAAAAAATGTATCTCCAACAAGATCCACCAGAGTTTGACGACAACCAACAAGATTATTTTTTGTAACCAGGAAGAGCTGTTTGGGAGAGGAATGGACTGTTCTGTGTGTATATATGTATATTTAGAATAAATACAGTTCAATAAAATCTATTAAAATTATTATTGGTATAAATGTACTCTAGAAAATTAGAATAAAGCTAAAAATCTGGATTTGATATTGAGCAAGGTCAATAAATTTACATGAACTCTACTACATATTCTGAACCGCATAAATACAACTGGATACGTTCTAGCAAGGCAGAGCAGCATTTTATACAATCATGTGAGCATCAATTGTGTAACCTTGTAAGCAGAAAAATGCAATGTGTGTGCCATTGTAGAAGTCAATGAAGTCTGATATTACAAATAAGATTAGAATATCTATGTGTTAAAACCAAAGTAAATGGTTACACACAGGTAATTGGACTTTTATATAATGTTTGTGCATATGAACAGTTTAATATGTGGCTAATTATTGGCACTACTTAAAGAAGCTAAATGGTTTCATTCATTTTATTTTATTATTCTTTTTATTATTATTAAGGTAAATAAACTTGTTTTTATTACTTTAGTTAATGTTTTGCTTGATTAAATTATTGTAGATGCATATACAACTGGTAAACATAAATATCACCCCTGTATATAGCAATATCTAAAAAAATTTAAATGCTCTGGCCAATAAAAGATGCTCATTTCCAAATGTTAAAACAAGTACCAATATCCCTTCCAAACTATTCTACCTGACTATGTATTTATTATATAAAAAAAATATGGCAGATTTTTAATCAATCTTATTCTATTATTATTTTTTGTCACAACTCTAATTCTCAACTGTCTGTATAATCCTTTTCCCATTTAACAAAATATCTAAATATCTACACTGCTCTATTTTTCAAAGATAAAGATTTTCCATCCTTCAATTTAATCTTTCCTATAAAATATTAGTATCTCAGATTTTTCTTCAATCAATTGAATTTTAATATTTCTTCCTATCTCTTTGCACTTCTAAAAATGAAAGTGTTTATATATCTTCTATTAGCTCTTGTGAAAATAAGATTTGAATTATTATATAATGACTAAATTTTGAATTGTAAACTATTACAAGATTTATAGAGCTGCCTTTATAAGAATCCCTTCATCAATTGTATCAAGACCTTAAACATACTAGCCACAAATCTAAATGGCCATAAATCTTACATATATATATAAAGCAAATTTTATTTGCTTTAATTTTAAAAAATAAAGGATCAAGTACATGCAATTATTAAATATGATGCTGTTTGTAGTAAATATGCACACATAATTATATATATATATTTAAAAAATAATTATTTAAAATAAAAAAGTAAAACTTACTATTTACATCATTTGTATTATTAAAATCATCATGATCTAATTGGTGGGAATATGTTGCTCGTTGTTCAGCACCAACACTTTCATTCAAACTTTGACTATCTTCCCCAGAACTCAAATCAAAATTAATGCTTTTTAATTCAAGGCTTTTAACTGACTCTCTGTCATCATTAGTAATTCTTGAGAGAGAAGATTTCACATCTGTTTGTAAAAAATTACTGTCTGAATTCTGCTTACTGCCCATAGGCCAACCATCCTGAGATTGCTTCACTGCAGAAGTGTTCCCATTAGAGAAATTCATTTGCATAAAGTCTGCAAAATTATTATCTTCTGATTTATCATAAAATGACTCTTTTTTCTGAAAATCATCTTCTCCAGAATGAGCAAAAAATGTACTAAACACAGGGATATCATCATATTCAATCTGAGGTTCTGATTGCAGATCTTTAACAGAATCATTTATTTTATTTGAGATTCCAGATTTATCATTACTATGTTTATCAATAACTGGAGAGCATTTAAACTCATTCCATTCTTCTTCTTCTTGAAGTTTACTTGAATCTTCCAATTGAAGTTTCTTTAGTGCACTGTATTTATCATACAATGGTAACTCAGTTTTCAATTGTTTAATATTATTATTTGTAACATTTGCATGCTGAAAATTGGAAATAATACCCCTTTCCTTGTCTTCAGAAATTGCTTTAAAATTTGCACAATTTTCAGATTGGGATGACGGTAAATTCTGATGATCACCAGATGACTGAAATGATCTGAAATCAGCAAAATTCTCAGATGAAGTGGCTGCCCCATCTGCAGCTTTAAAATTATCAAAATCATCATCTGGACCTAAACTAGTGTCGGGTGTAATTACTGAAAGTAAGAGAAAAAATAAATAAATAGATGTTAAAAATAATAAAACTAGTAATGTTTTTAGTAATATTAAATAATAATTATTCACTTATTTGATAGAACTTACATTAATTTAAACAAATTCAATTTAATCTAACTATTTAATCTATTATTACTTTTTAAGTAATATGTTTTCTATCATATATTTAATTCAGGTGTTTCTTGGATTATACTGACTTAATATTAAAAAAAAAAAAAAAATTACATTGATAAAAACAATAAAAATCCATAAGTAATATATCTTTTTTATAAACCCCTCTGCCAATCTCCTTTCAGTAAATTTTCTATAGTGTACTAGATGTTGATCAAGATAAATTATAACTTTATTCTTGAGAAAAATAAGCTGATGATATGAAGGAAGGAAAAACTTATGGTGTTTAAAGACTTGAGCAAAAGTTAGCAAAGTTTGCAGAGCCTACCTGAATGAATCTGCCATTTTGCCAATAAATTGCTCAAGAATAAATCTTAAAACATTTTTATCACCATCTAATATTCATTTCAATTTGTAATTTTTAATCAGAAGGTAATCAGTCTTTGACATGCATTGTTTAATCATGTTATTAACTCACCAATGTTATAATGAGTATACAGGACACTCTTAAATCCAAAACCATGATAGAGACTTTTAAAAGATAAGAACAGCTGTCTTATCTTTGTATCTAAATGCAATTATATAGGCCAATTTAAAGCATTTTGGAATGAGAGTATGAAGACTTTATATCCATTAGGTTATTAATTTATAGTTAAACCCAGTGAAATTTTCAGAATCAGTTTAATATTTCTATCTTGTGTTTGGATTTGAGTGTCCTGCATACTTACTATAACATCGGTGAGTTAGTAACATGATTAAACATTGTATGTTGAAGGCTTATTACTTTCTGATTAAGAATTACTAATGAAAATTGCGCTTCTAAATTATAATGTTATTAAATTTCAATTTTGTGTAAAAAAAAAAAAAGGAGGGGGGATTATTTACAAAAACCAATATTTATGTTAAATCAAGACTAAAGATGAGCTTATTAGAAGAAACAAATACTTACATCATTAAACAAGATCCTATATAAAGTAAATACTTACTAATTAACATTTTACAAATCCAGCACAATTTTCATGCTACCTGATTTATTTGTAATTAACTTGAATACCAGCTGGTGAAAGTGCAATATTTGTAAAACATTAATTGGGAGATATTTACTTTAGATGAATTTATTTAAAACTGGAACTTTTTCATATTCAAATATATTAATTTGCAATATCCTGAATCACAGATAGACTACCTGCTGTTTTTAATAGTATTTTATGGAATAGTACCAAACACTTTATAAGAATAGCAAGTGGTAATATAATAAATATCTAACAGATCATCATATTAAAACAGGCAAAACTCACTATATGTATTGCCACACACAGCAAGCTAGAGTAATCAATGGATGCCAGAAGGCTTATGCATAAAATCCCTATCTAGTGCCTACTCATCCAATATCCCCAAACAAGCCAGAAACTAATTTGGGGATATTGGATGAGTAGGAACTAGATAAGGATTTTATGCACAAGCCTTCTGGCATCCATTGATTACTCCAGCTTGCTGTGTGTGGCAATACATATAGTGAGTTTTGTCTGTTTTAAAACAGTTATACACAAGCATAAGAAGTGGTGGTCATGTGATGTTTATTGGCTTAAGATCATTATATTACTTACCCTAGGTAATATTTAAATTTACATTAAGAGCAACAATCATCATATTCTAAGCTATCTATTATAAGCAAGCGTGATAAAATTATCTTTACAATAGATAGTTTAAAACAGAATGACCTACTGCTCCTAATGCATATATAAAGATAAAAGAATTGATAAGCAATAAATATAATAAAAATACTAAACATTCAGATAGGTAAAATGTTTTATAGTTATTAAGAATGGTGTGAAAAGAGAGCTATATTTTACATAACTAATAATACATTCAACAAATTGTCAAACTCTTTGACCTGTAAATAAGTATATCATTGCCAAATGTATCACAAGACTATATTATAATGTATGAACTAATAATTCATGTTAATGTCATATTTTTTATATTTCTCTTCATAAAGTATAGTTACATAGCTTTAAAAAGTTAATGTTTTCTAATAAAAAATATTTAATAACGAAAATATTTGGCGCTAAATCTTATGAAGGTGATGAATAAGGAAAACAAGACAAAAAAAGCAATTGAAGTTTTAATAGTAATAAAAACAGAAGTGGCTTTAAAAATATATAAGTAAAAAATAACTTGGATATCATATTACCCTGAACTGCTGCCATAATTCAATGGCATATTTTTATTAAAACAATACAAGATTCCAAAAGAAGTAAAAATAAACAGATTATATTAAACTTAATGCTAAAAATAAAAGTAGTAGTAATTAATTTAATGCTGATGTCAAAAAGAAATGAAGACTTCTATCACTAGCAGAAATGGGAATTTAATTAAGAGTAAAATAACACAACGTTGCACAATGTTTGGAATTTAGAGCTAAATGTGATGAACTTGCAATGATTAAATATTTATCAAATTAACATAGCTGTCTGTGCTTACATTTTAACACATGGTATTGGGAACAATTTTTTTTTATTCTACTCCAGAGCTATATACTGTATGCTTGAATAATCAATGGATGCTAGGTAGTGGTACTATTATATCCATATATCGGAAAATAATATTTACTCATTATTCAAATTCACAATATAAGATTTTGAAATACAGTGAAAGAGAACCTGTCAACAGCAGATGACAGTATTAAACAAAAAATTAAGAAATTGACTGATAAATCTTAAATGATATTAAAAATGTTTTTTGGAAGTCATAAAATCTACCGAAGCCTTTGCAAAATTAAATATATGTTGGATAAATCAATAAAATAATAAAAATAAGAATCAAATGGTTTATTGTTTAGGAGCTCATAAAAGGTCTGAATACTGAAAGTAATAGAAAAGAATCACAATCCATGGATCCTGAGTTCCAGAGATTGTCACTCTATTGCTGCTTTAAATCATACTGGGCATTAATAATCAATCTAACTGAAAATGCAAATAAAAATATTGACCAGTTTATATTCTCCCTGAAGTTTGCAAAATATTTAAAAAGATCAGATAAATTATATTCCAATACTACTCAGTATACAGAAATATATTCTGAAAAGTCTTTTGGAGCAATAAATTATCAGTCAACAAAAATTAAAACTTATAAACATGCAATGGAAGTTCATGTCTGATAAAGTCTATGCAATGCTATATAATTTGTGGAAATTTAGTATTAAAATAATAATAAAAAGAATTAAACAATTGTCATGAATCTATTACTATTATATTTAAGAGAATAGAGACAATAGTATTCCACTATGATTCTATTGATAATATCACTGCTAAATGCACTACAAGAGAATGCAAAAATTGTCAGTGTTTTGACAAAATTGGGCATTACTATATCTCTCTAAAGCCAGAGTTCCCAGTTTGGATTCCATATGGCCCTAGAATTCTTCTGAACTGCAATAAAATTCCAATTTTTTAGCTCTAATTAATGGTTTAAAAGTTGTACAAAAATTTTTCATTCTTCACTGTGACAAAATAAAATTGAATGCCACTCCTAATATTAGAATTCAATTCATCATCATCATCATTATCAACCATTATCAATCCACTGCAGGATGAAGGTCTCTCCAAGTTTAATCCATCTTCTCCGATCTTTAGCTTCTCTTCTCCACATCATCCCTGCACACTTTCTTATTTCATCCATCCATCTCACATGTGGTCTCTTTCTGGGTCTTTTACAATCTCTTGGAATCCAGTTTAAAATTTCAATTGTCCATCTATTATCATCTCTTCTAACAATATGTCCAGCCCAACTCCACTTCAATCTTTTAATTTTTTCAATGAGGTCAGTAACACCTGTTTGTTCTCTTACCCATACATTGCGTTTACGATCTCTTCTTGTTACTCCCAACATACATCTCTCCATACTTCTTTGAGTGATCTGAAGTCTCTGAATTGCTCTTCTATTAAGTGTCCAAGTCTCAGATCCATAAGTAAGAACTGGTAAAACACATTTGTTAAAAACCTTCCTTTTCAAACACATAGGCATATTTCCTTTTAGTATCAAGTTATTTCTACCAAAAGCACTCCAACCAAGTTTAATTCTATGATTAATTTCCTCCATTATGTTTCCATCTGTATTAATAATCTGACCAAGGTATTTGTAACTGTTAACTTCTAATTCATCATAATCAATCTTTATTTTCATATTTTGAGCAAATCGATTAAACATTACTTTAGTCTTTTTAACATTTATCTTTAGTCCTACTTTCCTACTTTCATCTGATAATTCCTGCAACATTTCCTGCAGATCTGAAGCATTATTTGCAAAAACAACTACATCATCTGCGAAATCTAAATGACTTAAATAATCACCATTTACTTTCACTCCTTTAGTTTCCCATTTTAATCCACAAAATACTTCATGCAGCACTGCTGTAAAAAGTTTTGGAGATATGGAGTCACCTTGTCTTACACCTTTCTCAATGTTGACTTTCCCAGTGTCATTATGTAATCTAATTGTTGCTGTTGCATTTTTATAAATATTCTTTAAAATATGACAATATCCTGGATCTATACCTTGATGATCTAATGCTTTAATCACTGAAGAAATGTTTATAGAATCAAATGCCTTTTCATAATCTACAAATCCTAAGCATAATAGCAACTCATATTCATTTGTCCTTTCTATAACTTCTCTCAATACCTGGATATGATCTACTGTACTAAAACCATTTTTAAATCCAGCTTGTTCTCTTGGTTGGTGGAAATCCAATGTTCTCTGTAGACGAGTAGTAATTATCTTGGTAAAAATTTTATATAAAACTGATAAAAGGCTGATAGGTCTGTAATTTCTAATATCTTCTTTATCACCTTTTTTAAATATTAATATTATTACTGCATTCTTCCAATCATCCAGTACATCTTTATCATTTAGACATTTGGTATATAACTTTGCTAAAAATTTTTCTATTTCTTCACCTGCTTCTTTTAATATATCAATCATAATTCCATCATTACCTGGAGCCTTTCCTTTCTTCATACATTTAATTGCATGTCTCACTTCTTCATTTAAAATTCTGGGCAATTTGGAAGATGTAATAGATATAGGAGGTACTTGTTCTTTATTACTATATAATTCTTGATAAAAATCTTCTACCAATTTCAATTATCTACAATTAATCAAATTTTGGAATAATACTGAAGAGAAAAAAACTAAGTTTAATTTTGTTACTGACAAAGATTGCTAAACAGTTGAAAATATCCCGTTTTTGAAGATGTGGAATAACAAAATATTGTATTTGCATTGTAAAAGTGCAAAGAAAAGTATGTTAATATAATTTGTTTATATTAAGTTTAATTCTTCCTATTATTAATCTCTTTTTTTTTGTATTTTCAGATTTTTGAATATAAAATTAGTGATAAATTTATTAAACTGGAAGATTAATGAAAGAAGGCATAACTATACAATTAATTTCAAAGGTTTTGCAGTTTATCATATACATTACAGAGATACTTCTACATACGCTCCATTGGTGACATCTATCTTTGCCACAATCTGTTTTAAATATTTAATCGTATTTTTATAAATCTGTGTTTATTATAATCATGCATAAACACAACATATTAATTTACCATTCAATTCATAAACACTTAAAATTTAATACTATATTATGGTGCCTTATTAAAATCAAGTGGTTTGAATATTAAATATATATGCAAAAAAAAAATCACACTAAATTTTCAAAACTAACATTCAATAAACTTTATGATTAAATATTCATTAAATAAAAATGTAATGAATAAGATTTTTGAGAAATTTAGAAGCAATTTGAGAGCCAATAATTTCTTTATTCCTACTTCTAGAATACGTATTTTTATTATAGTACAAATATTTTTAGATATTATCCCTAGGATTAATTTAACATTGCTGTGTTTTAGACAATTATGGATTTTCATTACTGCCAATATTTAATTTAAAAGCAATGCATTTCCTGCATACATTCAACGATGATTACTATTTTTAGATAAATATATTAATAGTTATTAAGAATCATTTATTAGACTGAAGATTACTATATTATATATAGTTCAGATATAAAATCTAAATTTCATCAAAAATTAATATATCATTTCTTATTTATTATAAATGCATGGTCTTATAATAATTTAGCATCATTCCCTTTTTTCTATACATATGCCATATGTTTAAATATACTTGAAAACTATTCTTTAACATTCTTATACTTTAAACAAATAAATAAAACATTGAAAAAAAAAGACAAACGACTCCCAAAATACCTTTGTTTGAAATACAAAAATATTAAATAATACTTTTCAAGTATTTTTATTATGATAAAAAAAAAATGCCTACTTGTTGTAAATATACCACTAGAATTTATGACCATTAATATCCAAATCCACATACTCATACATTTAAGTATTTATAACTGATACAGCTGACTAGCAAACATATAGTTTAAATGCATATTCAATAACAAGAAAAAAAACCCATCTTACTAGGAGTATCATTAATCGTGAAATATTTCTGTTCTTCTACAGGATATGCTTTAATTCCACTATAGCTGCAAACACTGTGCCTATCTGAATTGGTATCAGATACTGGCGAATAGTTAGCTTCAATTCGAAAAGCTGCATATTTATCAGCAGAACTGAAAATAACATCAAAATAAAGAATTGTTAATAGAAACAGAGTATTAAATAGCCTTCTTTTTTTTCTTTTTTTTGCAATTCTACTTTTGCCTGGCCAAATTAACAGAAAAAAAAAAGCAAAGAAAAATGAACAAATAATAATAAACCTAAATGAAATAAAATAAAAAAATTATAATAATAAAATAGCAGCCATCTAGATAGGCTTGATTTAAGACTTAAAACGAAAGTCACAGTTTTTTTCCTTTGGTAATTGACAAAAATAATGTAAAATAAATAAAATAATAATAATAAAGAGAACAAAAAATAGATTATTAAAAACCATAAATTTTTTGCTATCTTCCTGGCAATTTATTTATATAGACGCAATATTAATTTTATCAGCTAAATGCCACTTCCAAAATTAATTCCAACATCATTTATATTTTGAATGTGAATATTATTTTTAATTACACATCTTAATGATATGAAGGGTTCATTAAAATTTGTGCACAATTCTAAAATTGAGATGCTAGAATAAATTGCATTAGAAGAGCAGCAGCAAAGGCAAACTAGCCTCAACAGTTTTTAAGTTTATCTCATCTAGTTGCTCAATCTGCCATTGAGCAGTAATTGAGATGTAACATTCAAGTAAGAAATATATTTATTTTAAGTAGATTTTAAAACTATTGAGTTGAATATACTAGAACTGCTGATTAATATTTTAAGGTGCTGACATTAAAAAAAATAAAATCATTAAAAAAAAAAAGTGTTCACATCACAAAGAAAAATCACAGTTTATAATAATATATTTATACTCAAAGTGATTAATTTCAGATTCACCCAAAGTTGATCCTATAAAACAATGTAAATTGATATTAATGTGATCATATTTTAAGCACCTCCCCCCCCCTCAAAAAACATGTACAACGTGAGTGTGTTTGAAATATAATTTAAATAATGCTCTTATGCAATTATTAAAATGAACTTATGATAGTATCCATCTAGAATCATAGGCAATAATATAAATTTATCAAAACAATGCATCACAACCTCTCTAGTTTTATCTACTCTAAGTAAGACAGCAGTGAACTTTTTCTTCTCACTCTACAATCATTTCTAGGCAATCAATGAATAACAGACAGCAATGTAAACAGATTCTTATTGCCAGTTTCTGGTTCTTGATTTTTTTCAATAAAAAATACTTTTACACATGTTACACTATTTGAGATAGTTGATTAAAGACTCAGTCTATATGGTTTTCATAGAGCTATATAGATCAGGCACTAAATTGCTAGCAATATATTTTAATACAATAACATTACTTTTCATTTTTTGCACTTTGTCAAGAATTTGTATTTCTTTTTTTTTGTTTTAGCTTAACTTGCACCCTTTTTTAAAAATAATCACACGGAATTCTAATTAATGCCACAGATTCAACCAAAATAGTTAGAATAAAATAAAATAATATTGTTGAGTATATATAAAATAATATTAATTGAAAAATAAAGAGATAGTAAAGACACTGGATCATATATACTTTAGTGCTAATTTGTCTAATTATAGAAGCAAGTCAGTGTAATTTCAAATTTTCAGAATGAAAGAAATTAGTTAATGATTTACTGCAAAAACAATGCATCCTATTTAAAACCTATCATAAAAATCTAGTTGCACTGCCAGTTAAAGTTCATTGATGACAATATTGCTTTTGAAACAAGGAAAAGGATTATTGTTATCAAAACTTATTGTTTAAAAAAAGAAAAGTACCAATTTTAAAAAGAATGTATGATTGCTAAATATGTGATAGTATGTTTCATTTAATTAAGTAAATTTAACTTTCAAAGATTTAAAGAACCATTTTTAGCAAAGTTGTAAATAACAACTCCACTTTCTGTATTAATGCCAATTTATTTACATAGCATAAGACAGGCATAAGTAGGTCAGTGATAATTAAAAGTTAATAAATAATGTACAATAGATATAAAAATACTCTAGAGATCTTCACCAACTTATCTTTGAAAATTAAATTTACTTAATTAAATAAATAAAATGTAATACCAAATATTTAACAATCATAGATACTCATAATGATTTTAATGAAGACTAAAATTTCATTGCCTGGATTAATATGTAAGTACCCATTAAAGTTCTTAAACATGTCAATATTTAGTAATCGAATTACGTATAATAAAAAATAATTGTAAAATAATAGAAAACAATGCAATTTAATTTTGTAATCATTTATATTTAACATAAATCCAGTATTTTCAAAACAAAATGAACAACAATTACCAAATCAATTAAAACGCTGTTTAGCTAAAGGTTATTTTCTATTTCCCAATAAACCGCAAAGAATCTATCATAAAAGATGTGAACTCTAGTTAAATATTTTTGAGATCCTAATGTTATAAAAATATATTAAAAAATAATGCTTACATTTTTTTCAATACATTTGCATTACTGGCATTTAAGCAAATGCTATTTTGCCTAAGTGTGAGATAGTTATTGAAACTAAATAACTGTGTGGATTTTTAAAAACTTTTGTAAATAATTGTCAACCATAAAAAAAATTATGAAAGGTGAATCCTTTAATCATGTGAAAATGCCATTAACAGTTTGTTGTTGTTTTTTAATTAATAATAGTTCTTTTAAAAAAATTTATAATTATTATTTTTTTAAATTTATTAATGTTGTTTTTTTCCCTAGGTCAAATTTTATGATCAGTATTTATTTACAAATATTAAAAGCTAATCACACTTTAGTTTCAAACAATAAAATAATTTCAATGCTCTTAAAACAATAATAGTAATAAATGTAAAACAATTCACAAACATTACTTATTTTAAAGTTTATAGATTAAATAATTAAAATAATTGAAAAGTTAAAATTTAAAATTCATTTAATTTTAAACATTATTAAGCATTAATTTTTATGATTTGTTAATAAAATCGTGAATTAAATTTAGGATATTTTTATTTTTAGAATATACTACTTTTGGTTTTGTTTATATATTGTTAAAAGACAGTGTTAGTGAATCTTTTTTAGTTTCAACATTAATATGTTTGAGAATGTATATATACATTTGGGTGCCAATCTTAAAAATGTATTATCAGTGCTTGAACCAACATCAATACATAGAGTTGGTAAGAAAATACTAACTGATCAGTTTGGGTTTTTTCATACAGAAGACAAAATGAGATACTATTTACATTATAATATTATATAGTGCAAATAAATAAATAAAGTACACTTGAAAAAGCAAGCATTATAAATGTAATTTGTTAGCTATCTCCTATTTGATAAGAATAGAGAATACCATTCAGAAAATAAATGAACCGTTGATTTACTTTTTGCCACATACAATATTCATTTTTATCAACTGGTGGAATTGTTTGTTCTTGTCAATAATTTAATTTCTTCCAGAATGTTTACATTGATCATGCTTAAAGGAAATTTTTTTTTCCAATCATTTTTATTTGTCCTTGTTTATACTTAATTTCCATCCTGAACACTTTTCAATCATTTTTTATCCCCTAAACATTATTAACTTCAGGATTTTGTCTAAATAAGTTATAAAGGTTTGTGTTTTTAAGCTGTTTTTGTTTTTTCCCAAATATAAATTATTTTCATTATTAAAAAAAGAAATAAATAAACATATATTCCTTTACAATCATGTTTTATTTTTTAAAGATTCATAAATACTTTTTTCCCCCCAAACATATTATATTATTTTGAAGGAACTGATATTTTTATTATAAAAAAATTGATTGAATACCATCTTATTGTCAATTTTTGCCTGTGCATGATGCCTCTGCCGAGGAATAGCATATGCATAAGATCAGCGCCCATATTTGTACGACTGAAATTTGAAGACAAAGCATTTTTAAAAACTAATATGTATATGAATTATTATTAAAACATCAGTTTGATTAATTATTCTTTTTGGCTATTTCATAATCGTAAAAATACTACAACAATTTTTGTTAAGTACTGATGAAAAGCAATGGCAATTTTTACCGTGAATGATTAAGTATTTTTATTGTTTGATTGCAATGTTCTTTTTCAAAAGGTTATTTGGAATCAACAACCTGTTTTCAAAAAAATTATCTTACATATATATAAATACATACATTACATATGCATTCTATTCTATATTTTGTTCTATTAGTTTGCAAGTTGAAGATAATTATCTGATACCATGAAAACATCTTTTATATGTAATAAACTTTTTTATCCCTGAGAACAGTTTTCTTCAATTTGTTACAAAGGCACTATAGTGCCATCAGCTGGACAAACACATTCATCTGGAAGCCATTTTTTATAACTTCAGACTATTCCAGCTATCAGTTTAAAATTTAAAAAAATTCTAAGATTTTTAAACCTCAGCAAACTCATTTGCATAGTTATATAGATTTGATATTTATCAACCCCTATGAATTTCAAAAATCTCAGTATCACACCAATTGTAATATTTTTGGTATTAACTTAATATCTTTTCTTTATAATGCATTAATATGCCTAACCTTAAGTATGTAATTTTTTATTTAAAATTTCCTCTAAATCAATATCTTAAATACACATCATTACCATTATTAGTGATTATTTATAAATAAGTATAGTCATTCTAATTTCAAAAAAAGAAAAAGACAAAGAATGAAAATCTGTATTTTTGTCATAACTATAATAACTATTCCATAACCCACAAATATACATATATCACATGTAACAGCAGAAAGGAATTTGATGTTAACTAAAGTAGACCTTTTAATTCTTCTTAGAGGCTTTAAAGGAATCAAACAAACCAATCCAAATATCCAAGCCATAGGTTCTTATTATTGTATATATTATTATTGTGATTATTTATATGGTAAATTAACATAAATTGGCTGCTCACTAATGCTTAATAAACCAATGTGGTTGAGTTCAATGTTTTTCTATCTCTGGGTTTATATTTCAAAGCAACCTTTATTGTTAAAGATTACATAGAAGATTGCAAAGCATTCAATGTGCAAAAAAAAAAAAAAAACAATTATTAATCTTGTTTACAAAAGGACACACTCCAGACAACAATTACATCCACAAAAGGGTTACTATAATCTTGCCCAATATGTACCTGTACATGGGTCTACATGGCCCAACTGCCGAGAAATTATCCATAGCCCAATGATCCCACCCCTGGGCCCCGGAAGACTCAAGCTTCAGCTGAATAGGTGGACATGTCCATCATTAAGGCCCAAAAACATCATGTTTTTTTCTTCTGTTACCTGATAATCCTTATCTGGAATATCAATGGAATTTTTTTGAAAGCAGAATAAATGTATATGGGAATAATTTTTTTTATTAGATATTTAGAATCAGAACAGACAAAACTAAATTATAACTTTAGTTCCTAGGAGGCAGCAAAGTCATCAACGAAGGCAGTGGTTGGTAACTGAAATCTGGAAGTACTGAGAATTCCCTGATTGGGCAAGGCTGCCATTCAATTACAACTGTTTATTTAGACACTTATAACTATAGGTCACTTTCAAATAAAGGAAATTTGCATAAATTATCTAATATTATAATGGGTCATCATTGCATTTAGTGAAGTTAAATGAAAAAATGAAGAAACAATTTTTTTGAAAAATAGACGTGTATTTGATTATAAAAGTATACATATTGGAAGCACAAATGGAGTGGGATTCATTATAAATAAAAAGTAAAAGAACATTATGGAGACTGTTGGTATACCAGACAGAGTGGAAAGGTTAGTTATTCAAATTAATGAAAGATATTAAATGCAGATAATTCAGGTTTATGCCCCAGCAACTTCTCACTGTGATGAAGAAGTAGAAGATTTTTATATGGATGTACAAAATCCTTTTGACCAAATCAAGCAATATTTTAAATTATTATGAGAGACCATAATGATTGAAGATGGAAGTGCTATGGGTAAATCTGATTATAGTGATAGAAATGAGATATTATAGATTTATATAGTTTTCAGAAAAAGAAAAACAGTATAGTGTGAATTCTTTCTTTGAGAAAACTAAATGGAAATGAACATGGAACTATACAAAAAAAAAATGTACAGCAGAATTGGATTATATTTTGATTAACAGAAAATAAGTATTTCAAGATTGAAATGTTCTTTCTTAATAGATTCAATATTAGAAGTGATTATCAATTAGTGGGATGCAAGATATGTGATAATGCAAAATTAAAGAGAATAAAACTTTTAAGAAAGGCAGCAAAAACAGTTTTATATTCCAATCTTCAGAAACACTCCAATAAATTTTAGTAAGAACTTGTAAATTATTTTAAAATATTAACAGATTTTGAAAATGGTTCAAACCCAATTGCAATCATTGATAAGATAAATGATATTCTATTAAGAACTGCAAAAAGATAACTGATACAAGGAAGCAGCAATTTATCAGTACATTTTTAATGAGACAAAAAATGTTTGAAGAATGATAGGAATATGACATTTTTTAAAAATGATTCATTAAGAATGTATAGTTTTGTAAAATGATGGGAAAAATAATTAATTATGATATAAAAAATATAATTGTGAATTGGCAAGAAAAGTTATAAAAAAGAATAAAAGCTCAAAAGAATAAACTAATATCTTGGTATTGGAAAGAAAATTGTTTCTGCAAAAAGAAGAAAAGATAGAACTACTATTAAAAACAAGATGACACCCTGAAATATGTGGAAGAGCTCGCAAAAAAATATATAGTGATACAGAATAAGAAAACAAAATAAACACTACAACTCTTCTGAATTGTCACACATTTTAAATGATGAGGTGAGACATGAACTAAATCTTAAAAGAAGCACATGAAGATATAGAAAAATTATTGACAAATCTAAATCCAAAATATTTAAATGATAAAAATGTACCAGATGATTAAAGAATTTAGTAATAATACTGATATTTAAGAAAGATGATAAAGAAGATATTAGAAATATATAGATTTATCAGTCTTCTATCAGTTCTGGACAAAATCTTTACCAAGATAATTACAACTCATCTATAGCAAACTTTGGATTCAAACCAACCAAAAGAACAAGCTGAATTTAAAAGTGGTTTTACTACAATAGAGGATATACAAGTATCAAGAGAAGTTATAGAAAGAAAAACGAATATGAATTGCCATTACATTTTGGATTTGTAGATTATAAAAAGGTATTTGATTCTAGAAATATTTCCACAGTGATAAAAGCTTTGGACCATCAAGATATTCACCCAGATTTTTTCACATTTTGATGAATATTTATCAAACTGTAGCAGCGGTGATTAAATTATGTGGAGATAGGTAATAAGATTAACATTTAGAAGGATATATGACAGGGTGATTCCATATTTCCAAAACTTTTTACAGCAGTTTTACTAGAAGTATTTTCTAGATTAAAATGGGAAGCCAAGGGAATAAAAATACATTTAGATTTTTACAGATGATAGTTATTTTTGCAAATAATACTGTAGAGCTTTAGGAAATGTTGCAAGAGTTGACAGATTAAATCTAAAGATAAATATTAAAAAATTAAAGTAATGTCCAACACATTTCTTCAAAAGAAATCAATAAAGAATGATAATCATGAAATAGAAGTTAACAATTTCAAATATCTTGGTCAGATTATTCATATAGACAGAGAAACATAATGGAATTAATTAAAAAATTAAACTTGGGTGAATGGCTTTGGTAGAAATAATTCACTATTAAATTGAAATATACCTATGTATGGAAAAAAAGGTTTTAATAGACATGTTTTTCCAGTTCTTATTTATGGATCTGAGACTTTGACACATAAGAGTAGAGCAATTCAGAGAATCCAGATCACTCAATAAAGTACAGAAATACGAATATTGGAAATAACAAAAAGAAATTGAAAAAAAAAAAATTTAGTTGAGAGAACAAACAGATCATTAAATAATTTCTCTTAATTCTTGAATGTGATCTATTAAGCTGTAATCAAGCTTGGTTTGAATCATATTCTTAGTAGATGATTTTAAGGATGTTATATAGAACTGATAGGTTTGTAATTGCTAAAATCTTTTTTTTTTCCCATCTTTGTTAAATATCACTACTGAATTCTTTTTTCAATCATCTGCTTTATCATTTAGATATTTAGCTATATAATTTTATTAATAATAATCCCAATCTCTTCATATATCTATAATTCTGATAATTTTTCTATTTGTCATCGATTTAATTGCATGTCACACTCCATTAAAAATGTATAGAATTTCAAATAAGGTGTATATAATTGTAGATGGATTCTTTATTTTCTTGGTTTTTATTCTTCCACATATTTCATATTATTTTCCTTTTTTAGTAATGGTGCCTTCATTCCTTTTTATTGCTGAAATAACTTTTCTTCCAATGCTAATATTTTTTTTATATTTTTGCCTTTTATTCCCTTCTATAGATTTTGTTATAATTTTCTAAGTACATTTCCTGATCTTTTTCTTAATTATTATAAAATTTTAGATATTATTTTCTTCTAAATGGACCATTTTAAAATAATTTCATATTCCTACTTCCCTTGTTTAATTAAAAATTTATTAATGAAGTAGTGTTTTCTTTTAACATTATGTGGTAATCTTTTTTTTATCAGTCACCTTCTTACTGATCTCATGTAAGTCTGAGCCATCTTAGAAATTTATTAATATTTTTAAAGGATTTGCAAGTTCTGTTTTAAATTCATCAAAGTATTTCTAGAGATTATATATTTCAATTATCTTAACAGCTAGCATCTTTCTAGAGTTTTGCATTAATGCATATCTTTCATCATGATAACTGGCAATCACTTTTTGTGTTAAATCTATTAAGCACATTGAAATCTCGAAATATGTGTTTACTGTTAACCAAAATATAATCCAATCCTGACACACTTTCATATTCATTTTAACTTTGAATTCTTCTCAAAAAAGAAATTCATAATATATGATTTTTTTTTTTCTGCAAATTCTGTAAGTCTGTTATCTCTCATTTCCATCTCTATAATCAAATTTTCCCTCAGCACTTTTATCTTTAAGTCATTTTTCAGTTATAGCATTAAAATCTCCCACAACAGTTTTAAAATGTTATATGGTCTCATAAAAAGCTCTTTGTACATCTATATAATTTTTTTTTATTTCTTCATTAGAATGTGAAGTTGTTAGATATAAACCTAAATTATCTGCATTTGATATAAATGTTGAATAACAAATATTGAAACTCGGTCTAATATATCAATGATCTCCATAATCTTGTTCTTCCATATTCTATTTATAATGAATCCCATTCTATTGTATGTGCTTAAGTATATGCCTACTATAGATTAATTGGTACTTCACTTTTTCTTCTAATTTCCTAAAGTCTGATAATGTCTTATTTAATATTAAACAGATCTTCCAATTCATGAAATCTTCATTCATATAAATGTAATCCACAGTTATAGGTAACTAAATCAAATGCTATCATAGACTGACAATCTAGAGTTATAACTAATGATTCTAAGCATCATCTTTTTTCAATTGGCAACTGCAACATTTTATACAGTTTTATAGCCTTCAAGAAATAGTGTTCATAATTTATGTCTGTTTATCTATCATGATTGTGAATATAAAAAGAATCAGTATTTATACCCACATGCATACATTCATCTTGCTTTGGGAAAAAAAAAACCCAACTGATATCTCAACTGAAAACTCTTAGGCATCTAAAAAAAAGACTATGTAATAATAGATGCAACAAGAAAAATGTATGGAAGAAATATCAGAAATTTTATTAAACTTTGTTTCTTAAAAAAAAAAAGAAGAATATAAACACTTTTTTGCTGATAAAAAAAAAAACCTAGAACTAAACAAAAAAATTTCAGAATTTAAACTAAATTAATCTCTTAACTATGTAGAAGAACTTCGTTTTAGTTTTTGAAAAGCCTTTGTAATTTGTTTTTCAATGTTCATTAATAATATTAAGAAACAATTTGGTACTTGACAAAATAAACTATATAAAATGACATCATGAAAATACCTTCACTCTGTTTTGTATTTTTTTTTTTCCTTATGATATTTTTATTCATTCTTAACAATTTTATTTCCATAATTGAGGAAACCCCAATACAAAAAGCACTCAATTCTTAAATATTTAGCAACTACAAATAGAAAAAAAAATCTGCCTAATTATAATCAATTATATACAGGATCTAATAATCATAAATAATAATTAACATTATATAATGAGCATGCTAATATAACATTTGTACTACAAACTTATTAAGACACGTGATATATGACTTTATTTCCTTGCAATAATAATTAACAAATACAATCAAATTTTCTATATACTCCCCCCCCCCCCATTTCCCTTACAAATAAATAAACAATCACTTTTGCAAAAAAACAAATAGAAATAAATAATACCTGAATAGACTATAAAACAACAAAATATATTAAAGATAAAAAGTTTTTATGATAATGTTTCATCATTTTTATAATACATAAATACAAATATAGTGATATATATGCATTGTTTCGAAACGAGATAATAGTTTTTTATTTCTAAATATTATTTGCAACAAAATGAAATTACAATAACATTATTCATGTATTGATATAAACATATAGATAAGCTGAAAATAATTACTTTTATATATACATATATCATTTTATATATCAAAAATGCAGACACCCACACCATATATAATAGATACAACTTTTTATATATATTATCCAAGCCCATTTGTACATGATTTAGAATACTATAATACTGATGATGTCTCAATTGTAGCTGTCATTGACTGGGTATGAATGTTATTATAAAAAACCATTGTACAGATGTTACACACTGACAAGAATAGAAAAATTTAAACATAAAAATGAAGATGGAGTGATATTAAATATGAAAATCAATATAAAAATCAGCTACTCTAATTAAATGTTTTTCTTATGTCAAAAGATAATTGATATGTATTATTGTTTGTTGAAACAATTTGGTTTCTTAAGGATCTCAACCGTTTTTCTTAATTTTTCCTTGGATCTACTTTATTCTTGATCTTTGTCAATAATATTTGCTGTTCATAGACTGAAAGGGAGAATAGTTTATTCCATTAATTTCATATATATTGAGTTTGACTAATTTAATGTTTCCAATTAATAACTTATGTTTAATTATTAAAACAAGATCACTAAAAAGAAGATTCAGTTTCTATTCTTGTATAATTGACAATTAATTTAATAATTATAAGAGTACCAAACTCTCCATACAGTAGTGCTATTAAGTATAAGCCTTTGTAATCAATGGATGCAGGAAGGTTTGTACATAAAATCCCTAACTAATGCCTACTCATTCAACATCCCAGACTAGTTTCTAGCTTGTGGCTTTCATTAGTGAGTAGGCATTAGATAGGGATTTTATACACAAACCTTCCTGCATCCACTGATTACAAAAGCTTGCACTTGGTGGCACTACTGTATAGAGTTTGGGTACTCATCAATAGCATGTCTAAGCATATAAAATGGTGATCATGTGACGTTTTAATACTTTTAATTTAATAATTATTCACGTCATATTTTCATATAACTAATATATTGAATACACTCTACATTTTCATCAATGTTCAGAGTGATAAATTTATAAACATCAAAAACTTAAAGAATAAATATTTTCACTTTGAATTCATTCTATTCATGATTCTTTATCAATAGTGTTTGTTATTCATTCATAGCCTGAAAGGAAAAGTGATTTATTCCATTAATTACATATATATAAAGTGTAAATTCATAACGCTTGTTAAAAGCTTCCACAATATTCTACTATCATTTTCCATTTATAAATAATTATAAATTATAAAGTATAGTAAACATTATTTTAATCTTTTTTTTTTTTTTACTGGAAAAATTATTATGATTATAATTGACATTTCAGCTAAACTTTGTTAACCATCTTCAGAATTAATTACAAAAAAAAAAAAAATTGAAAATAAATATGATAAATAATAATTACATAAATAAATGTAATAGTAAATGTTTTTAGATTTATTTATAGAATTATTATTTATTATTTTAATTTTCAAGTTTTCTTTGTAATTTTCTTTGCAGTTAATACTAAAAATTGACTGAAATATCAATTATCATAATAAAAATAATTTTGCAGTAAAAAAAAATAAAGATGCTTTGATCAGTACTTATAATTTATTATCAATATGCATTAACATACCTACAGATACAAGTATATAAAAATATTATTAGAATCTTCATTATATATTATATAATTTCCATTAACAATATAATATTTTATTATTAAATAATCTATTTAGACATAATTTATTTGTATATGTAAAAAAATAAGATAATGAATTATATAATTATTTCTATTTTTAATCTAACTAATTAAGAATATATTCCTTAAAAATACAAGGAAATAATTATAATATTTTATTATAAAACTTATAATATTATAAAAAAGGAAGTAAAAATTTGGAATTTGGGCATGTCATAAAATCAAAAAAACATTTAATATAATATTGCCTATGATTGTGATAGCATTACAATTAAACATATGAAAGATTTCATCATTTGTTTTACAATAAATAATTTAATGGTAATATTGAATAATAAAAAAATATGATTTGAAAAATTTTTTTCATCATTAACAAACTGTGACTTTCCTTTAAGTTGTCAAATGATCTAAGTGCAAATGCCATCCAATTGTAAGAAGAAGAAGCACGTCTAGAGATGTGCAAATTCATTTAGAAGATGTCAACTAAAAATAAAAAAAAAAAAAAAAATAGATCAGCTAAAGCAAATCATGGCTTCAAACTGGAGGTGAGTTAAGATCTTGACTAAGTGCACCAGCAAGAGTTCAGAAATAATTACCAGTGGGTGTAGTATTTTTTGAGGGGAGAGCCCTGTGTGATGTAGATGTCTGAACTAGTATCGGAAAGAGGGGAGTAGTTAGCTTCAATACGGAAAGCTGCATACATATCAATGGAGCTGACCAAGAAAAACCAAAATAGTGTCATATCATTAAGGTTGGCATTTTCCTTATTTGTTTTAAAATATAAAATAAAATATATTTTCTGAATTGGAGCAGAATTTTAGTGATAGCATATAAATAATAAAATGATATTTTATAGATAATATCAATAATACTAAATAAAATAAAGCTTGTGCATATATATGTATCAATGTATTTGGCCATTATTTTTTAAAACAAAAAGAACAAAAAAAAAAATATTTTATCTAATTTCTTAACTAGATTTTATTAATAGTTTTAAAATTATAATATTGCATTTAAAAATAAAAATCTCGCACTTACATAATAATTACTCTATTTTAAAATCTTTTCTAAGGGTTTGGTTTTTTAAAATAATAATAATAATCAAATAGTATCATGTAAGTTGAGATATAAACAGGCAAAACTATCATGTGAAGTCGAGATCTAAAGAACAAAAAATTGTAATATTCCAATTATAAGTTAAATATTACAGTTTAAAAATATTAACATCTATTAATATTTTGACAAATATTTCTTTTTTAAAAAAAAACTCCCAATTTTAAGCCTAATATTCATCATTGATATATATATCTTAATATAGTAAAATTTGCACTTTTTTTAATATGAAGAAAAACTTAACTATATAATTCGAAATATACATATAATTAAATTTAATAAATTCATTAACACATGGACATTTTGCATCATATATATATACTTCATATAAATATACTGAACAACAGAAGTGGTTCTGTAGGATTTTAAATTGAAAATGACTATTTGATAATGTCAAAACATGTCATAGTAAATGATGTATTACATTTATAAAGATATTAGTATATATTTTACACATTCTAGATTAAAACTTACAAAAAGTAAAACAATAAAAATATATTAGCAGTTCGCTAATAAATTGTCTTTAAAACTTCATTTTATTGTTTTAATTATAGAAACCTCATATTAAAACAATAAAAATATTTATTGCACATTTTTTCTGAACAACCTTTTTTTAGATGCTCATAATAAAACAACATCTAATTATGAATATATTTGTGATGCTGCTGCTGCTGCTGCTGATGATGATGATAATGATAATAATAGTAATATGATCAATTGCATAAAAAATCAAATAATATTCAAGCATTAAAGTGACAGGTCAAGAACTTTTAACATTCAAGTCCTTCCTTTCATCACAGGCTAAATTACTCAAGACATGGCAATGTAAAAAGTGATAAGCTACTACTCAGTTTTAAGACTAATGATATTGATAACATTTTTAGAATGAGCATATACATCTTGGACTAGTTGAGAGTTGTCAATGCCTAATAATTCCTTTCGATCTACAATTCTCAGATTGGCTTTCATGGAATCCTTTAAGATTTCACTATATAAAATTTGAAATTCTGAAGAAAAAAAAATTTTTGAGCTATAATTAATAATTTAAAATGTATATGAAAAATTTTTGCTATACATTGTGACAAAAATAAAATATGTAATTTAGATGCCATTCTTGGTAGTAGGATTGAGTTATACACAATTGAAACAAATTTTAAAAGTTAGAAAGAAATTTAATCATTAATATTAATTACCAGTGGGAATTAAAAGTATTTGCCTTTTCATTATTCTGTTGTTTTTTTTTTTGTATTATCAATAAATAATTTTTGATTTGTTATTTTGTTTATAACCACTAAAAATCATCAGAATTTTAAAAAATAAAATAAAATAAGTTGAGAAACATTGCTTGAGATGATAACTTGTTAAGAAAATCTTGGGCACTTATGAAATTCAAATAATTCCTGTCTTTTAAAAGAAATGCCTACCCAGATGATCATTCAATTTCTAAACAAACAGTGAACCTATTAAATGGCTAATTAAATCACTATTAATGCAAACATTTAAATCATTTATATTTATACGCAATAATGTGTGACTTTAAAAAATAAAAATTAATGTATAGTTAGTTGCTGGGAAAATCGTGAAACATTTTAATTCTCAAATAGTAGTCTAAGCATAAATTATATTAAAAAAAAAAAAAACTAAGATTATTATTTTTTGTATTTTATCCTATTCTTTGTCCACCATTCTACTATTGTATTAAACCATATAAAATTATGTATAATCTTTCACATCTTTGCAGACTGTTTGAAAATAAGTAAATATCACTATTTTCTATTTCATATGGTATATTTGAAACCAGACAGATTAAAAAATTTTAAAAATATAAAATATATAACAACTAAAAAGTTAATTATATCAATTGTTAAAAATATTTCTGCCTTTTTTTCATAGCATTAACATAATTGTTAATATTAGATGTTCCACTGAATAAAATGAATTACTATGGTTATTTGTATCAACTATCTCACAAAAAAATATAGAATGAAGTATTTAAATTCAAAATACGAATGCAGTAATATTTCATGCTTTCTTAAATAATTTAAAAATACCTACATGATGTAAATAATTACTTAAAATATCACATAACTTTTATCAATTATTTGGCAGAATTATTATTCTAGGAAAGTCAATCTAGAAAAAAATAGCCAAAAAATACAGTGTGGGAAATAACTAAAGCAAACAAATACATTAAATGATTCACTGAAAATAACAATATAATAGCATTAAAATAATGGTAGCTTTCCTAAATTCTTTTAACTTGATGTTTACAAAAATGAAACTCGTAGGCTTAACAAAAAATTATTGTTTCTAAGATAAAACATTTCTGTTCCTTTAAAATTATTGGCTATTTCTCAGTCCCATTAGTATCCTGAATGATTAAAAGCCTAGTTATAATGTGTAAAAGATGATTTTGTTATAAGTTTGCTTATTGCAGGTTAAAAAAGGTTTCAATGGACTGTTGTTGCCTGCAAATTAGAATAAAGATTGAAAAAAGTACAAGCATATTCTGGAATAATTTTTTATTAGTTATTAGAAAATATTTTTTGAAAGACTTTTAAATGGATTCTACTTTACATTATCAGTAACAATTTATTGCAATTCAACATAATAGGACTTTCATTTTATTATTTAATTATGTTTTTATTGCCAATACAATTGCTGCATAAAGGAATAGAAAAACATTTAAAACAATATTATTTACATTTAATATATATATTGAAGCTATATATATATGCTTAAATATTTATGCTTCTTGCCAATTAATATCTAAATATTTTCAAATTCTGTTACAGGGAAATTTTAAATTTTATTTTATTATAAAGGCTTATAAAAATTTATGTATATAGGTGTGTAGAAAGGATCAAAAACGGTCAGCTGAAATTAGATAAATAATTATTAATGTTCAAATGTATAAGATTCTAAAAAATTCTGATAAACCTGAACATTGTAAAGAAAGATTAATTATAAGGTATAGGTATATTTATAATTGCTATTGAAACCTTATCTAATCAATGAAAAAAATAAGGTAACTGCTTTATATTATATATTTATAAAAATGTTTACAATGTTTGGCCTTACAATAAAAAGATGTTAATTGATGGTTGATTACTGCAGGGGAAATGCAGGAAATAAAAGGTACAGAATTTGGAAAATGTTTCTAATTAATACACAAGTACAAGATTAAATTGTAATTAAGCTGATCAAAATTATTATCAGCAAAAATAGTTTTTAATAAAAGCTAATCCAGATGCCTTTTGCCAAAAAATTATACAAATACCTAAGAAATATAATAAAAACAGGGTCTTTCATGAAAAATTTGTCAAGATAATCTTTTGATCAGAAAATTCTGCAACTAGGTCATCTTTTGATGAAAAATTATTCAAGCTTGTTGACACGAACTCTCTCTAAAGTTATTTTTAAGAAGTAATTTGACTGCTAGACACCATATATAATGCTAACCTGTGAGTAGAAGCTTGTGTCCTCTTCCCCTTGACCATCCCAGATGAGAGCCAATTTGGAATCCCAATGGAATTGTTTAATTGCTGCCCTTCTGAAGTCTGCTGACCATGTACCTATACAATGTTCTTGCCATTCTAAATAAATTCAGTCTGCTGACCTGCCATGCCTTCATTCATGAAATAAGCTATCTAGTCAATTATGCCATCCTTAGTCAGTTGCTATTCCAAATAACAAACCTGTCTCCAGAATTAAGTATTAATATCTGAGAAAAGTACCATCCAGGATCAAATGAAGGTGAATTGCATCATGAAAGCAATACGTCGTCATATCTGTATGTTGCTCTTCATATCTTGCCATGTTTTTAAAATACTTCATAAAGGTAATTATAGAAACATTGAACTTAGTCATGAGATTTCTGCAATCATACTGGTAAAACAATTCTTGATGTTTCCCTTTTTCATTATTACTTAATTTTTTTTTGTGTGTGAAATTTTCTTTAATATTGTTTTATTTTAATATTATATATATATAAGTTAAACTAACCTATATTTATTAACAATAATCAAATATATTGCTAGATGTGGTCACTCTTAAGTCTTATATTTATGCTAGATTTATTCGAGGATCAGGTGACAGTGGCCTATTTTGTGAACATCTTTTCATTTCTTAAAATTCCAAGAATCATCTTTCTCCCCCACCCCCTTTCCTAAAAAGAAAGCTAATTATTAAAAGAGCAGAGATGTTTTAATCCCCCATTTTCTCACCTGGCTCAAAGATTTTGTTTTTCTAAAATATGTCAAGTCATATGGTTGGTTCAATTGAAACTTTACTTTTGCAATTATCAAGATTATAAAACTAGGTTTTAATAATGAACAAATATAAAAATTGAACTGGTTTTAAAAAATAATATATATATATATATATGTGATATAAGTTACGGTTGCTTCATAAATGTTTCATTATAATTACATATATATATATAAATAACAGATCTCTCAAGCTATCATATAATGTATTTCTTAGTAAGTGTGAGTACAATCTCTAGGATGGACCTTCAATTAAGCAGAGATTATTAATCTTTACTATTTTTAAGTATTTAGCTTGGATGAATTGATTCAGCCTTAAGTTAGCCATTTAAAGTAATATATGACAGCTTATTCAAACTTATAATGTGGCTACTTGTGCCTGTTTTTTTTTTTTAATTTCCAAGCCTTAGTAATTTATAATTACTTATTGCTTTTCTCTTTCATTAAATTGTGTTGCTGGTTTATATATATATTGATTAATTCGTATTTTGTTTCTCAAGCAGACATTTACTCCTGCTTCATGGAAATGATTGGCTAAGTGCTCTCTTTAGATATGGTCATGCCAAAGCAGATGTATCTCTCATATTTTCATACATGGATAATTTTTACTAATGTCCTTAATATTATTATCAGTGCAGATGCATTTCCTGCTTGATAGTAATAAGTTTGTTACTGGTTGTAGAGGCAAATGTTCATTCCTGCTTCTTATGATGCTCTGATCTGATGAAATTTCTGGGTATGGCCTCGCCAAGAAGGCATACCCTATCTCTGCTTCATCATTGGATATACTCTCATTTTTGATAACCTAGCACTGTGCTCCATATCTTTTAATGTATTTTAAAGCCTGATCTTGCAAGAGTGTAGTCAGTCACAATTCTAAGTCCATGGCAGTCATCTATTAATGATTGTGATTTTTAATATAGTTAAATAAATACTCTTATCATGACCCTGCCTGAAACTATGATAGAATGTATACCCTGGAGATTATTAAGACATATAAACCTATAGTCCCTCTAACGAATATAATTAGCGATAATTAAGCTATTTAGTTGCTAATTTTTTTTTTTTAACTTGTAAGAAACTAATATAATCATATGTGTGAAATCTAATCATATGAATTTTATTCTTTTTGTTTTCTTTTATTGTTACTAATAAATCTATATATATATAAATAATCTCTCGCATTTGTCTTTGTTTACCACAATTAATATTTTTTAATTTTAAGTTTCTTGAATCTCCCTGATCTCAGCAGTATATAAGAAAAAGGGTATATATGCTATCATAAGAGGCAGTAGTCATGTGGAAATTGTCTTAAAGGGCTTATGTAATGAGGTTTGGCTTTATATTATTTGTGGTAATGTTTATATCGATGTTACACGTAGACATGTGAGTTAGTGATCATTGCTTGGTTTCTAAGGTTAGTTTTACTGACTATACAAATCTGACCATTACAATATATAGCATATATATTTGCATGGGATACGTTTGTAGTAGCTTCCCTCCCCCTTTTTTTGTCAACAATGGGAGGTTTAAATGCTAAATACACATGTACCATTCAAATTTTTTTTAGACAATATTAAGCAAAAATTTTCTAAAAAAAAAATTTAAGTAGTAAATCTATTTCTTCTACATTAGGTAATAGACAGAAAAAAAAAATATTTTAATTCAATTACACTTAGCCATTCTATTACTATTATTATTTCAATAAATATATAATAACAATTTGTTGTAATCAATCCAATAAGTCTTTCAAAGACTTCACTATTTTTTAAAAAACTATTGTTGGTTCACATAAATGTTCTGAGAGCCTGTAAATATTCTAGAATTAAAGGGGATAGAAGACATTTCCATAAAAAATGCCAATAATATAGTTAGAAGGCAGAGTAATGATATGATTAATACTGAAGAAGTTAGATTTTGCCAGATGAGTTGCTAAAAACTTAACAAGTTGCTTGTAAGTGTCACTCATCATCATTATCATTAGTAATCACTTCCAAATGAATATGACTATTTTAATTCCAGAAATGAAATAAAGAAAAGAGTAAAAAATTAATAATAAAAAAATAAAATTTTAGACAGAATTGCCATAAGTCAAAATGCAATCCATGGATCCTAAATTCTTGAGTCCATCACGTTATCACTACTCTAAATGACATAGGGCATTTCTTGAAGTATAATTAAAAGATAGAAATATGGCTATTCAAACACAATTCTATTAAATATGTGTATGCTGAAAATCAGATATATTAGTCTTTAACTTGGATTAAAGTTTATACCTGTGCTAGAGAAAATCTCTAATTTAATAAATGATTAGTAATAATCATTACGTGTTTATCAAAAAGTTGATAACGTAAAAGTTGGAAGTGGAGTAAATTGACACTTGAAAATAAAAATGAGAGAATTTGCTCTATATAAATACTCTTCATGTAATAAAGATATATATGAGAGATGATGACCTGGCCCAACTGATGAGTGCTGGTTCAGCGTGAAATGCATCTTGGGAATTATTTGTCTTTTATTGTATCTTTATTTATATGAAATTATTTATGAAATAAAAAAGAATGGAGAAATATGGAAGTTGTCTATTCTATTAAAAGGCATAATTATGGTGGTTTTTTTTTTTTTTTTGATCCTTAAACAAAAAATCATTTTTGATCTCATAATAATAATCTATTTAAAAGCCCTAGTGAAGTTGTACTAATAGTTTTTTTGTACTTTTGTTTTATAATAGCTACCACCCTAAACACATTGCCACAGTTACTGCAAAAAGATGAATAATAGCATGAGAGGTTCATGACAACTATTCTATCCATTAATCTAAATTGACTGAAGAGATGATAATTTATTTAGTTATAAAAATTCTTTCATTCTTGAAGCTCATTAAAAATGTTGTTATGCAAATTTATACACATATATTAAAACTGATTTAGAATTGTAATTCAAATGACAGAAGATTTGGTTATATTAAAAATAGTTTTTCTAGCAATAACAAAACAACCAGTGAGATGCTGAGAATTTGTGGAGCCCAGAACAAATATCAATGTTATTGAAACAGAAAACCAAGCTTGCTTCTCAGTTTCAAGCACCATTTAACTGGAAATCATCCTAATAAAATTTAAAAATTTTGGTCCTATACTGATAACAATAAACTGATTCACCATTTCTATGCAATTTACTGTAAGCTTTAGTAAGTAATAACAAATGCCAGATAATAGTGCTTATTAAATCCCTATCCAGTGCTGTCCTATCCTATATCCTTAGACTAGTTTCAAGCTTATAGCTTTCATCAGTGAGGAGCTTGGATCATAGTATCTGGATCTAATACACCCTCCCTTCATCACCTATCATCTACCTGTCTTTTATTATTATTTAGTAAAATTTAGAGTAAATGGCAGAAAGATGGTAAAAAGTATAATATTTAAACAGTTTAATATGTAAGTTAAAATCATGAGGTGAAGTCAGTTGATATGTTATTGGTTTAAAATCTTGTATGTATATTATCTCAAAATTTATTAGAAAGTACATTTATTTTATAAAACATATTTTTCTTGCTTTATTCTAAAAAATCTTAATTATACTGTTATAATTCAATGTTTCACATTGTTTATGTTCAATAGTCAGTAATATAAAACTAGACAATTTTTCTTGAATCATAGAAATTTTAAGATAACTTTCTATTAATTTTTAATTTTGAAAAACATATAATTATAATTGTTTCTATATATGTAAATACATTACAATTGATGTTGAAAATTTAGACCAGTGATAAACAGCTTTAAAACATACAAAATTGTGACTAATAAATATGAAATATTTATTTATAAACAAATTATTATCATATAATTATAAAAATGCAGCTTTTTCAAAATCTCTATTTTCTGAAAACTATATTTTTACATTTCACAATTCTGCTAATTCGATTTATATCATAAATTTTTTATAAGAATAATATAGTTTTAAAGATATGTTTGAAAACTTGGTACCATGACTTAATTCATTCAATTTTTCTAAAATGTGAAAATTTCTAAGTGCAAAGTCTGGGATAAATGCTCTACATGTTCAGTGCTAAGAAGGATACTAGGAAAAATATTTAATAAATGAGTGACGATGGTGTTATTTATTTGATATTAAAATACTGTTGTCATAAAACATTACTAAATACTAATGAAATAATTCCATGAAGTCTGATTTCCACGTGATAATCTCATTATTTTCATATCAACTATTTAATCAATTATGATCTATTTCCTTTTAATTATAACTTTAATAAAAACAAATGGAAAGTATCTTATCTTTCTAAAGGTCATATTACATTAGAAATGTATTATACTCTTTTTAATATTTATTAATTATACTTATCAAAAATGCTTCAATTATTACTTTGGTTAAAAACTTTGCTTGTTGGAATTAGTTAGAAATTTGCCATTTGCTAACTTTCATTTAAAAAACAAACAGTCCTTGTACGTTTTTATTGGATCCTCTGAAAGTAAAATATTAAAGCTTCATATCTTAAAGTTATAAAGACTGTAATATGCATTCAAAAATAAAAATGCCACAATTAATTCTTCCTCCTATGCCTAAAAGATCAACTGCTCTTCTTTCTGCCAAAATAACTAATTCTTACCATGCCTGTTCTCAATCACAAATACTATTTAAACTATTTTTAAAACATGGCATTAGACTCACTAACACTTGCAACTCATTCATATCTAGGTTAATTGATTAATTACCAGTATCAATATTTTATTATCATATACTTTCAAACTACTTCTTTTGATGAACTTGCTAATTCCCATGCACTCAATCTCAAAACCCAAAATTTCATTGGTATGTATTTACTCTCTGAAAAATATAAAAATTTTGTTTTTAATGAGAATAGTTAATTTTTCTATTTATAAAAATTAGTTCAAAAGAAATCAGATATTAATCTAACAGAAGAAGATCAAAGTGTGTGCAATGATGTAGTAGTCATTAATAATTTAAATAAAGTTTTCAATCCAATTAGAAAATAGTGAAGAGGATAAAAATGGAAATGCTCCAGCATTTTATATGACATAATTTTACAAATTACAAAAATTATTCACAATGTCAATATAAGTTTAGAAGAAACTAATAACAACATTTACCAGCGGTAATGATACTTTAAAAAATCAAAATATCAACAACAAGAATATATATATTATTAAAATATTATAAATATATATTAGTCAATCAAGACTTTCAGAAAAAAAATAGCAAATATTATCAAAGCTTTCCAGTAAAGCCTATGAAGTTAGTCTTGAATTAGGAATTTCTCAAGTTATATTTTGTGAAAGCAACTGATGATTTTAAAATATCATAGTTGTTGTGAAATAAATAATTTAAAGTGATATCATGAGAGACACTTATTAGGAAATTGGATAATAAACTTTAAGCTTAAATATTTTGTATTTTTGGTGGGGGAGTGACTTTAAATACTTAATAACTTAAATAATATGCAAATACTGACATTATTCATGAATAAGCAAATACACAATAAAAGATTATATAATTTAAACTGAGCTATTATTTTAAAACAAATATACTAAATATTAATATTTAATAAAATAACATTAATAATTTACTTACACTTAAACATTAATACAAAAAAAAAAAAACAAGAATAAAATATATATTATATCTATTTTTAGAGATCTGATAAAAACCAATGCCACAGAAGATAATCAAATATTTTATTATTCCTTGATTGCAGTGCACACTGATTTTAGACTCTCTATGGTCAACAAACTTGCTTTCTAGTAGATATTTTAAAATGTATTAACATATCTTTTAAGGAAATACATGTGAACAAACATATATATGTATGTAAAACCATATTCAGTATTAAATGATTAGAAAAGCATAAATACCTTATTGACGGTGAACGTTCCTTTCTCTGAGAAATAGTTGAGGATATTCCATCTGTGGTGTCAGAATCTACACAAGAGAGTTAATATATGAATTTTTTCTACAATACAGGCTTTTTCATATCTGCACTCTAATATGTAATATATAGGGGATTTGAACTCAGACTTTCACATGACCCTCAACTATCCATGCTATCTCATACTGCTGATACATTTGATCACCCACATGTTGAAAAGATAAATAATTACCAATATACATATTTCGTGCTTGGTCCTGATTATCATCTCCACACATATATACAATCAAAGCTCAGCTTATATTAAGATAACCAATTTTCATAGTTTAATGGACAGGCTTCAAACCACTCCACCCCACAACTCTTCAGCCGTCCATTTCATTGAAAATCTGAAGATTCAAGCCCCCTATATATTACATATCAGAATGCATGTATAAAAAAAGCCTGTACTGTAGAAAAAATTCATATATTAAATACAGTGATTTAAGGTCTGTCCATCCCTCACATATGTATGTAAATGGATTATGTCCTGTACATGAGAAGTCAGAGTGACTTATGGTCAACATAGGTAGGATGAGAAGGTTGGCACAAAGATGGGCTTTGAGCATTCCATCTTCATATTTTCAATGAAATGAACAGCTAAAGAGTTGTGGGATGGAGTGTTTTGAAGCCTGTCCATTAAAGTATGAAGATTGGCTATATTAATATAAGCTGAGCTTTGATTGTATATATGTGTGGAGATGATAATCTGGACCAACTGATGAGTGCTGGTTTAGCATAAAATACATATACTGGGGATTATTTATCTTTTCAACATGTGTGTGATCAAGTGTATTAGCAGTATGAGATAGCATGGATAGTTGAAAGTCATGTGAAAGTCTGAGTTCAAGTCCCCTATATATTACAAGAGAGTTAGATAAATTTAATTGATTAAAATTTACTGAATTATTAAAAAATATAATAATACAAATATTGTATGCAATACATTTCCTTTTTATTGTATCTAAACAAGAATATAATTAAAGCAACTACTGCACTTTTAAATTCATGGAATATTTAATGATGAAGTTGAATTCTATTTTTATTTTAAAATTTTATTCAAAAATTTTTCAGATTTTTGAAAATAAATTAGTGCTAAATTTATTAAACTGGAAGATTAATGAAAGAAATTATAACTACACAATTAATCTCTAATGTTTTACAGTTTATTAAAACAGGCAAAACTCTCTATATAGTAGTGCCAGCCAGAGTAATCAATGGATGCCAGTCTGGAGATATTAGATGAATAGGCACTAGATAGGGATTTTATGCAAAAGCCTTCTGGCATCCATTGATTACTCTGGCTTGCACTGAGTGGCACTACTGTATGCAGAGTTTTGCCTTTAACAACAGTTATGAGCAAGTATAAGAAATGGTGATCATGTGATGTTTAGTGGTTTTACAGTTTATCATATGGATTAGAGAGAGATTTCTATACACTCACTACTAATCCTTTTAAAAGTAATTAGATTTCATAGTCATCAATCTAGAAATGTAATCATAACTATTATATCCATATCATTATAAAGTGGTGATATCTATGTTTGCCACAATCTGTTTTAAATAGTCGGAAAGTAAGTTACTTTGTTTGCCTGAAAAATATCAGCCATTAATAAATGCAATGCATTTATAATTTTTCTAATGAACTTATTTTACTCCAGTTATTTATTCAGACATTGAGTAATCAAAAGATGCTACATGGTAGTGCCAACCAAATCTACAGACTAATTTAGGGCTATCAGTCTTTAAAATTAACGAATAATAGATTTATATGAAGACACAGCCAGCAGCTATCTTTAATTCTTTTATAATATCTGAGATTCAAATATTCAAATATAATTGCCCCGATACAACTGAGATCACTGAAATATATAATTGATAGCCTAGTATCATATCTACACAGTTATGTAAGTAAAGTAAATTTATAGATTCAAAACTACAGACTAATTTAGGGCTATTAATCTTTATAATTAAAGAATAATAGATTTATATGAAGACACATCTAGCAGTTATCTTTAATTCTTTTATAACATCTAAGTTAATAATCTGAGATTCAAATATTCAAATATAACTGTCACGATACAAATGAGATCACTGAAATATATAATTGATAGCCTAGTATCATATCTACACAGCTATATAAGTAAAGTAAAGTAAATTTATAGATTCAAAACCTTAGACTATTTGCATTTTAGATCATTAACCAATAAACTTAAACTAGCCTAGGCATTGGTTGGCAGCATAATATATTATTTATTGATTCTTCAAGTTTACAATAGATGATTCTGAAATAGAGTAATAGAGTAGATTATTGTTCAATGCAAAAGCAAAACTATAATGGCATTGCTAATATTAATAGTGGATGTTTCTCAAGCAAGTAAAGAAAATGAGCATATATATATATATAAAGATGTCAGAATATAAATTATATAATAGTCAATAGCTTATCAAAAAAAAAAGCAATAGTTTTGATTTAGATCTAGAAAGTCTGGTGAATCCATGCCATTAGGTTCCAAACCTCATCATAAATACTAAAAACAGTGGTTAGTAATGCACACTATATAATATACATTAACATATATATAAATATATAGAGAGAGGGGTATATATAGCAGACATTTATATATATATATATATATGTAAATTTTTAAAGAAATGTTAGCTACAGTTATCATATGCAATATATTTTTACTAATAGCTTAATAATGTCCTTTTTTAGTTGACCTTGGAACACTTTCAAGACAATTCATGCAAATATATAATGTAGTATAGCAGACATAGTAAAAAAAAACTGAAAATGATTGGAGATGATATCTTTTCAAAAATTTAGTTACATCTAATTTGAAGTACAATCAACAAAAATAATTAACAAAAAAAAAAAACCAGAATAATGCGAGAATGAAAAAGATAATAGAATAATAAAATGAAAAAGAGAGTACAGTTACTGAAATGTACTCTAATTTAGATGAGTTTGGGAATGTGTTTATTTGATTATTATCTTCATCAAAAAATAAATAAATAAAACTTAAAAGGCTTACTGCTGTTTGCCAAAATTTTTTTTTTTTTATTCATATCCTTCATTCACAAATTGTTTACTATTTCAAATTTCCTTGAATACTTATCACATACGTATTGTTGATGTAACCTTAGGAATTTCAGAAGCACAAATAATACTAAAGGAACTTTCATTTTTTACTATTTTGTGAATTCATAATTTGTTTGTTATTGAATATTTGACCAGCTTCAGCATAAGAAGTTGTTTTTTCTTTCAAAACTAAATCAATTATTTTTATTTTGTCATGCAATGGCTTCTTGTAAACTTAGCATAATTAGTACCATCATCAGTTTTGTGCTTTGCATCCATTTTAATTCAAATTTAATTTTCTAATTCACAGCAGAAAGATAATTTGTGCAAATAAATGTAATTGAACAATGTGACTGCCTGATTGTGTGAGATTAAATGTATGAGAAAAGAAACATGCTGAGGATATGCAAATAATATTAGTACAAGTGAAATTTATAAATTTCTAACTTTTTTTATCTATTTTTTCAAACTAGACATTATTAAATCAATGATTACATTCAATTGTACTACTTAGTGGAAAGGCTGTATATTCACATTTATTAATTTTAGATCAAGATACAAATAAAGAATTATGGGTAGTTGCTATCTACTGACATTATATATAAACTGAGGTCATCTATAATATCTTGGTAAGCCATTGCACAATTTGATTATTAAAAAAAAGTTGCTGATGAATGCTGGTTTAGCATGAAATACATATATTGGTGATTATTTATCTTTTCTACATGTGTGTGGTCATATGTATCAGTTGTATGAGATAGTGTGGATAGTTGAAGAGTGCTTGAAAGTCGAGTTCAAATCCCCTATATTTGCTTTAGCATAAGTGATTTTAATGTTGCAAGAATTTCTGATGAAATATAAATTATTTGAATCTGATAAGTTGTGAGAGACCTTAATAATAAGCTATTGTGCAGTACTGAGTCAACAAACTTGAATAATAAAAAAATCATGTGTTTTAGCACAACGAAAACTAAAATATTGGATCTGCTGATCCAAAAAAATTTGTTGATTTTCATTAAAATATCAATGTTCTAGAAAGAAGGTTGATTTATCATAGAAAAGTCTCTAATAAATAATTATAGAGATTAAGCAATAAAAAAAATACTAGCCTAAAAACAACAAACCATTACCGCTGCTTATCAATCCCCCTCCCCCCACCTTCTTGTTTGAATCTCACTAAGACATTTTTAAAAAAAAAAATTCTAAAAATGCTTGTGCACATGTTAGCATAGACTTTAAGTAACTAGTGTTGGAATTAGAGAACTTAATGCTACAATGTAATGTTTCTTAAAAGGCCAATTCTATATGTAATGAAAAAAAAATTTAGACATAAAAAGACCATCTTGATCACCTGAAAAAATATGGAATGAAGAAAAAAATCTATTATTAGACAAAATTAAAAACAGAAGAGAAAAAAGGAAATAATGTCAATCTATAAAAAAATTGTAAAAATTAAAAATAGTAACAGAAAAAATCATTAGTCTTGCATACACAGAAATAATTATAATAATCTAAATAAATCACAAAAGAGAAAATAAAAAAATATTAATCTGAAAAATTAGATAGGACCTGTATTCAGATATTATGTGTGCATTAATATTATTAGTAATTCAATTTTTTATAAGATTGGCTCTTACTTCTGATGATTCAAAAGTTATATTCTGTAATAAATCATGATCATTTTGGAATGACACTATTATAATAGCATTTCTGCTCGTAACTAAGATTTAAAATAGTTTTCCCTTTCTTGAGTGATTAGTTAGTATTATGACAATCTTAAAAAATTCTGGCTATAATTATTGGTTTCTCAGAAGCTCCTTTGAACTTCTCTTTTCTATTTTTTCCTCAGTTAAAAATTAAATTTGAAACCTTCTGTGTATTAAGCTACTTTATGATTAAGATAACTATTTAAAAAAATCATAAATAATTATACAATAATGTGTTTACATTAAAAATATGTGATATATAGAGATCTTCATCAACAGAATTTCAAACTTTTTTTTTCTTCTTGATAATAAGTTACTTTAAGCAACATGTACTTTATGCTTTTGTAAAATTTATTTTAATTAGCACATTTATTTTCATTTAAAATGAAAGACATATAAAAATACGTAATATTCAAATCTATATATAAATACACAAAATAAGCAATTCTAGATAGAACAAAAGTTTCTACTAGTAATTTTTCATATGAATCTGGTAATAAATTAGAGAAAAAAATAAGGAATGTCATAAAAATATAATAAGCTATAAAATTTTAAATATTTCTGTGAGTTATTAATATAGATATATTTTTAAAGAAAAAAGCTATTGTTGATAGCTGTATATCTATGAATTATCTTTATATAATAAAATAATTTTAAAAATATTTTTAAAATAAAGTTTTTACCTAGGCTGTTTTGATGCCTGGGTGCTGACATAAATGGTTGAAAATCGGAATCTTCAAATACTTTATCAGACTTCAATGACTTTTGTCCATTTTTATCAAACTGACGACCATTATCAACATTTTCAGTTTCCACCTGTGAAGTACATGGAGAATAAATTCTCCCTATAAAGTTGGCTTCTGTGCTTACTGTAGGGCTTGGAAGAGTGGCAGAAGGTAATTTTGGTGCAATATTTGGAATGTTTTGATCTAGTACAGGGCTAAAAGACTGGCAAGTAAATCCTCCAGGAATTGTTGTCACAGATCTTTGGATAGGTGAAATAGGAACAGGTGAATACTGGGGTCTTGCTACTACAACAGGATTAGGTAAAGGTGAAGTGGAAGGAATACTTGGATGAGGATAAAATAGTGGATGATTAAAAAGAGGTATAGGAGGCTGTGGAATTTGAAGAAGTACATCAATACCTGAAAACTGATGGCCACACTGAAAATATAAAAAAAAGATATAGTTAAAAAAAAACCAAATTATTAAAAACATCATAAAGGACTTAAGATGGCTAAAAATTATACAACAATAAGCATGTATATAACCATGAAATACAAATAAAAGGCTATTAATATTAAGCAAATAACAGGAAAAATTAAAAGTAATGATTAACTTTATATTTAAACACATGTAAAACAACTACTCTAGAAATTCAAATTAAATGTTAGTTTTGAAAAAGTTGTAAAAAATAATTGTCAGAAAGACTTGTGATCTGAAAGTAAATGCTACAATTTGAGCATTAGTTATTTAAAGCAGATAATCTGGAATTTATTATTTGTATAAAATTACAACAGCCACTTGTATACACAAAGTAGATGACCAACAAATATAATTTGATAAAAGAGCCATTTACATTAGCATTATTTTGTCCAATCCTTGCATATATTATATTTAAAAACATATTCATATATATTCTAGCATTGGTTTGTATTTATTTTATTTGACTTTCAAGTAGTGATATGCAATCATTGATTTATAGATACATAAATACATATATACATAAATAGGAGAAAAGATATTAAGAATAACAAGCAAGTTGCAGACAAAGGTAATCTTGAAATTTTATTTAAAAATCAAATCCTTTCTTTGTTTTTTATTTGTTGAAAATAAATTAATAACTTTTTCATTTTTCACGAAATCACTTGTTATAAAATATTATCACACATAATGTAATATAAATTCAACTTAGAAGTTCAAGTTCAATTCACAATTAAGCCATGGATTTATAAATGCACTTTTTAGAAAACTTTTATATTCAAATTTTCTGCATCTTTTAATACATTGCAACAGAAAATTGAAATTGTTTTCAGGATAGATCCTATTTATTAGCAATTTTATAACAAACTTTATTGTACTTTTTACTTATTCATTTTAATTTAAAAATATAAAAAGTAAAAATAGAGAAAAAGATTGAACATTAAACAAGTTTTTATCATTGGCATTGCAGAGAAAATTGTATCTTTTGTTACAAAATAATAATAATAATGATTTTAAAAAGTATGTTTTTATTTAAGTTATTGTTCACAAATCCTATTTTCTTTTTGTTTAATAATAATAATTAGAATAGTAGATCAATCATTTTTTAAACATATTTTTATCAAAAATTAAGAAAATATTTTGAAGAATGATAACATTTCATTGAAAATAATTAATTTATTTTTAACTTTTCACTGATATCCTGTAAGATTGATTGTTCTATTCTTAAGGAATTATGTGAAATAATTTTTAAAAAATCAACATTTATGTCTGAATGATTTCTTAAAACAAACCATCATTATTTTTAACCATTATCAATCAACTGCAGGATAAAAATCTCTCCAAGCTCAATCCATCTCTGAACTCTAGCCTCTCTTCTCCACATCACCTTGGCAAACTTTCTTATTTCATGCATCAATCTCACATATAGTCTCTTTCTAGATCTTTTATAATCTCTTGGAATCCAGTTTAAGATTTCAACTGTCTATTTATTATCATCTCTTCTAGAAATATGTCCAGTCCAAATCCACTTGCTACTCACCCATGTATTTCATTTTCGATCTCTTTTTGTTATTCCTAACATGCATCTTTCCGTACTTCTTTGAGTGATCTGAAGTCTGTATATTACTCTTCTGATAAGTGTCCAAGTCTCAGATCCATAAATAAGAACTACTAACACACATTTATTAAAAACCTTCCTTTTTAAATGCATAGCTATATTTCCTTTTAATAATAAGTAATTTCTACTCAAAGCATTCTAACTAAGTTTAATTCTATGATTAATTTCATCTATTATGTTTCCATCTGTGGTAATAATCTGACCAAGACATTTGTAATTATTAAGTTCTTCAAAGTTATCATTATCAATCTTTATTTCCTTCGACAATAAAGTCAATTACTCAAAGCTTTAATAGATTTATAAATGTAGATAATAGCAATCAACCCTTAAACTGTCAACAATCTCAATCTCTTTTAACAATAAAGAGGGTACCATCTTTATCTATGGCTGTTATGTTTATATAGACACTAAAGATTGCAACTCCTTGGTCAAGGTGCAATCTTTAGTTATATAAACATATCATATCATAGATAAAGATGATACCACCTTTATTGTTAAAGGAGGTTGACTAGAGATTGAGATTATTTATGATAGCTTAAGAGTTGATTGCTATTATTTATTTCCTTTTTTTGAGAAAATCCATTGAACTTTACATAAGACTTTTTAACATTTATCTTTAATCCGACTTTCTTACTTTCATCTAATAACTCTTGCAATATTTACTGAAGTTCTAAGACATTATTTGTAAAAACAACTATATCATCTGCAAAATCTAGATCAGTGGTCTTCAACCCCTGGTCCGCGGACTGGCACCGGGCTGCAGAAGTTTTTTATCGGTCTGCGCTAGACTGGCAGGAAAGTTTGTAATAATAAAATAATAAGATTTAAACTTTTAATTAATATAAACAATTTTTATTTATTTTTTCATCGCATTTTTACCCAATTAAAAAAAAAGAAACAGAACGAAAACAAAATCTAATCAATCATACATAAATTAATTTGTTTTTCTATTTATCAAAGATGTTTATGGGGGGGGGGGGGTAGAATTAAATTTTTTATTATTTTTCTAAAAAAAATCAAAATTAAAAAAAAAAGTTTTTTATTATACAAACTCCATATATATATAACTTCATCTTGTATATTTAACATTAAATACAGATATTACATTTATCATAATCATTGTCATGTAATTACACTAGCTGTGATATTTCCCAACATTCAGGTGAATAACATTTTATTCTTGCATGTTTTAACAATGAAATAATAAACGTAGAAATGCAAGCACATTAATGAGAATGATTGTTATTGTACTGTTTTCTGTAGCAGTATGACTGCGCAACTCGAGAAAGAGTGTTCAGCATGTGAAGGTAAGCAACACCATTACAATACACAGTAACTAGTGTGCTGTTTTGGTCAGTTATAACAATTATGCTCATCTAAGGCGAAGCAGTTTACATCTTTAAGAAAATTTATCTGTAAACTTCTGCCAGTCTGTGAAACCTTATCCTTATTTTTGCCGGTCCGCAGGTGTGAAAAGGTTGAAGACCACTGATCTAGATGGTTTAAATTATTTCCATTTACTTTTATTCCCTTAGCTTCCCATTTTAATTCACAAAATACTTCTTGCAAAAGTGTTTTAAAAAGTTAATCTTTTATCTAATTGTTGCTGATGCACTTTTATAAATATTCATCAAAATATGACAGTATCCTGAGTCTATACCTTGATGATCAAATGCTTTAATCACTGAAGAAATAGTTATAGAATCAAATACGTTTTCATAGTCTACAAATCCAAAGCATTTCCTGAAGTTCTAAAGCATCTGCAAAATCTAAATGATTTAAATTATCTCCATTTATTTTTATACCCTTAACTTCCTATTTTTAATCCACAAAGTACTTTTTTGAAAAACTGCTTAAAAAAGTTTTGGAGATATGGAATCACCCTGTCATATGTCATTCTCAATGTTAACCTTTTTAGTATAAATTATGTAATCTAATTGTTGCTTTTGCTTTTTTATAAATCTTCAGAATATGACAGTATCCTGGGTCTATATCTTGATGATCCAATGCTTTAATTACTGAAGAAATGGTTATAGAATCAAATGCCTTGTCATAGTCTACAAATCCAAGCATAATGGCAACTCATATCATTGGTCCTTTCTATAACTTCTCTAAATACTTGGATATGATCCACTGTACCAAAACCACTTTTAAATCCATCTTGTTCTTTTGGTTGGTTAAAATCCAAAGTTTGCTACAAATGATTTGTAATTATTTTGGTAAAAAATTTGTATAGAACTGATAAAAGACTGATAGATCTGTAATTTCTAATATCTTCTTTATCATCTTTTTTAAATATTAATATTAATACTGCATTCTTCCAATCATCTGGTACATCTTTATCATTTAGACATTTGGTATATAACTTTGCCAAAAATTTTCTATTTCTTCACCTGCTTCTTTTAAGATATCGATTATAATTCCATCATTACCTGGAGCTTTTTCCTTCTTCATAAATTTAATTGCATATCTCACTTCTTCATTTAAAATCCTGGGCAATTCAGAAGATATAGTAGTTGTAGGAAGTACTTTTCTTTGTTGCTATATAATTCTTGATAGAACTCTTCTACACATTTCATGATGTCATCTCTCTTTTTAGTAATAGTTCCATCTTTTTTTTATTGCAGAAATAAGTTTCCTACCAATACCATAAAATGTTGTTTTACACTCTTGAGACTTTTATTCTCTTCTATAACTTTCCTTACTAGTTCACAATTATACTTTCTTATATCATTATCAACTCTTTTTCACCATTTTACAAAATTTGAGATATTCAATCCTTCTTAATGCATCATTTTTATATATTTTCATATTCCTTCTTTTTTTCATACATTGTTTTCAGTAGAAATTTTACTGGTCAATTGCTGCTTTTTTGTACCAGCTATCTTTGTTGCATTTTTAAAAATGTATCAGTTATCTTCCTATTGATTTCATTCAAATCTGAATCATGTTCAAAATCTGTTAATATTTGAAAATGATTTGCAAGTTCTAATTTAAATTCATTGGAATGTTTCTGAAGATTAGGAATATCAATTGTGAATATTGTTTTTCTTAATAATTTTTATCTTTCTAGTTTTGCATTAACATGTATCTTACATCTCACTAATCAATGATCACTTCCTGTTTTGAATTTATTACGAACATTTCAATCTTGAAATACATATTTTCTGTTAGTCAAAATATAATCCAATTCTGCTGTACCTTCATTTGGATGCTTCCATGTCCATTTCCTTTTAACATTTTTCTCAAAAAAAAAAAATTCATAATATAAAGTTTTTCTTTTTCTGCAAACTCCACAAGTCTATGTCCTCTCTCATTTCTATCACCATAACCAAATTTACCTACAGCACTTTCATCTTTCAATTGTTTACCAATTCTAGCATTAAAGTCTCCCATGACAATTTTAAAATGTTGTTTGGTCTGATCAAAAGCCTTTTGTACATCCATATAAAAATCCTCTACTTCTTCATCACAATGAGAACTTGTTGGGGCATAAACCTGAATTATCTGCATTTGATATCTGCTATTAAGTTGAATAAATCTTTTTATTCTGTGCCATTCTGATACACCATCAATCTCCACAATGTTGTTCTTCCAACTTTTTATTTATAATGAATCCTATTCCACTTGTACTTCCAATGTTTGTGCCTTTGTAGTATAGTACATGTCCACTTTTTAAATCAATTGTCTCTTCACCTTTTCTTCTAACTTCACAAAGTCCAATAATGTCCCATTTAATATTAGATAGTTCTTTCAATTCTTGCAATCTTCATTCATGTGAAGTGATCTGCAATTTTAAGTACCTAAATAAAAGGTCATCTTCAAATGGCAGCCTGGATCCACAATCAGGAGATTCTTAGCACCCTCTGTCTTCAGCTGCCAACTTTACAGCCTCATGGGAAATAAGAACCATGATTTATTTTTGTCTATCATGATTGTAAATATCTATTAGGAAAAAAAGATTTCATTCACACATACATTCATTCTGCCTTCAAGAAAACTTCAGAGCTATCAAGTAACTGAGAAAAAAGACCATGGTGTTTCTTGATCTTAAACTCAGAGGTAAAAAGTCAATAAACTCACCATGCTGGCTAATGCGTGATGGTGAGCAGTCTATCCATGTTCATATACTATATGAATAATCACATATAATAATAGCTACAATGACAAGAATGTATGGAATTGATGTTAGAAAATTGCCCTGCTCAGTTCCTTTAAAGCTTCCAAGAAAAATCTCAGAGTCTCCTTTCAGTTAACAGCAAATTCCTTTCTAAACAGATATACATTATTAATTTACATCACTGATTTACTCTTTAGATTTAAAAATGTTGGGAAAATATTTTCATAACATCTGTATTGTTTCAAATAAATATTTTAATATTTATACATTTTTTAAATAGACACACACACACACACACACACATATAAGCAATATTCCTTTAATAAATATTTGTTTAATTAATACAATACTGAACAATAATGTTTCTAAACTCTTACAATCCTTATTACTATTATTATTGGGTGATTAAAATTGTTAAGAAAATTTATTAATCTGAAAGTTAGAACCTATTCCAGATTATTGGTAATTAATCTACATTACTCTTTATTAATATCAATTTTAGAACAGTCCAATATCTTTAAAGAGTTATTGTCATGAAGAATGATGATGCAGCTTTACATTTCTTTTCCACATCACAGCAGAATGATTGATCATTAAAAGTATTATGTTTACATTCATTCTTTTACAGTGCAAATGTCATTCATTACTAGCCTCAATTAAACAAAAATAGTGTTGTTTGTTTACTACTATGGATTTTAAGGGGTATCTCCTCTTGGGTGACTAACTATGTCTGATTCTTCATCTTGATCAATAGTTCTTGCTGGAATAGTTATTAAAGGTCATTGTAGCATTTAATTTCATCTCAAGCACTCAGACAATTGCTTATTTCTCCTTCCAAATGATGAATGAACCAGAAAGTTTTGACAACCAATAATCTGTTTAATTACTTCTTAATAATATATAGAGAGAATGTCAAAATATAAAATTACATTAAAGATAGGTGTTTTGAGTCCCTTTTGCTGTTGTTATAGGCAAACATTAATGGTTCTTAATGGCAAAACAATTAAAGAAAAACCAAAAACAACAAAAACTTTTTTTTTCACTGAATCTAATTTCAACATTAATCTGTCAATTGAGACTTCACTGAAGTTCTATATATTTTTTTAAATCAATCCATAAGTTTCTTGATTCCATCAGAAAATAGCATTTACTACTAGTCACATATGCACAGCATCTTTCATTTAAGTATATATTCTAAATTAATTCCCATCATATTCTGTACTACCATCCTTATATAAATTTTAGCAAATTTGATGCTATCTGTCCTGTAAAATCTGATTATTGGAAGCTATTCATCAATGACACACTTAATAATTTGGAATTTCAATATTGAATCTCTTATAATCTAGACAGAATAGTATGTTATGAAGGTTATGCTATGAAGGTTTGTCTGCCTCTTCTCATACCATCTTACAGATAATAAGTAAATACCATTTTTTAGTGCAATTTTATTAATGAAATATCTCTAGTTATGGAGTTTTAGATTTCAAGATCGTCATTTGACTAAAAAAAGTTTAAAAAAAATTTGGTTCAGACTAAATGAAATTCTTAAATGCTTAACTTGCCACTAGAATGACTGAACACCACATGACCTCCTAAGTATTTAATTACAGAAACATTTTTTTTAATACTTGATAAATATTATACAATAAAATAAATAATTTTATTGCCTTTATTTTTTTTTTTTAAAAAAGCATTAGACACATAATAATATACACACAAATACCAAATACAAATAATAATTATTTTTTTAAAAAAAGGAGCTTAATATTAAATTTAAAAAAAAAAAAAACGAATAGAATGAAAAAAAAAATTTCCCCAAAAAATCAGAAAAAAAAAAAAAGAGGTTAATATAAGACATTTAAACAAAATATAATCAAAAAAATCTCAAAGTGAGATTAAAAATCTTGAGAATATATTATTTGCACTCATTTTTTAAAATAAAATAAAAATGATTATAAAAAATGAGAAAATTGTTCTAAAAAAATAAAAACAAAACCATATCAAAATATTTTTTAAAAATATCAAATAAATGTGCCTTCAAAGAGCAATAAACATCAACAAAATAAATATTTTATTTTGTTGAAATTAATTTAATTTTTTATTTGCTACTCCAAACATATTTATTTAGTACTTTTAAAGTTATTTTCAAATAAAATATGTAAAAGTTTAACAAATATATTTGTAAAAATAATCCACTTCTTCATTTTTATTTATTGCATTGTTTATGGTTAAGATCAATGTAATATTGACTTTCTTAATCAATTTAATGTTTACAGTCTTGACTGTATAACAGTCCTCTTCAGAATTATAATTATAAAATATACATAATTAAGATGTTAAATTTATATATTTCAATATACATTATTGTGATGATGATAAAAATAATTTATTAGTCATCCATAGTTTATTTATTCAAGCCATTTATGAGCAGACAATTATATCTAAAAATATATTTATCTTAATATATACACAATCACATATTTTAAAATATATAAAAGTCACAAAACATATATAAATAATAATACATATAAAACATATTTCTATCTTACCAAACAAAAAATAAATTACATTTCTATCTTACCAAACAAAAAATAAATTACAAACTTTATCCTTTTGTTTTAATCTTATTAATAAATACTTTCCTATCAACAACTAAAAAATATCTAACTCTATCTTTATTAACTTTACATAAATTATTATATTCTTTTATTATTCTACATTGTAACGGGCCACTCCGCTTCAAAAAGAGAGGGGAAGCGCATCTTACTACGGTCAGACCCAGGGTTATGTAACCTATGATGTACCTACCTCCAATGGGCTATCTCTATATCTACTCATTAAATCTAGATACAATTTGGACTAGTTCATCCAGGTCTCATCCCCCTTCTTGCTCCATTACATCTCAATAGTCAAACTCAGGGAGTAATCGCTTTTGACTCTCTTCAGGAATGAAATTGCATAAGTCAACAACTATTGCATCTCTATATAGATGATGATTGATTATAATACTCTCCAAACACCTTCCAACATCACTGCACATAGAGTAAGATGTGTAAGCGCATATATTCCAAATTACATATTAATTTGTATGAATGTATGGCGGTGGTGGCAGCTGCTGCTGCTGCTGTTGTTGTTGTTATAATAATAACAATAATAATAATAATTTATTTATTTATTCTATGAAATAAAACAAAGTACATCACAATTATTTAAAAACTCCAAACAAGAAAAATCTTGGGTGTGGAATTTCCATGTACAAATAACAAATTAAATAATAATAATAATAAAATACAATCAAAAACTCAGTATAGAAAAGAACAGTTTACAAAATAAATGGAATTAATTAAAATAAACAAAATAAATGCCAAAATTAATACATACTATACAACCAATTGACATAAATATTTTTTGAAAGATACATAAAAAATATTATTCAGATCAATTGAACATTCATATATAAATTTATTAAATAATTTTGATACAGAATAAACATATTGTCTTCTACTAGATTCCTTAAAAAAATTTGGTAAAGGTAATTGAAATTTATTAGAAAGACGAGTATTTAGAACATAAACTCTAGAATTCAGAAAAGGTTTAGCACAAAAAATACCAAAAATAACTCTATATTGATACAAGTGATTTACATCAAATAAACCAAATGCAATATAAATATCTCGAACAGAAGAGGAATGAGGTCTACCAAAGATAATGCGCAAAGTATAATTTTGCAAAACACGCAAAGAAGATAAAATATGTGGAGAAGCATTACATCAAATAATGATATTATAAGATAAAATACTTTGATAATAGGCAATGTAAATAAAAATGAGAGCAGACCTAGGAAGAAATTTAAGTAAATAATAAAACATATAGTTTAAATTGCGTAACCATTGACAAAGATAGGTAATATGATTTGTCCAGGACAATCTAGAGTCAATATATATTCCCAAATAACAATAATTATCTACCAAAGGAATATTCTCACAAGTACATATACTATTAAAATGCAAAATATACTTACAACAAATTTTAATCTTAAGAGAGAAAAAAATACGTTTGTAAGAAAAAAGAATACCTTTTGTTTTATCTAAATTGACTAACAATGAATTATATGCCAGCCATTTACCAACTGAGTCCAAATCCTCATTCACTAATTGTTCAAGAAGTTTATAAGAAACAGCATTACAAGATAAAGCAATATCATCAGCAAAACCAAAAATCTTAGAATGTAATTTCAATGAAAATAAATCATTAATATAAATTAAAAACAATAGAGGACCAAGTACTGAACCTTGCGGAACTCCAGAATTAATCAAGATCACATCACTGACAGTACCATAAATATTAGTAAACTGCTTTCTATTATTTAAATAACTCTCCAACCAACTACCAATAGATCCATGAAAACCATACAAGTAGCAACGCTTAATCAAAATATTATGATTAACAGAATCAAATGCTTTAGATAAATCAAGATAAATAGCCAATGTTTTAAGTTCCTGATCCAATGAAGATGTTAAATACTGAACATGATGTTTTAAAGCATCTAATGTACTTCTTCCAGGAAGAAAACCATATTGATAGTCAGATAAAATTTTATTTTTAAACAGAAATGACAACATTTGATCCCTAACAATTATTTCCAATAATTTAGAAAAAACAGAAATAATAGCAATTGGCCTATAATTAACCATAAGAGTAGAATCACCCTTTTTATAAACAGGAGTAATAACATTAACTTTCAGACATTCTGGAAATGATCCAGACTGCAAAGATAAATTAAATAAATAAACCAAAACAGGCAAAAATGCAACTTTATTTTCTTTAAGCATCCTAGGAGTTATACCATCTAATCCAAAAGAAGTGACATTATTTAAACCATCAATTGCTAGAGACAACTGAGATTCAGAAACATCAGAATATAAAAAAGAATTCAAACTTGAATAAGAAGACAAAATCTGTTCAGGCACATCATGCATCGATAAATTTGCAAAATATTCATTAAACCGATCAGCTAAATATTTTTCATTATTCTGTAACTCAATTAAATCTTCTTTATATTTAATACATTTAATATGAGAAGATTTTTTAATTAAAGAATTTATTGTTCTCCATTTCAAAGAAACATTTTTATCTCTAAGAAATTCTTGATAATATCTAAACTTCAACTTTCTAATATCAGACTTAATTTCAACATTAAGTTTTTTTAAAACGTCTGATGAGTCATCCAAAGCTTTTAACACATTTCTCTGATTAATTTTACAGACCAAAGCATCTGTCACCCAAGGGGATCTTCTTCTATTCCTACTTGTCAATTTTAAATGAAACTTTGCTTTAGCAATTAAATTTAAACAAATAGCTTGGAACTCCAAAAATGCATCATTAACATTATCTATCCTAAAAATCTCATCCCAATTCTGAACAGATAGTAAATAATTCAATTTAGAAAGAGATAATTTTTCAACATATGCACAAACATTAATATTATCCATACAATTCAATATTTTTAATTCAGTAGCAAAATGATCTGTAAGAAATAATTTAGAAAGAGACGAATCAGAAAATAATCCGCGACTTAATCTAACAAAAATATGATCTAAAAGAGATTGAGATATAGGAGTTATACGCGTAGGTGAAAAAAGCGTTTGACTAAATCCATAGCTATAAAGTAAATTTAAATAATCTATAGTAGACTTACAAGCATTATTTAACAAATCAATATTTAGATCACCCATTAAAACAGCAGATTCTGAACCCAAATCTGATAACAAAGAATCAAGTTCAGCAACAAAATCCAAAACTTTACTTCTACATGATCTATATATAGCCAAAATAAAAAGCACAAATTTAGGAAGTCTCAAAGTTAATAAAATACATTCTGCAGTATTAAATGTTGGAATAATGAAAGAAAAGTCTAAACCTGATTTTATAAAAACCATAACACCACCAGATCGTAAATGCATACGAGGAGAAAGTATACTCGTATAGCCATTCAAACTATATAAATATTGTTCTTGTAAAGAAATCCAAGTTTCCGTTAAAATAATTATATCAAAATGAAATAAAGGAAAATTACTTAGATAAACTACAAGTTCATCAAAATGAGATCTAACGCTACGTATATTTAAATGAAATACATTAAGTGAAGCAAAATACTTTTTCTGAGAAATCATATCAGAATTCAACATAATAAATAAATTTCAGAATGACTCCAAATCACTTTCATTTCTAATTAAAACACGAGGAGAATTATAATCTTTTCTCACATAAACCGATCCATTATGAATGAAAGCAAAACCTTGACCGGAACGAAGCTTCTGTTTTGCCAACCATAAAAGTCTTCTATTGAAAGGAGTCAAACGCTGATTAATATAAATACGTTTATTATTATCATCCACTGGTAAAATTTGAGAAACTGTTAAGACAGATTTTTTTTTCATTAAAAATTGTATGGCTGAATTACGTGATTTAAAACGAGCTACAACAAAACCTGGAGCCCCAGATTTATTTTTTGTACGAAAAACACTTTCCAAATCAACAGTGACATCTGTAATATTAAGCTTATCTGCCACGTTAGCTATAATTAACGGCAAATTTTCATTTTCATGAAAAGGCAAACCCTGTATTTCAATTTCATGATCCAGATTAAATCGTTCCATAGAATGCAATTTATCTTTCAGTAACAAAATCTCTAAGTACAAGAATTAGAAAGACAAATTATTTCTGGATTATTATGATTCACATTTTCACGTAAAGAAACAACTTCTGCCCGCAATCTAGCAACTGCTTGAGATAACTCCGAAATTGTATTATGAATTAAGGCAATAATTTTAATTTATCCAAAATCTCCTCCAAAATTAAATCAGGTAAATTTTTAGGAGTCAAAGATGAATCCAGAACATCGCTAGCCTTAGAACAATGACCTCTACAAGTAGCACACCTCTATTCCTGCTTTTTTTTAATAGACATCCTTTGGTAAGTGGTATCACTCAAAGATGAACATACAAAGTGCATACCAGACGTACAACCAAAACAGGATACGAAATTACCATTTTTTGGTAAAAGTTCTTTGCAAATAGAACATGAATCCATCATTAAAATTTAAAAAGTTAAAAAATCAAGAGAACAAGAAAAACACATATTTACACTAGAAAACTGGTGGTGGTGGCGGTGGTAACAACAACAACAACAGCAGCAGCAGCAATAACAACAACAATAACAATAATAATAATGATGATGATGATGATGAGCTAGAGACCAGATTAAAATGAACAAGTTTTATAACATTTATTGAACAACACAAAGATTAAAATAGTTTAACAATAATAAACTGTATAATGAAATATGTCAAGGATGGCTTTCTACCATATTGTTAATGAAAGATAGTCAAGATCACAATTCCTGTCCCAATGGCAGAAATTCATATCTTGACATTAATTATTTACAAAAATAAAAATATATATATACAATTCTAAATGACCGCGAAGCTAACTGGCTAAATCAGTTTTATTTACAGACACATTTAAATAATTATTACTGTCCAATCCATGTTGATTGTTATCAATCTTCTTGCCCCCTCCCCTATCTGTGGGTGACTCTAATGTTGATAGGAAAGAGAGTCCACATAGAATATTAATCATTTACACCGAAAAAAATGTATAACGATTATTAATCAATGAGAAACAACAAATACAAATTCTGTATTGTAATTAGTGCATGCATTTAATATGAAATAATATCAAAATAATTACCTTTATCCCATATTATGATGGTCAATGTCAAGTTGAAAGGAGAGCAAGTTGCTCTTAATTTTATTCAGAAAAACACATAAAAAAATACTTAGCTAAACCCACTTCCCCCTTCTTATGCTTATATTCAACTCTGTCAAAGTATAAACGTCTGTGCTTCCAAGTGTGGAAACGAAAAACAGCAACAAAAAAATATATAACAATAATACATAACAAAGTTTTAAAATTTTCATTGAATTATGTTGATTAAAGTTCAATGAGTCTGGTGGCAATGTCTTTCATATTTACAGTCTATTGTTTTCAAGAGGGATCTTCTTGGGTAAAACCACTATTCACTCGCTAAACTTGTGGATAGTTGCGCTTGGAATAATAACACAGCAGTACTCTCCCATCAAACTCTCTTGTTTTATCAATAGGCATTTTGTAAAAGACAGTAAATATTTCTTCAGGCTTTGTAGAAATAGGCAAATGAAGTCACCGTGCTTCCATGGTCCTAGTAATGGCATTCGGCCCCCCTACAGCATCGGTACTTTAGCCAGAATACATCATACACCAAGCTCTATTATATATAAATTTCATTTAATTGCAGTTTGGCATTTAATAGCTATACGTATATATAAAATTACTTTATAATTCTTTTTAGTTGTTACCAATGGTTTGTTCTTTTCTCCTCGCATGTGAATAAGTTTGATGTTTCTTTGATATTAACTCGGAATAATTTATTTGACTCTCTAAATTTCACAGGTTTATTTATTCGCATTCAATTCAATCACCAATCTTACTTCCTTTTTAATTTACACTATTTAAGATTTTTCTTCCTTTTTTTTTTTTTTACATGTCAGCCATTTCCTTTGGCATTCGAAATTCAGCTATTACGAGATTGACTTCCACAAGAGAAAGCATTATTCCAAAAAGACCTAGGACGAAGACTCAATTTGTTTTTGTATAGAGTTCAGTTTAAAAATGAGACCAGTTTATTTCCAATTTTGGCATATTCAAGCTTGCATTTCCTTCTATATTGGCTTAGTTGCATACTGATGTGTAGATTACATATATAGCAGTTGGATTAACAATTACATATTGGGATTCTAATTTTGTTTTCCATACTTGGTTGCTTAGTGACTAACTTGACATTGGGTCATCATTTGCGTGTCTTGTCTAACGTCTGCATTTTTGTTCAACTTAGTTCAAGATGTATAATACACTGACTTTTGATTTGGAATTAGTATACACATATGCTTGACTGATTTTTTTTTTTTTAAAGTGTTTAATCTAAGTTCTCATTAATTTTTTGTAATCTTTTTCATTATAAAAGGAAAAATTAAATTATCGTGACATTTAGTACCTCAGTCTTTAATAAAACAGATATAATCGTGTATATATGCGTGTTTGACAATGTTAATATGTGCTCAACAATTTATTGATTAAGCACGTTTGGCAATGTTCGATTTGGTGATGCGGACTAATATAGGCTGGTTCTGTAGGATTGTAAGTCACCCTTACAGCATAATGTTGAACGGCTCATACATGATTTATTTGTTGAATGTAAAATCTATCTTTGTTTCTAATATTTTGATTATACATAATCAAAAGTCATGCAAAGCTCAACTGGAATATAATGAATTAATTAATTACAGCAAATAAAGTTTAAAAATCTAGCCAATCAAATCATCATAACTAAACATATTAACTTTGATATTACACTAAAATAACCAACTGCCAGATCCCTTGGTATGATCATTTCATGCTTTCAAAACTGATTGTTTAAATTTTGTTTGGTATAATTAATTCATATATTATGCCCAGTTTGGTATTGTGCGCTCCAAATTATAATATGGTTTAATTATTAATAATTAGCTAATATTTAAAATGTTATAATTTGCAGCTGATTTCATTTCTGCTTTGGATGAATTTAGTATAATGTTTGAATGTTTAATATTGTAAGACTGCACTATAATTATTTCTCCCTGTAAAATCTTTGTGTTCAACATTTGATCAGTTATAAGTCAGTTGGCTATTTTAGTATAATATCAAAGTTGATAAATTTAATAATGGTAGTTTGAATGCCTAGACTGTTTAAACTTTGTCTGGTATAATAATATAAATATATACACAAAACCCAAACATAATTTTTTTTTATATTTAATCATATAATAATTTATTTTTCAAATTATGCTTAAATTTAAATTTAAAAACAATGTATTTATATTTAAAGTATAATACAAAAAAGTTATATTTGCGTTAGATGTATATGTAAAAGATATTTATATATATTGTAACGGTACAGATTCCCTTCAGGAAATCAAGGTGGTCGCATCTAACAATAATTGGATTTAGGGTCTTCATATAGGATGCTATGGGTGATCCGATCTAATTTTAATCTTAAATTGAATCTGTCTCAAACAAGATAATTTAATATTAACCTATCTAATACAGACACAATCTAAATTAATTCATCCAATCTTCACCTATATTGATTATTCCGTTATGCTCAGAATTCGAACTCAGGGTAGATTTTACAATTGACTCTCTTCAGAGGTTACAATCAATGTACTACAATCATAATATTAATTAATATTATCTAAGGAATTTTGAAAATAATTTCAAGCAGATGTCAAGGTTTTAAATTAATGTGGTATATATGTATGGCTATGCATATTCAAAATTATTTTAATTCGAAAGATAAATGAATAGTTCAAATAAATCAGAGAATTCTTTGAAATAAGAATAAAATTTAACATGTTTATTAACAAATAATAATTTAACTGGGTTTCAAATAACAAGAAAAAAAATATTGTTATATGTGTTTGCATACATCTCTACTATTTATAACTTCAAATTAAATAATACCTTTCCATATCTCCTTAGTAGATATATATATCATAGCACGAACACATTTTAATAATTTATACAATAATAAATACAATTTTATAATTTTAAAAATTATAATTATACTAACTAATTAAGTTTCATTTTAACAATCTATATATATATATATATATCAATGATGATTTAGATTATGCAATTCTTGCAAGGAAATTTCAATTTATAAAGAGCTTTTCTATGTATAGTCATGATTATGAAATAAAGACCTTTCATTCAAGGATATTAATCATACACACACGAATAATAAAGAAATATTATCAAGTTATTGAATTAGTAATAAACAAACACTATTTTGTCATGAGTAAGTTCAGTATAAAAGATAATAAAATCTTACCTTCATATTGAATTTGTTTTAAATTTACCTCAGTCAATGTCGCTTTTTAAAAAAAAATGGGAAGACCTAAATTTTATTAAATAAAATTAAATATTTAAAACAATGATTTTTCCATTCCTCTTCATCTAATAATTTTCTCAAATGGAGTATTCCAATGTAAACGGACCTTGGAAGCAAAGGAAATAAATGTTTAGATTTCAAAAACCTATAGCACACAAATATTATAAGATGTATTAAGTTCGATGGTATTGTCCTGTTCCTTTTTATGACAAGACTCAGAATATTCCTTATTGATCAAGTTCTGTGTTCTTCAGTCATCAATCATCGAAGAGGCAATATTCTGTTGTTTAGGATCCCTCCTACTGTATGAAGTTGACATCTTCTTCTCCATGTTATTTTGCTACCAAGTGAAATTTTATTCAAAATTATATAGATGTAATATACATATACTTTAGGCACTTAGTAGAAATATGAAATTACATTAGTTTCGATTAAAACAATAGCATTTTATCTTATGACAAGTGGTATTTACCCATGATGCATTCTTATTTTTTTTATCTTCTTAAAATATTTAATTTAATATACGAATGTTTTTGACTAAATTTGACTTCTTAGAATACCAGTTTAGAATGATCTTATGAGTTTGCTCTTTTTATTAAGTGACATTAAGGTTCTGTATAATGAAAATTTTATATCAATAAGAAAGTTCGTTCAAACTATTGATCCATTTTTTAGTATGTTCTGATTTCGAACACAGCAAAATGATTAAGCATAGTATCTAGTACGTTGGCAAAAGATAGAATTAATTTTTAAATTATTTGGTGCAGTTTTTATAGTGGAATCGATTTCCAGTAGCATGTATTAAATATACTATATGCTTTTCATGATTTCAAATCCTATTACTAATTATTATAAGTAATAATTGAATTCTAAAAATTCACTTCCTTTGTGTTTAGTAGCTAGGATGCGATATTGACCTAAGGTTGTTTCCATATTTACATCCTGGTTAGTAAAATAATTAGTTTAAACAATTATTTTATATGAATGAATAAAATAAAAATAATCATCTTAATGTTTTAATTTTATTAAAACAAGTATTTATTTAATATATATATAGTATAAAAAATATTATGTATCTATTAATCATGTATACGTATGTGAAAAGTTTACGTATTATCACAATCTGTATTTGAGAAGTTTATGTACTCTCACAATATATCTATATATCTAATTAACAATAATAAAATAATGTATATTAAAATATATAAGAACTTTCACTATACATATATACTTAAGTTGATAATCTAATACATTTATGTATTTTCTTTATTTTAATGAATCAAAAATTTTTTTTTACTTATAAAGAGAAACATACAAAAAAAGTTATCAGATAGTTTACCTGTGCTAAAGCAATTAAGGCAATCACAATATATAATTCATCTTTCATTAATTGGCCAGGGTTTGTTTTGTTCGCCAGGCCCCAAATATAACCAAGAATTTCTCGAGCCAGACCTGAAGACATTAAAATTGGGTATAGTAAGTCAGTATCAATAATGCCATTCTTCATTGTAGCTTCTAAAACCCTTTTATAAAATTCGGGAACAACTTCATCATTCATTATCCAGAATGGTAAACCATTGGCAGGTAGCTGAGTTAAAGACGGATTGGTTGTAGAAGATGAAGATGAGGGATATTTTTGTTCTATAAAAAAAAAGGGGGGGGGGAGAATATGCATAAATTATGAAATCAAGAGATTAATAATATGATATTAATAATGTTAGACAAATAGTATATATTTTTATTTTAAAAAATTACTTTATTTTTTCCAATTCTTAAATGTTAATTTAATTAATTAAAGAAGCAAAAGTTTATTTTCTGGACTAATAAGATTAAAAATAAAATATAAGATAATAAAATGTTTATTTTGGAGTCTGAGACACATACTAGTAAGCACAAAGAATAGAAGGAAAAAATATCCAGAAAAATAAAACTAAAAGTTCTTCGGCATCTTAATTATGGATAAGATCATTAAAGTTTAAAATATCCCTCTAAATATTAAGATGCTAGAATAAATTATGAAGATAAACTATTATCATTAAGTTGTAGTATCAATTATTTAGTTATCTCAAGTATTCCTCAAAATACTTAACATACTATACATGAAATAGGAAAAACTATGAAAGAAAAAGTCTAAATATTTAATTCCTTCTTGTCAATTCATATTTATTTACATTTTCTATATAAAAAACAATTTTAGTCAAATACTTATTTTAAAATATTGCAATGTTGTGCTTTGGAATTTTATATTTGAAATGTTTTGGCTACAATTTAAAATAAGATATGGACAAAATTATGAAAAAGGTTGTTACATTTTTCATGACTATCAAACTTTATTATTTAATCTTAAATAGATGTATATACAAAATAATAATAAATATAATATAATGAATGTTATTATATAAGTCCTGAAAATAAATTGAAAAAAAAAAAATAGTTTTGTTGATATTACATAAAAAGAAGTACATAAAGAAAAAAATTCATAAACTATCTGAAGAAGTACATATCTTAATGATATAAGATGCTTCATTATTTTATAATAAACATCCAAATTTCAGAGTTTAACACCAAATATGAGATAAAGATTAAAAATGTGAGACTAAACTAAATAATGCAAAACTACTACCAACAGTAATTGAGAGTATTAATGATATATTTTACTCCTTTGCTATATTTACTGCTTCAGAGATTATTACATACAACTTCTTAAGATATAATTATTTCCCACTGTAAAAGGATACAAAAATAGAAAAGAATGGAAAAGGAAAGATATATAAAATGAGTTCTGAGCAGAAAATTTAATGGCAGAAAAAGAAAAATACAAAAAAATAATTAAAATCTTGAACATTATTTAATAATATTTAACAATTCTGCAGCCTCCTCATGTTTTTCAACAAATCAACATTGTTATATTTTTTTTTTTCAAACAATTTACAAAGAATTTTTACGCAAGTAAAAATCACTATTAACATTTTTTTATTTTCATTATAAAAGTATTATCTTTACTAAATAAATGAATCAATAATATGGCAAAAATCTCTGGAAACAAAGTAAAATTGGCAAAGCGCTACAGTTTCAACAAACCAATTAAAATAAACCACATAGATAGGATTAATTATCACCTCTAATGACTAGAGAAGGAGATGCAAGATGATAAGTAAATATATAAAAAGCTCTATAAAAAATATGAATGCATTACGCAAAATTTTTATATTTAATTTTAAAAACATTTCTTTTATTAACCAGGATAACTGAAAACAAAAAAAAAAAGAATTCTTAAAGAAAAAGTGATTTACAAACATACAAATACGTTGTTAAAAACAATTAATGAAAATTCAGTATAAGCATCCAAGTTAATTTCAATGATTCAAATTCTTCCAGTCTGAAAAAATAAATCAGTATGTTTTGCATGTAAATAAAGATTTAATTTCAAGTATATACACACATATGAATGTCATTAATTAACTAATGCATCTCATGAGTGTAATCAATCAAGTTATTCAGATTTGTGATGTACTGCTCCATTGCTTATTATAAATCTTGAACTATCGCTCACTATAAAATCTCCAAACCAATCTCCTCACTATACATTCATTTCACTGACTGATAGTTCAAAATTTATGACAAGAATTGTAAGAATGCATTGGAAATCTAAAATATTGAATGGTTACAAATATTTATCACAAGATTTAGTTAATTATTGCATATATATTTCTTGCAAATCATATTTCTGTTCTACTGGTCTTATAATATGGATATTTATTATGATGATATGAATACATTAAATACATGTAGGGGATTTGAACACATACTTTCAAGCTCCTTTCAGCTATCCACTCTAGCTCATACAACCAATACCTATGACCACACACATGTGAAAAAGAGAAATGATCCCCAATATACATATTTCATGCTGAACCAGCACTCATCAATTGGTCCAGATCACCATATATCCCACACATATATATAATCAGTGACCAGTTTATATTAAAATAGCGATTCAAATTTAATGATTAGGTTTCAGTTTACTCCATCCTCCAACTTTTCTGCCCTCCATAGCATTGAAAATCTGATGATGGAACACCCATGCCAATATTATTGTCATGCACATGTTGACCTTAAGTCACTCTGATCCCTCATGTACTTAGCTCATTTAAATACACAGAATAGGGATGGGCAGAATAAAGTCTTTGTAATATTTTTGAAATACAAACATAATTCATGTACTTGGAATTTAAATGTAATGTAGGAGATGTGAACGCAGACTTTCAAGCTGCCTTCAGTTATCCACTCTATCTCATACAACTGATACATATGATCACACACATGTGAAAAAGATAATAACCCCTAATATATTTTTCATGCTGAACCAGCACTCATCAGTTGGTCCAGATCACCATTTCCCACACATATATATAATCAGTGCTCAGTTTATATTAAAATAGCAAATCTTCAAATTTTTAAGGACAGGCTTCAATTTATTCCATCTTCCAACTTCTCAGCCATTGAAAATCTGATGATGGAACACTCAAATCCCTTGTTGATGCCAATATTATTGTCATGAACCATATTGACAATAAGTCATTCTGACCCCTCTTTTATAAGACCTTATTCATTTAAATATATAGAAGAGGGATGTATAGAATACATGCCGAATCTACAAAAATTTTGAAATACAAGCATAATTCATATACTTAGAGCTTAAATGTAATGTAGGAGATTTGAGTGCAGACATTCAAGCTGCCTTCAGTTATCCACTCTATCTCATACAACTGATACATATGACCACCCACATGTGAAAAAGATAAATGACCCCTAATATATTTTTCATGCTGAACCAGCACTCATCAGTTGGTCCAGATCACCATTTCCCACACATATATATAATCAGTGCTCAGTTTATATTAAAATAGCAAATCTTCAAATTTTTAAGGACAGGCTTCAATTTACTCCATCTTACAACTTCTCAGCCATAAAATTGAAGCCTGTCCGTTAAAGTTTGAAGATTTGCAATTATAATATAAACTGAGCACTGATTATATATATGTGTGTGTAGGAGATAATGATTTGGACAACTGATGAGTGCTGGTTCAGCATCACATATGTATATTGGAGATCATTTATCTTTTTCACATGTGTGGTCATGTGTATCGGTTGAATGAGATAGAGTGGATATCTGAAAAAAGCTTGAAAGTCTGTGTTCAAATCCCCTACATTACATTTAAACTCCAAGTAAATGAATTATGAACAAAGGCAAAACTCTCCATACAGTAGTGCCTCCTATGCCAAACAGAGTAATCAATGGATGCCAGAAGACTTGTGCATAAAATCCCTATCTAATGCCTACTCATCCAATATCCCCAGACTAGTTTCTGGTTTGTGGCCATCATCAGTGAGGAGCCTTGGATCTGAGAGCACTGCACCTAGATCTTAGAATCTAATGCAACCCCCCAGCAGCCAAGGCTCCTCACTGATGATGGCCACAAGCCAGAAACTAGTCCGGGGATATTGGATGAGTAGGCACTAGATAGGGATTTTATTCACAAGTCTTCTGGCATCCATTGATTACTCTGTTTGGCACAGGATGGCACTAACGTATGGAGAGTTTTGCCTTTGTTTACAACAATTATGTGCTAGTATAGAGATGGTGATGATGTGATATATGAATTATGCTTATATTTCAAAAATATTAAATACCTTATATGTAAACAAAGGGAGTCAATCATCTTCCCCCAGGTTACAAATGAAAACCAATCTAAATGTTGAAAAAGGATCAAGAATAGAATGAATTCACTTATTCTTGAAGTTCATTATTTATAATCATACCTTTGTCAATACAGTTGGTAATTCAGAATGAAATTAATTTATAAGACAGATAGAATATGGCACTAAAGAATTATTACTCATAATCAATTATACAAGGCTGAAAACAGTAACTCACTTTAGCACCTTGATTGTAATCATTAAACAAGATTTAATATGTAAACTTTAAATTAAACATAGCTCAATGTATACGTAAACACTGTGTAATTATGAGTTTAATAGCTGGTTGATAAATTATTTTCACTCTAAATTACCAACAAAGCTGACAAAGGTATGCTTATAAACAACAGAGCTCCAAGGATAGGTGGATTCATTCTAATATTCTTTGTTCAACATTTAGTGCTTTTAATTCATGCCCTGGTAGAAGGTGTGTTACTCCCATTGTTTACATATACACTGATCTATGTTTAATTTAAAGTTTAAATACCAAATGATTGCAAAAACATTCAAGCTTCCAAAATCAAATGGATTACAAACAAGATATAAAAAAAAAAGTCTATCTCTCCTGATGAATTTGGAATTCTGATAAAATGCATTTACAGTGAGAAAATAAAGAAGATTTTACACGTGGCAACAATTCCAAGATTTGCATGAAACATTAGAGGAGTTTGCCGCAAATCTAAAAAATTTGATTATTTACATATGTGCGTGAATACATATGCATAGTTGTTTATAACTATTTTTATAACACCAATGTTTTAACTAGATTTTACTTACTAGTACCTGGGTAGTACATACATATGTATATATTTACCATTCAAAAAATTTCCAAACAGTTAATCTTAGTAATACATACACAGCAACAAGTCACATCACATAAACACAATAACATCTTCTGCAGGATGAAGCTCTCTCCAAGTTTAATCCAATTTCTCTGCTTTATAACATCTCTTTCCATTTCATATCAACAAACTTCATTTAATCATTTCACACATGGTTCTTCTAAGTTTTTTACAACCTCTTAAGATCTAATTTAAAATTTAAAATGTTCATCAACTATTATCTCTTCTAAAAATATATCAAACCCAGCTCCATTTTAATTTCTTAACTCCTTCAATGGTAGCAGTGATATCTTTATTCACTCATCTGTGTATTTTGTCTTTCTTGTAACTCTAAATGTGCATTTCTTCATATTTCATTGAGTGGTTTGAATTCTTTCTATTGCTCTTTTATTCTGTTAAGTATCCATGTCTGAGATTCATAAATAAGGACTGGTAAAGCACATATATTAAAAACCTTTCTTTCAAACACATAAACATATTTTCTTTTAATATCAAGTTAATTCTACCAAAAGCTCTCCTTTCAAATTTAATTCTATGATTAATTTCATCCATTATATTTCCATATGTATAATAATCTGATCAAAGTATTTGTAGTTGTTATTTTTTTCTAATTCATGATTATCAATCTTTATTTTCTTGTAAGAAAATCCATTGAACATTATTTTAGTCTTTTTAGCATTTGTCTTTAGTTCTACTTTCTAACTTTCATCTGATAACTAATGCAACATTTCTGAAACTTTGGAAACATTATTTATAAAAAAAAATAACCACATCATCTGCAAAATCTATATGATAAAAAAAAGAGAGATTATTTAATTACTCTTTCATTTTAATTCACAAAATACTTTTAATAAAACTGCTTGAAAATTTTGGAAATATAAAATTCCCATCATACATCCTTTTGAATGTTATTCTTCTTACTATTATGTAATCTAATCACTGCTGCATAATTTGATAATTGTTCTTCAAAATATGATAATATCCTGAGTCTATATCTTGATTCAAAGTTTTAATCATTGTGAAAATGATTACAAAATCAAATGTCTTTTTATAATCAAAAAACTCAAATTATAATGGCAACTCATATCCATTAGTGTTTTTTATTATTTTCTCTCAATTCTAAGATGTTTTAAATACAGCTTGTTCTTTTATTTCTTTAGAATCCAAAGTACACTGTTAATAAATTATAATTAAATTGATAAAGATTTTACATAGAACTGATAATTAGATATAGTGCTTGGAGACGCGAGTTAAGAAAGGCTTGAAAATTGTTTACTGGGAAGCAAGATATATGAACTCCATCAGGATGAGATTTTATATATATACACTTAATGTAATCTGCTGTGCATGCTTTCAATATTTTGTAGTAAGCGATATCATAACCATAGCAATGCATCTACAAAGTCTAGAAAAGGAGTATGATATAAATGTTATGTTGCATAGCGTTTATATCATATTCCTTCTTTAGACTTCGCAGATGCATACAAGATATTAAAAACATGTTTATCAGATTATATTAAATGTATAAAAATTAAAAAAATCCCATCCTGAAGGAGTTCTTACATCTCGCTTTCCATTAAATAATTTTCAACTTTTCTTAACTCACACCTCCAAACACTTATATCTGATTACAAATGCATAAGGAATGTTAAAAACTTATATAGAATTATAGAAATGACAGAAGACTGATAGGTCAGTCTATTCTACATCATCTTTACATTATCAAATAATCTGAGATATTTTTTATCATTTAGGCAATTGGTATATAGTTTTTGCCAATAATTTTTCTATTTCTTCAGATGCTTCTTTTTAAATACCAATAATAATTCAATAATTTTGCAGAGTTTTTCCTTCAGCATAAATTTAATTACATGTCTCATTTCTTCATTTGAAATATTTAGCAATTCAAAAGATTTTTAGTAATTGTGGGGATACTTTATTTTCTTATTCTTTACCACTATATAATTATTTATTGAGTTATTCTACATATTTCATGATGTGATTCCTCTTTTTATTAACAGTTCCATCTTTTCTTCTTATTGCTAAAACAATTTTCTTCCAATACCTTTGTAGACTTTTACTTACTTTGATAGCTTTCCTTGAATTCACAATTATATTTTCTTATATCATTAATTCTTTTTCATGTAATTTTACAAAACTCTAGATATTCAATTCTTTTTAATGAACCATTTTTAAAAAAAATTATATTCTTTCTTTTTTTCATTGATATCTCAGCAGAAAAATTTACTGATAAATTGTTGCTTTTTTTTTTGTACTAGCTATCTTTCTTACAGTTCTTCCTAAAGTATCAATTATCTTTTTTTTGACTTTAACCAAGTCTGAATCATGTTCAGAGGTCTGTTAATATTTAAACAATTTGCAAGTTCTAATTTAAATTCATTGGAAATATCAATTATTAATATAATCTTTCGTAATAGTTTTTTGACTTTGCATTAAAACTTATCTTACATCTCATTAATTAGTCATTCATCCCTGTGTTGAATCTATTAACATTATAATCAAAAATACATATGCAAGCACAAGTATATATTTTATATGTTTATTTTCTATTTCTTATAAAAACTGTGAACAATTTTAGCATCAAAATAATTTATCACTTTTCAAAAGTTTTACCTGAAGAAGTCTTTTCAACAGCTACCAATGAAAATAGCTGCTGAAGATCTTCAATGCTCTGGTCCCATTTTCTGGCTTTCTGACTATTGCTGAATGTTGTAGGTTTCTGCTGTTGAGGTGTGATATTCTGTACAGTAGACTTTTGGAATGATTTAGCCATTGATTGATTATTTAAATCACTATTCTGCTGCATCAATAATTCAAGATCTTTAAAAATAAAAATATATACATCAACGACTACCCACAATTTTTAGAACTTATACATTATTTTCATTTTTCCACAAGAATAAATATTTTTTATAATAAATTATTATTTTTTCAACAATTTTTTTAATACATCCAAATATAAAAGCTGGTTTTAATATTTGATCACCTTGCGATTGTTTTTATAAATAAATAATAGTTACTTGGGTGTGATATGAACTTGCAAGTGAGAATTTTAAAGTAATTACAATTCTCTTGTATTTCCCTTCTTTAAATTACAACACAAACAGTATCAAACAACTGTTTATATATAATAAATATTCCACCTTAGATGTCATATAACTCTTATAGCTTAATTCACAGTATTAGATTATAGTGGCAATCAATTTTGTAAATATAAATATATAGTCAATTAGAAAGCAATTAAAGCAGATACCCTCGAACAAATTCTAGATAAAAAGATCTTAATTCAAACAGTTACCACTATGATGTCATTTTATTCATATTATGCTGTTTCAAAACTTTAGAGTTCCTTGTCCATCTATAATAGTTCTAAACTAATAAATATATATTTTTATGACCTCAGTTATAAACTGACTTATCTATTTTTATTCTTTCCACAGCTGTGACTATGTATCATAACATATTCATCTAAAATAGCAAAGATAAATCTGGTCACAGTACTCACAAAATATACATATATAAATATATTCAATCACCAATAGTCGAAGTTTTATATAATTATAATCATATTTTATTTTAGGATATTCTCAAGACTAATAAAGATTAAACTGAGATCTTTATTTTTCAGTTAAAAATAGTTAAAGTACTCATTCACTGCTCAGCAATTGGATGATTGACTGGTTTGATTATGTTTCAAATACCATAAAAAAATCTGATACTACTATAGTATATGATCCACTCACTTGATGGAATTATGTAGTACTTATGATTTAATGAAAAAAAACTAATGGATAAAATATTCAAATTTCGTCTTGAATTCAAAATTACAAATATATATTAAATTAAATAATTTTTTTTTCAGTAAAAAAATGTATATTAAATAAAATAATGTGAAAGACTTCTTACACAAAATATGTGTGAAATATAAAACAAAAGATAATACTTAATATACTTTTGTAGCTCAAAAGATAATACTTAATATACTTTTGTAGCTACATATTAAATAATAAATGTGAACATTTTATTTTTTATCAACTCCAGTTTCATGGTGTCAAGTTAATTTTAGTAACTTTTTTTTTATGTGCTGAAACATAATTCAACTGCCATAAATGGTTATTTCATTTGACCTTAAATCTGCATTTGATTTGCTATTTATTGCTTTTGCTTAACATGGCTGTGGACTAAATTTCCTGCTTTCTTTTATTTGATATATATTTTATGTAAGGACTACCTTTCCTTATTTTTATTTCATACAAGTCTACCAAATAAAAATGATAAATTGTTTTGTCAAGCCAAAAATAATAACTAAAATTGGAACTTGACATTGTAAAACTGGTGTTGATAAAAAAAATCTGCACTTGCAGTTGATTTTATCACTATAAAAATGTATTAAACATTACACATTTTGAACATAGATTATTTTTTGTTTTTATTTAAAACACATTTTTTTATTGCAAAATATCTTATTTTCTACATTTTATTTAATATAAGATTCAAAAATAAATGCAGAAATTATTTCTTTTACTTAGTGCTAAGGATATATAGATTAATCAACCAAGCAAATTATATATTATAGGAGCACCAAAAATCTTAACTAAAAATTCTCAGCTGAAAAAATTTCCAAGTTATTTAAAGACTCTAATTTTAGGTTGTGAATTTAACAGGCAGATGGTTATTACATAAGATCTTTTCCACTAGCATATTTCTATGCAGTAGCTAGGGTTAACATATTTGCCTCTCTCTTCAGTTTAGAAACCAAAATATAAGAATTAAGGGAAGTGACTTAAATAATTTCTTAATTTCAGTTATCTAATATATAATTTCAATCATAATTTATCTTTTCCTAGCCTACATACAATTGCTGTAAACTTTTCTCACAGTAAATAAATTTAAAATCAAACTGATTAAATCATTTTAATTTCAAAAAGCTATTTAATATAATCATCAATATATTGTGAAGATTGATGGTGTATCGGGTAGAGTGGCAAGACTAGAGTGGCAAAATTATTTATACAACTTAATAGCAAATACCAAATGCAGATAAATTCAGGTTTATGCCCCAACAAGTTCTCATAGTGATGAAGTAGTAGATTTTTATATTGATGTACAAAAGGCTTTTGGTCACAGTAAACGACATTTTAAAATTGTTATGGGAGACTAATGCTAGAATTGATACACAAATGAAAGATGAAAGTGCTGTAGGTAATTTTGGTTATGATAATAGAAATGAGAGGATATAGACTTGTGGAGTTTGCAGAAAAAGGAAAACTTTATATTATGAATTCTTTTTTTTTGAAAAAAATGTTAAAAGAAAATGGACATGGAAGCATCCAAATGAAGGTACAGCAGAATTGGATTATATTTCGACTAACAGAAAATACATAAATTTAACACAGGAAGTGATCATCGATTAGTAAAATGTAAGATAGTGTTAATGCAAAACTAGAGACAAAAATTATTAAGAAAAACAATATTTACAGTTGATATTCCTAATCTTCAGAAACATTCCAATGAATTTAAATTAGAACTTACAAATCGGTTTCAAGTATTAGTAGATTTTGAACATCATTCAGATTTGAATGAAATTAATAAGAAAATAACTGATACACTTTTAAAAACTGCAACAGAGATAGCCACCAATAAAATTTCTACTGAGACTAGAGAATTTATAAAGAAAAAAAGGAATATGAAAATATAAAAAAAATGATGCATTAAAAAGGATTGAATACCTCGAATTTTGTAAAATGGTGTGGAAAAGAGTTGAAAATGATATAAGAAAGTATAACTGTGAACTAGCAAGGAAAGCTGTAGAAGAGAATAAAAGTTTCAAGAGTGTAAAACAACATTTTGGAATTGGTATGAAATTTATATCTGCAATAAGAAAAAAAGATAGAATTTATTACTAAAAAGAGAGATGGCATCATGAAATGGGTAGAAAACTTCTATTAAGAATTACATAATAATAAAGAACAAGTACCTCCTACATCTATTATATCTTCTGAATTGCCCAGAATTTTAAATGAAGAAGTGAGACATGCAATTAAATCTATGAAGAAAGAAAAAGCTCTAGGTAATGATGGAATTATAATTGATATATTAAAAGAAGCAGGTGAAGAAATAGAAAATTGTTTAGTAAAGTTATATTCCAAATATCTAAATGATAAAGATGTACCAGATGATTGGAAGAATGCAATATTAATATTTTAAAAAAGTGATAAAGAAGATATTAGAAATTACAGACCTATCAGCCTTTTATCAGTTTTATACAAAAATTTTACCAAAATAATTACAACTCGTCTACAGAGAACATTAGATTTCTACAAACCAAGAGAATAAGCTGGACTTAAAAGTGGTTTTAGAACAGTAGATCATATCCAGATATTGAGAGGTTATAGAAAGGACAAATGAATATGAGTTACCATTATGCTTTGGAAAGACATTTGATTCTATAAATATTTCTTCAGTGATTAAAGCATTGGATCATCAAGGTATAGATCAAGGATATTATCATATTTTGAAGAATACAGTATTTATAAAAATGCAACGGCAACAATTAGATTACATAATGATAGTAGGAAAGTCAACATTGAAAAGGGTGTAAGACAGGGTGACTCCATATCTCCAAAACTTTTTACAGCAGTGCTGCAAGAAGTATTTTGTGGATTAAAATGAGAAGCTAAAGGAGTGGATGTAAATGGATAAGTCATTTAGATTTTGCAGATGATATAGTTGTTTTTGCAAATAATGCTTTAGAGCTGCAGGAAATGTTGCAGGAGTTACCAGATGAAAGTAGGACTAAACATAAATGTTAAAAAGACTAAAGTAATGTTCAATGGATTTTCTCAAAATATGAAAATAAAGATTGATTATGATGAATTAAAAGAAATTAACAGCTACAAATACCTTGGTTAGATTATTAATACAGATGGAAATATAATGAATAAAATTAATTATAGAATTAAACTTGGTTGGAGTGCTTTTAGTAGAAATAACTTGATACTAAAAGAAAATATGCCTATGTGTTTGAAAAGAAAAGGTTTTTAATAAATGTGTTTTACCAGTCCTTACTTATGGATCTGTGATTTGGATACTTAATAGAAGAGCAATACAGAGTCTTCAGACCACTCAAGGAAATATGGAGAGATGCATATTAGGAGTAACAAGAAGAAATCGAAAATGCAATATATGGGTAAGAGAACAAACAGGTGTTACTGATTTGATGGACAATTGAAATCTTAAACTGGATTCCAAGAGATTGTAAAAGACCCAGAAAGAGACCACATGTAAGATGGATGGATAAAATAAGAAAATGTGCAGGGGTGATGTGAAGAAGAGAAGCTAAATATCGGAGATGGATTGAACTTGGAGAGACCTTCATCCTGCAGTGGATTGATGATGTTGATGAATTCCTTTACCTAGCAATCAATGTTTCTGAGAATTAAAAAATAAAAATAAAAAATTTTGGAGTTTCAAAAACAACTATATTTTCTCAACCTATTCACTTTGTAAATAACTAGTTGTTTTCCTTCATTGACAATCTTGGAAACAATATAACTACTAATAGACATATTAGAATTATGAACATTTTCATCAGTAAGATTTTTCACAATCTGTACATATTGGGTTATATTACATAATTATTAATATACTGTATATTATATGTTAATAAATCTCATATAAGTAAACACTGGCCATAAAAAACATAGTTGAAATATATACAACCTTCATCATTGGTTGAATTTTATACATGTATAGGTATCAAAATCAAAATTATCATTACCTTTTATACTTAGAAAATGGCTGCAGAAAAATTATTAACTGCTATTAACTGAAAGGAGATCCTTTGACTTCTCTTTGATGTTTTAAAAGAACCAAGCAGGTGAAATTTACTAATATCAACCTCATTTATTCTTGTTATTGTAGCTATTATCATTATATGATTATTCATATGGTAAATGAACATGGTTGGGATGTGTTATAAGCACCAGCCTGTTTGGTGAATTTTCTGCTTTTTATTTTTGAGTCTAACATAAAGAAAGACCAAGGTCTTTCTTCTCAATATATCTGATAGTTTTTAACTAAAATATAAATCGAGTACAGCTGGGTAAATGTGTATGTGAATGATTTTTTCTGAGTTTAAGATCAAAAACTGCCATGGCCTTTCTTCTCAATATATTTGATAGTTTTTAACTGAAATAGCAATCGAGTACAGCTGGGTAAATGTGTTTGTGAATGATTTTTTCTGAGTTTAAGATCAAAAACTCCTATGGCCTTTTTTTCAATTTGCCTGAATGTGCTTGTTAATGATTTTTTTTTCTCATATATATATATATTTACAATCATGACAAACAAAACTAAATTATGGCTCTTAGTCACAAGAAGTTTTAAAGTAGCCAACTAAAGCAGTTATTGAGAGTCAACAGCAAAGGGTATAAAACTCCTCTAATTGCAGATCCAGGCTGTCATTTGATGACATTTTATTTGAGTATCTATAACTGCAAATCACTATCAAATGAAAAAAATAATATTTGAAAATTGGAAGAAGTGTCTAATATTAAATGGGACATGATTGGATTTTATGAAATTAGATGAAATGGTGAAGAAACAATTGATTTAAAAAGTAGGCAGGTACTTTACTATAAAAGCATAAATATTGGAAGTACAAGTGAGGCAGGATTCATAATAAATAAAAAGTGAAAAAATGTTGAGATTAATGATATATCAGACAGTGGCAAAATTAGTTATTCAAAGTAATAGAATATATCAAATGCAAATAATTCAGGTTTATATTCTAACAAGTTCTGATTGTACTGAAGAAGTAGAGAAATTTTTATATGAATCAATCTAAACTATATTTTTAAAATTGTCATGGGAAATTTTAAAATTAGAAATGTTGTTTAAACAATTTAAAGATGAAAGTGTTATAAATAAATTTGCATATAGTGACAGAAATGAAAGAAGACATAGACTTGTGATGTTTTCAGAAGAAAAAAAAGGAATATTATGAATTCTTTCTCTGAGAAAAATGCTAAATTGAAATGAACATGGAAATATCAAAACGAAGATACAGCGGACTGGATTATATTTTGATTAATAAAAAATCTGGGTTTCAAGATTATAATGTTCTTAATTGATTCAACATAGAAAATGATTATCAATAAGAGAAATATAAAATACATGGTAACATAAATCTAGAAAGATAAAAATTAAGATGACAATAATAACAATTAATAGTCCTAACCATCAGAACCACTACAACGAATTTAAATTAGAATTAGTTAATTGTTTTAAAATATTAACAGACTTTGCCAATGGTTCAGACTTGACTGAAATCAATTAAATAAAAAAATGACTGATACTTTATTAGAACTGCAAGAAAGATTAGTGTAAAAAAAGCAATTTACCCGTCAATTTTCAAATAAGACACAAGAATATAAAAAGAAAAAATATAAAAATATTTTTTAAATGATTCTTTAGAAAGAACTGAATGTCTAGAGTTTTATAAAATTGTACAAAAAAAAAAAAGTTAATGATAAATGAAAATTAACTGTGAATTGACAAGGAAAATTACAGACAAGAAAAAAGTTATTTCTGCAATAAGAAGAAATGGTAGAACTATTACTAAAAAGAGAGATGACATCATGAAATGTGTGGGAAAAAGAGTTCTACAAATTATACACTAATAAAAAATAAAAAAAGACACTATAATTACTACATCTAAACTGCCAAACATTATGAGAAAAAAAAATGATGGAATCATTACTGAAAATAGAAAAATTATTGAAACATTATGAGAAAAAAAAATGATGGAATCATTACTGAAAATAGAAAAATTATTGACAAATCTATATATCAAATGTCTAAATCATAAAGATGTACTTCATGATTGGAAGAATTCAGTATTAATATTAATAATTAAAAATAATAATAAAAGATGTTAGAAAATACAGACTTACCCTTCTATCAGTTCTATAAAAAAATTAATCTATACCAAGATAATTACAGCTTGTCCACAGTGAACTTTCAATTCTAATCAACAAAAAGAACAAGATGGATTTAAAAGTCGTTTTAGCACAGTTTATTATATTCAAGAATTTAGAGAAGTTATAGAAAGAACCAATGAATAAAAGTTGCTGTTATACTTTTGATTTCCAAAGCAATTACAGCTATTGCCATATTCTGAAGAATATTTATTAAACTACATCAGTGATTACATTACACAATGATACTAAGAAAATTAACATTGGGAAGAATATATGAAAGAGAGATTCCATATCTCCAAATTTTTTTACAGCAGTTTTACAAGAACTATAGTAGATTAAAATGAGAAGCTAAGGGAGTAAAAGAAAATGGAGATTATTTAAATCATCTATATTTTGAAGATGATGTGGTTGTTTTTGCAAGTAATATTTCAGAGCATCAGAAAATGTTGTGAGAGTTCAGAGCATCAGAAAATGTTGTGAGAGTTATCAGACAAAAGTAAGAAAAAAATAGGATTAAAGATCCTTAAAGGACTAAAATAATTTTCAATGGATTTTCTCGGAAAGTTAACAACTATAAATATTTTGATCAGGATTATTAATACAGATGAAAACATAATAGATCAAATTAATCATTGAATTAACGTTAAATGAATTTCTTTTGGTAGAAATAACTTAGTATTAAAAAAATATATGCCCATGTGTTTCAAAGATTTTTAATAATATATTTTATCAGTTCTTATTTATAAATCTACAATTTGGATACTTAACAGAAGAATAATATCAAAATTTCAGACCACTATATTAGGAGCAGCAAGAAGAGATCGAAGAGATCAAAAACCAAACACATGTATGAAGAACAAACAAGTATCATTGATATCACTGAAAAAATTAAGATTTGAAATGAAATTGGGATGGACATACTATTAGAAAACATGATAATGGGTCAACAGCTGAAATTTTAGATTGGATCCCAAGAGATTGTAAAATACCTGGAAAAAGACCAAAAGTGAGAAAGATGGATGAAATGAGAGTTTGCTAGCATGACACGGAACAAAGAGACTAAGATACAGGGTAACTGAATTAAACTTAGATACCTTCATACTGCAATGAATAGATCATAGTTGAAAATGATGATGAAAATGTTCAATATATTAAGGTATACAAAGTCCTTATTCTTTAATTGGTTCAAATATTGGTTTAGTTTTTTATTTCTATTGTGTAATTTTTGTTAAAAGTTTAATAAATATTATTTATAACTATTTTTTTTTTCCTCAGTGATGAAAGTTTATTCATAAAAAAAAAAAAACAGATACAAGTACGGTTAGAAAAAGGTTTGCAAGGGAGTGATTAAATGGTAAATTGAAATTTCAGGAACAACATGGTAAGATGGGAAGGATACATGTGAAAAGGGAATGGGAAGTGGAAAGGGTGTGTAGTACAGGTCAGTCCAAGATGCATATCTTCATTGAGCCATTGAGCAAGCACTGCATGGGTTCCAAACATTTAAATGGTTGAGTCCTATGACAGAGGCTGAGAGGATAGGATTTGGAGGATTGCCCAAGTGTCTGTGAGGAGTAAAGATGGGGCTAATTTGGTATTTCTGTTTTTGAGAGAGTGAATTAGGTCCAATAGTTTTTGATTCACTGAGTGTACTCTCTGGTCAAAAATAATAGCACATTGGAGCAACCCGAGTGCATAGATGAGGAAAACTGATAGTCTGATAATTGAAAAGATCTGTGTTTCTATAGATTCTTGGAGGTTGAACATAGTGTTCCTGTGTGAGGAAAGGCAAGAATTGACGACATGTTTCACTCCAAGCAGAAAGAGACATTTAAGTAGGAAGTGCTGGAGGGTTTCATTGTTGGTTTTACAGAGCGGGCATAGAAGAAAGATTATGGCTAAACCTCTACAGTTGACAGTACTGGAGGGTTTCATTGTTGGTTTCACAGAGCTGGCATAGGAGAGAGATTTTGGTTAAACCTCTACAGTTGACCAAAAATTGATTGGTGGGAGTGAAGGTTGATTTTGAGGAGGAAATCGAAGAATTTTGTCTCAAGGGTATGAGGAAAGGCAAGAATTGACGACACGTCTCACTCCAAGCAGAAAGAGACATTTAAGTAGGAAGTGCTGGAGGGTTTCATTGTTGGTTTTACAGAGTGGGCATAGGAGAAAGATTATGGTTAAACCTCTACAGTTGACTGTGCTGCAGGGTTTCATTGTTGGTTTCATAGAGCTGGCATAGGAGAGAGATTTTGGTTAAACCTCTAAAGTTGACCAAAAATTGATTGATGGGAGGGAAGGTTGATTTTGAGGAGGAAATCGAAGAATTTTGTCTCAAGGGACCACCTTTTGAATTTTCAGATTAATTGAGCATTGGTAAGTTTGAGGAATGTAGGGAAGACAATGGAGAAAGTCTATGGTCTGATTGAAAACCTCCCAGTAACAAAGCCAGCCTTCTGAAGGATGTTGGCGATGAGTGGGTCCATGATCTGGGCCTGTCACTAAGAGGAGGAGTGTCAGTGGGTGTGATAATGATATGCACAAGGTTGGCAGAAAGTGACTTAGGAGCACGAGGATAATGTTGTGAGATCTCTGGATCAGAAGAAAGTTGATGGAGTGCAGGCCCAACCCATTGAAGTTTTTAGGAAAACAAGTTCTTTTAGGCTGATGGCCACCACCTTTCTGCCCCAGAGAAAATGGGTGCAAAGGGCATTGATTTTGGATATAAAGGAATGTGTAAGTAGAATAATGGGGAGGTAATATGCTATTTTGGGAAACACTAGAAGATTGAGGAGGATGACTTTCATATAAAGAGAGAGGTAGATGCCTGTGATAGTGCTGAGAGTGGATGATATGCTTTGATATAGTGCAGTTTGGACCCGTACCCTCATGTTTTTAGGAGACAGCATGTGGGGAATCCAAGGAAGTTGTGTGGCTTGGCATTGAAGGTGGAAGAGATTTGTTTGCCGAAAGATAGTTGCCACGCCACCAATTTGTCACTGCTAAATTCCAGCCTGTATGTTTCAGTGTACCAGGTGAGGATCTGTTGAAGCCTGGGTATGAGATCGACCGAGGGGAAGGAAGATGACCACATCATCTACGTAAGCAAGGAATTTGATGCTTTTTTTCAGACCAGGAATGAGAATGCCAGGGAGGACATGTTCCAGCCTGAGCAAGAGGGGATTCAGAAATGCGGTGAAACAAAGTGCTCAGCAGAGAGCCCTGAGGGATGGACATGTTAGGTGTGAAGCTGGGGGCAACTTTCCCATCCAAGGTAACTAGGATTTCGCTGTTGGACAGAAGATTGTGGAGGATGGACAGGAGGGCCTCTGGAATATTAAGGTCCCTGAGGACACCAAGGAGCAGGTCAACCCTAACAGAGTTGAAGGCTGCCTGGATATCTATTTGGACAGCAATAGGCTTGCCACTTCAAGACCACCTAACATGTTCGGTGGTCATCTTAAAGTGTGGCAGCCCCAAAAGTGGAGCACTCCTTTCAAGAAAACTGTGAGGCATAAAGGGAAGGGAGTATGAATTGTTCTAGTGACTCTTTGATGGTAGACTCAATAAGTTTTATGAGCAGAGGGGTAATCAAAATGGGTCTAAGACTATTGAGCTCAGTAGGTGGCTGATCTTTCCTAAGGAAAGGGACCAATGTTACCGGATAAAAACCCTCAATGATGTAAACACCTAAAGCTAGCTTGTTGATCATGTTGAGAGTAAAGGAGATGGTGAACTGACTTAGGTGAAGGAGAAACTTGGGGAATGGCATGAGGACCGGGTGGACATGGTCAAGAAAGCTTTTCAGTTTGTTAAGTAGCATGGCCTGGGTGATGCCAGGACCAGAGTTGACATTCAAGGTTGATAGCATATTGAAAGGAGAAATGTCAGTTTCGAGAAGCATGTGCTTGTAATGGTTTCTCAAATGGAGGAGCAATTTCTGACCTATGTAGAATTTGTTGCCGACCGTGATGGATGAGGGGGTAGTTTGCTTCCTGTGGGAAGACCACCCCAGGTAACTTCTGGTCCGACAATGCTGATTCCCCATGTACCTATAGGTGCGTTTGACTGAGATGTACTCGGCCAAGGTCTTTTGAGAATCGCGGTATTAAAGTTTGTTAGAGGATGGTGCTAATGTCTAATGGCCCAATCTCCTGATCATTCAGTTGCTCTGAAATTTTGTCCATGGAAGCCAGCAACTTGAGTGGCCCTCGGGAATTTCAGGTGTATTTGTGGATGACAGCCTGCAGAATTTTCACAAATGCCAACCATGCAGAGATGGGCTCCATTTAAAGGATATTGATTTTATGAAGGTATATATACATTTCTGAAAGCAGTGATATTGGTGTATTTTGTTTGTTGAGGAATCGTATTGTTCTTCTGAGGCCAAGGTTTACTGGGAGGCCTGAGTTAATGTCAATGGAAAGTTGTAATGCCTTGTCTGAAAAAGGTATGGTGTAGAATTGGGCCGATTCAATCATGAAATGGAGATCAGGAGCGTAGAATGTTAAATCAATGAGGATCTGATGCTTACGGGTGTAGAAAGAGTAGGCGTGGTCTGGGAAAAAGCCCTGACCACACCTTAAGCCCCTGGAGAAGAGATATAGATATTTGTTTGTAAAGCACTGGTAGCCCATATTAAAGTTACCCAGAAGAAGAATGGAAAGACAGGTGGTAGCTGTGATGTTGTTTCGGTGAATAATAGATTTAATGAGGGTGTCACTGTCATTGGAGGACAGATATGAATAAATCACAAAACTTCTGAAGTGCCCAAATTGCACCTCCAAAATAATAGGGTGAGCGTCGATATGTATGACTACATGCATTTCTATTTGTACAGTGCTGAGAATTCCAAACAAAACATCATATAAATTTTCTCAGCTTAGTTTCAAGTTCTGCATTAGAAGCAATAATCCATTCTATCAACTTTAGTCAAAAGTTGATCAAACAATAAATAGTAGATAGCATTATTATTTATTATTCATGGATTAGTTAATTTTATAATAAATGGCACTGAAATAGAATAGAGTAGATTGAAGTTTCTAATGGAAACATTGTATATATATGATGCATGTATTTAAAAATAAACTATCTTTGAGAATTAACTATAACAAATTTTATAATAATTTCAGGGACATGTGTGTGTATATGAACTATAAAAAAAATTGATAAATACTACATAAAATAATTTTAAAAAGCAAAATATTTATTATGTATAGTTTGAACATATACAAAATATTGTCAGTATATTCATCAATGATTTATATCTTTTTTAGACCAAAGATAACTGTTTAAAACAATCAAAATGTTTCCTAATAACTATAAAAGTAGAATAAATAATCAGATAGCTTTATTTCTTAGTTTTTAAGAAGTTTGAATAATAGAAGTGATAGAACTGAATGCAATCTGCATTTCTACCATTTTACCAAACTACCAAAGTATAATATTAATGAAGAACTCTGTTGTAAATGAAATGTAATAAACTATTTGCAATTATAAAAATACATCTTAAACTTATACAAGAAAATACAAACAATATTAAATATATAGTCTTAATATATTTTCAGTACAAGGAACACTTTTCAAATGCAAACAAGATACTGTTAAACACACTATAATAATATAGCATTTGCCTTTGGAAAAAAATTTCTGCATTAAAAATGCATTAAGGCTAAATATTTAATGTTGGGAGTTTCTTCCTCTAAAAGCATTTTTACAATAACACATAGTTTATTTTAATAAAAGCATAAATAAAGAGGGAAAAGTCTGGTGATTGATTTTTGAAATTTTTTTAGCATTTTACTTAATCATAAAAATAATTTTCATTAAAATATAAAGCAATATTAACTATTTTTTCCTATTGAAAGAAAAAATTCCTTTTTAAGATCAAAGATAAAACAAAAATTAATGATCTATATAAAATTTAAACCTTCCAATTTATACTAAACAATGAATTATATATAAAAAAGAATTTGACTAGACATTTAATGTGCTTTATGGCTTTAGCAAAGTTTAAATCAAATGGTCATTATTCATCCATTAAGAGTATAAAATTTTCTAAGCCCTTTGTAGATAATGAGTGATAATAATTTAATTGGAAATATAAAAAACCTTTGTTTAAAATTTTGTTATTATATATTAAGAGTAGTATAACAAGTGGAAAGAAATATTAAGAACACTTTAAGTCAGATGCTATAATAAAAAAATCTTTATTAAATAGCTAAATTACGGTACATTAATATTTGTGAATATACATTTTTTTTTCTTATTTGATATATATATATATATATAATATTGGAAAATGTAAGACATTTAAATGAAGGCAAAAATGCTGCACAAACAACATTAAAATTTAGTAGAAACTTGTATTTCTGTCAGTCAAACAAAATGAGTCTCACTTTATTTGAAACCACCAAGAATTTATATGGGAAACAAATTTAGACAATGCTGTGGGATAAAATATTACTCATTGTAGATATAAATAAAATATTATGACAAGTTTTGAAAGGTAGAATCATTTAGCATTTGTTTTTAATAACCTTGTGGATGCTTGAAGTCTTTGTAAATATATAATTTTTAAAATATACGACATGAAATATTATGTAGATTTACTGAAGATGAAGAGCTCTATAAATATGTGAAGTATTAATAATGTTATTAAAAATGAATATTTAATGATTTTGCCTTGAGAATATTAAGTTGAACTATTTGTAATAAAGTTTTATTTGCATCTATAATGAGTAAAATTTAATTCTCACAATTAGTGTTGTCTAAACTATTTTCTATATAAGTTCTTTGCTATCTTGACTCATTTTGTTTGATCAGCAGTTAGACACATGAATTTTAATATTGTTTGTATGGCATTTGCACACATTTTTGTCTCCAACAAATTTATATATTTATCACAATAATTAATGATATCACTGCAGTATGAAAAAATCAAATAGGGGCAAAATTATTTGCCTATTTCTCTTCACAAATATTCTTACTTGAAATGAAGAAGATATCTATATATAAAAACAGGCAAAAACTCACTATATGTATTGCCACTCAGCAAGCTAGAGTAATCAATGGATGCCAGAAGACTTGTACATAAAATCCCCATCTAGTGCCTATTCATCCAATATCCCAGACTAGTTTCTGGCTTAACTTCGTCAGTGAGGAGTCTTGGATCTGAGAGCACAGAACCTAGATCTTAGATCTAATGCAATCCTCCAGCAGCCACCTTTTATCTCTACTTAACTACAAAACTATGAGTCTTAAATTGAAAACATCTTAATATTTTAAATCCAAACCCATCAGCTTATATAGTCTTATAGGTCTGAACTCAGTTCAGTACCCATACATTTTGATGTCTTTGGTTCTTTAATAATCATAGCCACCAATATCCTATTAGGCAGGATTGGTTTTAAGCTAATAAACATCACATGATCACCATTTCTTATGCTTGCTTATAACTGTTATTAAAACAGGCAAAAACTCACTATTGATTACTCTAGCTTGCTGTGTGGCAATACTTATAGTGAGTGTTTGCCTGTTTAAATAACAGTTATAAGCAATCATAAGAATTGGTGATCATATGATGTATATATCTACATATACTTTACATCTTGCAAAATCATAAATATTTTCATTGCATTGAAATTTATTTTTATTTTTTAATAACTGTGCTCTACACAATAAAGAAATATTTCCAAATTTATAAACATTCCTTTTATAATCCATTATATCATAACTATTCACCAATGTGTAGAAGTTCACAGACTACCCCTAAATCTTTGCTTCTTAGGTGAGTTAGATTTGAAACAGCTAGATTTTTCCGGTGATAATTCAATGCTTATATTTAACATAAATGCAAACCAATCTAATTTTAATGCTTGAAGCCTACCTTTATTGTATTTAACTCTTTGATAGAGAGACTTACTCAAATATTAGAAAAGTTAAGGAGTTGTTGACCATCTATTGACTTTACCACAAAGAATGTAAAAGTGGTCTAGAACTATAACATACAAGTGGATAATTGTGACATAATGGATTATAAAAGAGAAAGGATGCTTGATTTATTCTGTAATGTTCTATTAATTATTAAAAAAATATATTTCATTGCATTGCAATATGTGTAGTTCCACAAAGGATTATACAGCATACAGATACATCATTCACATCTCACATAAGAAAAAGAGGCAAATAACTTCACAACTGCTTTGCTTCTTTTGTTTTATAATGCAATAATTAATTATTATACATATATATAATTCTTATTGTGTTATACTACAGTAGGACATACAATATTTAAAAGTAATGACGCATCAATTTGATTTTATCTGAATAGTTATCAGTGTTTATTATAGTACTTTATATTTTAAAATTTGGACATCTAGAAAGTGCTTTTGAATAAAAAGTTAATTAAATTTAGAATAGTAAGAGATGATTTTTTTCTTGTTTTAATGCATGATGAAAATTACTGATTGAAAGTAAAGTTTCTAAAAAGCAGCAGAGATAAAAAAGATGTATGCCTTCACATAGGAATTATGTAACTTGATGGACAGAAAATTATTAAAAAAAAAAAACTGAACCACTAATTTACATCCACACTTCTATAATCACCAGAAATAGCAATCATTTACAAATGAATATAGCATTTCTAATTCCAAATGAGAAAAAATAAGACAAAAAAAAAAGCTACTAGAAATGAGTTGCACGATAACTATACAAACTATACAACTTTGCACTTCTTTAGAATCTTTTTGAGATAATCTTTATGATAAAAATAGAATTATCTTTTCCTACAAAAGCTACATTCAAGTTCACTATAAAATATTATTTTAGGAAGTCTTGCATTGCCTAATCTTAAATATACTTCTATTCTTAAATTTTTTTTTTTTAAAAAGTATAAACAAGACTATAGAATTATCATGAAATATCATTATTATCCACTACAGCAAAGGTACTTTCAAAGATTTTTGTCGAATAGACAGCTTCTACATGAGTGAATAAAATAAAATATTATTATAACAGGTGAAAAATCTGAGCCATATGAAATGAAAACTGGTGTTAAACAAAAATGTGTACCGATTCCAATTTTGTTTTCTATTTTTTTATGACAGTGGTCTTTGTAAATGTTTATAAAGAATCAGAAATCAAGATGCAATACAGATTTAATGATGGAATTTTTAATATGAATCGATTAAAAGCAAAAATATGCACTTCATTTTCTTGGATTTTAGATTTACAATATATTGATGATTGTGCTATTCTTGCAATTCAAAAGACAATTTACAGAATGCACTTAATGTTTTGAATATAACAATCTAAGTTTAGCAATTAAATGATTAAAAAACTCATCTTCAGCAACTTGGATGGATCAATTTGAGAATGTAAACGAATTTAAATACCTTGGTAATTATTTAAGTAGAAAGTTGTAGCACAGACTCTAATGTATTGTGATTTTTAACAAGTTAAAAGATAGGATATTTTATCACACTGAAATAACTATGGCAACTAAATTAGCTTAAATACAGTGATTCTTTTAGATACTTTACTATATGTGAGATTTGAACACCTTACCAATATAACATATAAGAATTTCATTTAAGGATTCTTTATAAAATTACAATGTCAAAATCATAAGACTAATCAATATGTTCTTCATCTTGCTGGATGTGGTACTATAGAATCCAATCTTATTAAATCATATCTTCAGTGGATTGGATATATAAAATTAATGACACCATATTGAATTAAAATTGAACCATTTTGAAGATTACATAAGGAAATAAGTAAAGATTAAGGTTCATTTCGTACCTTATATTGAAATTTCTTTCACATCTATAAATTATATAATAAATTTAGAAAATCAGATTGTTTCAAATTAAAGGTTAACCACAGTCTAATAAAAGGAAGGAGAATACATTTCTGTTTTTAAAAATGCCTAAAAACTTTTGAATGAGTAAAAATCAAACAGTACATTAATGTTCATAAATAACAGATAAAAAATATTATTGCACTCTAAATTATAACCTTCATTATACTTATCTTAATACCTATTTCATATAAACTCTAGATTAATACTAATACAATAACAATTCCTAAATTATATATGAAACAATGAAATCATTATTATAAATTTCATTAGTCCATATATTTACTAAACTTTTACATTTTTTAATTAAACAGCTATATTTTTCAAAAATGGAAATTCATGAGTAAAAATGAAGATAACATAAGATTATCTATTTAATTAACCATTGCTAGTTTGTAAATATGCTAATAGGATATATTGCTATCTTACACTTACCACTAAACATTTAAAACTGAAATCACATTTTATATTCAAATATTTCTAATTTATGTCTTTATAATGGAAAGTGTGCAGAACTGTTGTGACTGAGAAATGTCACCTTGAATATAAGAAATAAATAAATAAAAAGTTTTTATAAAAATAATCCATTTTTTATTTCCATTTTCCTTTTAAATTACTATATTATATTCAAATGTTTTATAAAAAGCTCACAAATAAGCTCTTAACAAGCTTTGCAGAATATCCTCAACTCCAGATTGGTTTCTGCTACTGGCTTCATCAGTGAGGTGCCAGGATATTCAAGCATTAGATTAAAAAGGACTAGGATAAGCCCAGCACTTTATCTAATAGATAAATATTAAGTAGAAAATCTGAAATTTTCAGACATTCATATGTCTTCCAATCCAGCTATCTAACTTAAATAGCCATATGGGACTGAACCAAGTTCAGACACACCATATATTAATAACTTTAGCAATATAAAATCACCAAAGCCTTAATAGCAAAAAATAATATTACAAATAAATCAAGTCAGATGTCACATGACCTAATTTAAACAAGCTTGCATTCCAAATGTTTTATAAAGAGCTTGCAAATAAGCTCTTAACAAGCTTTGCAGAATATCCTCAACCCCACACTGTTTTCTGCTACTGGCTTCGTCAATGAGGTGCCAGGATATTCAAGCATTAGATTAAATTCAATATAAATAATAAATTATATTACTTATGCACTTATTTCCATGCTATTTCTTTATTCATCTTTATATTTATGCTAACACTTTTGACTCTACAACAATTTTCTTCAAAATATATATATACTATATTATTTTATTCCACATATGCAATAAAATCCTCTCTCTATATATATACATCTCAACATACATTATAATATTTGCATGCACATTAATATCTTCTGTATTTATCTCAAATATAAAAGATATTAACATGAATATAATTAACATAGTGTATGTTGAAAAGTATATAGACAATTTAATTCTATAGGACAGCACTAGACAGGGATTTAATAGCATTAGCACTTCTTAATTACTCAACTTATAATAGGTGTCAGAACTGGAATAATATAAATAATACAATATGGTATATTTATATATATGTGTTTTTATAGCTTTGGGGAAGATTGTTGTACCATCAAAACTGTTAGAATAAATAAAAATATTAAGAAAGAAATTACAGAAATATAGATACGTACATAAATGATTTTATAATGAATAAGAAAAGTTATCACTCTTGTTTTTGATTTTGCTGCACTTTTTTTTTTTAATCTAATTTAGCTTTCAGCATGCACAAAAATAAAAAAACAAAAACAAGTAAGAGTTAAATAAAAACATTATAAACTGATATTTATAATAAAAAAAAAATTAATAACATAGATATGACTAAATATAAATAAGCAAAGCAAATAAAAATTGAATTTTAGGAAGCATTAAAAAAATAATAAAAAATAAAAAAATGTGTAAATAGGATTATGTTACCATTTTTATGTGCAGGAGGTGCAGTGATTGCTGACTGGTTCGGAGTCTTAGCAGACTCTGAAACTAGTTCAGCAGTGTGAGAACTCAATGAAGTGCTAGGACCCTGCAGGAAATCACCAAAGGTATCTTCAGAGAAAGGAACTGAGGTAAAACTTTCTGAGATTGGTTCTGAGTAATGTATAACATGAATGAAATAAAAAATATATATATTTAGCAACAGAAAACAAATAAGACTTTACGTAAATTAAAAATAAAAGTGATGCATATTGAAACGAAGATCGGTTCTCCGATCTGTCTGACAGACAGATCGGAGAACCGATCTTCGTTTCAATATATATATATTCATGTTTTATATAATAGTAAGCTTTACATCTAAAAATATTTAATAAATATTTAAAATCTGAAATAGCAATTGATTTAGGTGCTTAAATTTTATATTTATAATAACATGTGTGTGTTTACACGTATATTTAAATATATGAAAAAGAATAAAATGAAAGACAAGAAAGGAATGGATATAAATTGTTTATCATAACTGAACAAGATCATTCGAACAGAGAAAGTAATAAATTAAAAAATCGTAAAAATCTGATATTTGCTGGCCATCAACATACCAATTTTAAAAGTGTTAAAAGAAGATGCAACAAAAGTTTACTTCAAATAAACAATAAGTTGTATTAAATATGTTTATCAAATGTATAAACTGAATTAAAATTATTCTTAAATATATTTTTCACATTCTGATATTATTTCATTTGTAAGCATAAGAATCAGAGCAGTAAAAGGTCCCCTACTTAATTATAAGTCAAATGAGAACTGTGGATCCCTCCCCCCCCTTTTTTTTTAATAAAAAATTGAAACATATGAACTCACATAAATTTCTGAAGCTTTGAGATGTTCTCAGATAAATTGACACACTTCATTTACTGATATGAATTCTAAGAAGTGACATTGAAAATGAGATTTTAAATATTTTTTGGGAAATTCAAATTTGACTTGCTATTTAAGATGGTAAAAATATCGAGCTAGTTTACAGCATTATTATAATGTATATTATTCAATTGAGATTTTACTAATATTTACTCTGGATAATTCCAATTTTTATTTATTATATATACCTAATAAGTTTTTATAGTATCTATATACAGAAATATTTTCTTGGTTCATCTATAGTAACTAATAATAATACTGATTTCTGACATTTCAGTTGATTTGTATCTGCAATTGTCTGAGATAAGAAGTGTTATTTTTAAAAAAACATGAAACAATTTTTAAAACAAAACTCCTTACATAATCCAGATAAAACTATGATATGAAGTGGAAATGATATGGTATTGTTGAGATTATTCGTTTTTAAATTTGAATAAAATAATTACATAAAGTCTGTTGTAAATTATGTGAATATTAAAAATCATTTAATAAAAAATGATTTTATTTAATTTGAAGAGTAACTAAAAATAAAAAAAAATTGTTTTTTCTTTAACCACAATTTTGGTTATTATATTTAACTTGAAATAAAAGTGAGGGGCATACATAAATTAACTAATTGGTGTGAGAAATATATAAATTTATTAATTCAAATTGAATTAATTTATTGAAATCATATAATGCTTTTATAATCTTTCATTCACTCACAATTTTGACTGATTTACACTCTTCATCAGAACTGCTACTTAATTTGCTTGAACAAAAAAAAAAAAAAAGGAAGCAAACTAAATAATAGCTCTGATAAAAACTGTAGATCAACTAGATATTGTAAAAAAATTTAAAATTATAAAAGCATTCTATTCAAGTGCATTAAGAATGGATTATACTATATAGAAAAAAAATCATTATATAAATTACAGTTTATGCTAAAATTGTAATAGCAAACATATAATTTGATATTAACAATTTATAAATAAAACATATACTGAAAATTACAAGATGTGTAATTAATTTTCAATATTAATCATTTCATCGACTGAACTAGATCTAATAACAGACTAGATTTCTCTTTTAAGATATATGGCATGGAAAATTTAATTTTGTTCCAAATTACCTTTAAAATCTTATATGCAAGAAAATTATTTTTCATTCAATTTAGAGACTGCAAATATAATTTTGTAATATTAAAAAAAATAAACAAAAATATAAAGCAAGTTTATTTTTAAATTAATAATTAAAAATAATATTTAGATTTTTTTTTTTTTGTATGTCCAAATTCAGGGTATTCACAACTTCTTCAGGCATGTATTCTTCCACCAAGTTAATCTTTCAATTTCTGAACATTACTTTTAAATGCTAATAAAATTTTTCTTATATATCATTGAATTAACAGCCATGCACACTTTATCAGTGGTAAAATAGCATGCTCAGAATTAAAATTTCCAAATTAATTGAATGAGATTATTAAAATGTTCAACCTGCATCTTGGGGGAACATCACATAATCTCCTGAATAATTATTTATATGATTTTTTAAAGATCAAACTATTTGCAATTTAAATAGACTGATGTAACTGAAACTTCTTACTGATAGCAGAAAAGCAAAAACAGTAACTTGAAAAACAAGGAATTAAAAAATAGAAATGATATTTTTATAAGTCTATCTTTCAAACACATAACTCTTGTTAAATGATGATGAACAGAGATCAATTATTCCAGCTAAATATTCTCCACCCCAGTGGAATTTATATATAGCAATAATCATAACGTTATATATGACTTGTTTTTTAATTATTATAAATGTTTTTATATGTGATTTGAATTTCACATATATCATCTAACATCAACTATTGACAATTGAAATATTTGTAACAAAAATATACTTTATTATTACATCTTACAGCTTACATTTTTAAATATTAAATAGTACTAAATAACACACTAAACATTAGAAAGATAATAAACCTTATTGATTATCTATAAAAGATAAATGATAAAAGAGATATATTATATCTTTTGGAGTCATACTAACGGTTTATGTATTTAATACAATATTTCTTTGGCATCCTACAAGAAGTATATAAAAGTTTTATATTCATAACAATATGATTCTCCTTTGTATACTCAAAATGATATGAACTATGAAATGGGTCCTCACATGTGACAATAAAAAAAAGAATTTCCTCAGAAAAAAATGAAATGAACTGGTATAAATTATTCATCAATAATATAAAATACTTTCCATCTTCAATCTTCATAAAATATAACAACTCAATATTTACCATTTGTACTCCTCAACAATAAACTTCCTATTTTCATATGAGTAGAATTATGCTCTCTAATATCAGTTAATTTTTTCAAGATCTTGATCTGCTTTTGAAAATCTTGTCACCCATTTGGTTATTTAAACTTCAGTTATCCATACAATTTATTAATATTTAATCATATATAGATTTAAGATAACCCAACTGTAGTAACCTTGAAAATGAATATTCTAATCTTTTAATTATATTTTAAGAACTATTAGAGATTGAATTTTAAAAACAAATCCCATCTTTGCAACTACTTCTAAACTTAAATAATTTAAATTTTGCATTCACAAAAGTGAAATTAAATAGTTTTGCATTATAAAATGAAAAGGCAAAACAAAGCTGTTTTGCTATTTTAGTCAGTTTTGAGATCCAAATAAATTTGAGATATTGAAGCTGAATATGCAGATTTGCATATATTGGCTTCATTTTCAATCAATATTTTAAATAGAACTATCTGTGTGAATGTGTGTACATTAAGTTAAATAAAACATTTAAATGTTTACATAAATTCACATTATTTTAAGTAATACAAAAATATAAGCAAGAATATAAATAAAATCAGATTTGTTAAAAATATTTTAGTTAAAAACTTTTCTATATTAACATTTAGATATTTTATTCCATTCAAACTAAATTAAAAGAATGATAGGAATTCAGTTCGAGTCAGTTTTAATGAAAGGAAGAGAATATTATATTTATTTGCACTCATGGCATTAAAAGCTTTTAATGTTGTTATCTAGTAGGGTGTATTTAATTCTTTCATTATTATGGTGGGATTAGAAATTAAAATATGTACAAAAATAAGACTATTGAGCTAAAAATAAATAATAGGTGTCCAGAAGAATAAATTCTTTGGAGGCATAAGGAATTTAATTAGATAAGAGAAATTTGGTTAAATTTGTTGTAGAAAGGTTTCCTTATATGGACAAAAAATTTTAAATCAGAGAATTTTCTGGAATCTCTTATTTGGATTTTGGATAAATAACTTGTAAAATAGGTTTTAAAGGTTTTTAAAGTCAATTGCTGCCAGAAGATCTGTGGGAGGAACCACAGAAATTGTCATACAGATAACTGTCAGCTAGAACAGCAAAACGTCTCCAGTTGGCTGTTCTCCTGAAAGTAGTCTAAAGGTTACAGCATGAAAGTCATCCATACATCTATTATTAAAAAGCACCTGTCTTATAAAATTTAAAAGCTTGCGGTGCCTCACTGCAATAATATTTATCATAGATTCAGGAAAAATAATACTTCAAGAATATTTTTCTTATAGGATTCAATAGTTTTAAAATTATCAAGCTTCATCAATTAATAAAATTATAAATCAAAAAAATTAAATGCTCTCTCAATGAAGCTCTGTATATGAAAAATAAATTCACCTAAAAAGATCCTGTTAAAAAAAAAAGGAATTCAAGTGAAGCTACACCAAGTGTACACCCAATCATAGCAATGTTTCTAGTCTAGATACCATCTGCATACATAAATGATCAATCAGTTTTGAACTATAGCCAAAAACTCTTGCTTTGATAAAATCACCAATTTAACTTGTTTTCACTTCCATTTTTAATGACTTTGAATGAAATATTTAATAATAATGTATTTTCTTTGAGTAGTTTTACATGGGCAATTATTAAATTGACTCATTTACAAGGTTATAATTAGTTAGAAATAAGATTTATCATTCAATTAGTAAAAATGAAAGGACAGATGAGAGAAACCAAAATTTAATGTTATATTAAACTAATTTAATCTGAAAACAAAAGCTTATATGATAATAATTTAGTCAAAATAAAATTTATAACAATTTCATTAAAATAAATAACTGTGAATATCTGAATAGGTATGACTTATATAATTTTCATAAATTTACTCTTAGTAACAGTGTAAGGCAAATTTTAGATCAACAATAAAAGAGCAGCTGATTTTTATTGTCAATGATCACTTGATGGATCAAAACCTGCCAAGATGTTTTATTTCATTTAATTAAATTATTTCTAAATTCTTAGTTATAGTTGATGTAAAGATTTTTTCATAATACATGATCAGCTCATACCTGTATGATTGCATACCATCATCAATGTCATGTAATGACACTACTTCCATAAGTAGTCATTATATTAAATGTTTAATTTCCAGGTGAACTCTAATGATATTGGATTTCAATTAATGTTTTCTAATTAGGCTGTCATTATCATTCCTTATTAATAACTGAACTGATGATTATTTCTTTAAGTATATAGTTATATACCCAATACTACCTTTCTCTCATATGTTTACATAAATATTGGTATACCACATAAATATATTTTATGTTGGAAGTCATAAGTGATCCTAAGATGTTTTGTTAATTGGTTATTTCTTTTACAGGCTACAGTATAACTGAACCATTTATATTGTTTTATTATTGTATATTTTGAAGTCCCACTCATTTACTTGATGTATTATATCTTTAAATGTTTGAAGTGATTTATTTTATGAAATGTTTGGATGGTTGTATTTGTTTGTAGATATAGCTGATCTTTATGTATGCTTAATCTTAAGTTGGTTATATTTGATAATAAGTATTTTGTTTACAGAAGTATTCCTACATAAAACCACAATATCTAGTGAGATAATTAGAATGCATGAGATACTATAAACAACATTCACAGAAACTAGAATTAATGATGGTTTTAACACATCGATTAAGATGAAATGGAGAATAATTCAATTTCAAACACCAAAATACCTTTATTATTAATGATATATTTACATGCCATTTTCAAATCCACAAGTTTCATTACCAACCAAAGGTTAAAGCCATAGATTCAAACTCTGAATGGGCTAATATTAATACTGATATTTAGAAAATGATTTTTTATCAAATTCACATAATATTAAAATTGAAAAATTAGTACCACATATTCAATCATGAACTAACCAATACTTCACATTTATCCTTAAAAATCTTGTATCAAATTCATGTAATTTACTATTACTGAAGTGATATAGATCATGGAGACAAATTATTACTGTTATCTTGTATTCGAACCTCAATCAGTTTATTTAATATTTCTTTTTATTTGAGTTTCATGGATATTATGAATCATCTTAATCACATTTGTATATGTAACTGCTTATATAATCCCATTTATCATAATTTTAATACAAAATTATTTTACCCACTGCCATCACCATCATCATCATCAACCATTATCAAATCCACTGCAGGATGAAGGTCTCTGCAAATTTAATCCATCTTCTCCAATCTTTAGCTTCTCTTCTCCACATCACCCCTGCACATTTTCTTATTTCATCCATCCATCTTACATGTGGTCTCTTTCTGGGTCTTTTACAATCTCTTGGAATCCAGTTTAAGATTTCAATTGTCCATCTATTATCATCTCTTCTAGCAATATGTCCAGCCCAACTCCACTTCAATCTTTTAATGTTTTCAATGAGGTCAGTAACACCTGTTTGTTCTCTTACCCATACATTGCGTTTTTGTCCTCTTCTTGTCACTCCCATCATGCATCTCTCCATACTTCTTTGAGTGGTCTGGAGTCTCTGTATTGCTCTTCTATTAAGTGTCCAAGTCTCAGATCCATAAGTAAGAACTGGTAAAACACATTTGTTAAAAACCTTCCTTTTCAAACACATAGGCATATTTCCTATTAGTATCAAGTTATTTCTACCAAAAGCACTCCAACCAAGTTTAATTCTATGATTAATTTCATCCATTATGTTTCCATCTGTATTAATAATCTGACCAAGGTATTCTATAATCAATCTTTATTTTCATATTTTGAGCAAATCGATTTAAACCTTACTTTAGTCTTTTCAACATTTACCTTTAGTCCTACTTTCATCTGATAACTCCTGCAACATTTCCTGCAGCTCTGAAGCATTATTTGCAAAAAGAATTATATCATCTGCAAAATCTAAATGACTTAAATAATCTCCATTTACTTTCACTCCTTTAATTTCCCATTTTAATCCACAAAATACTTCTTGTAATACTGCTGTAAAACGTTTTGGAGATATGGAGTCACCTTGTCTTACACCTTTCTCAATGTTGACTTTCCCAGTATCATTACGTAATCTAATGGTTGCTGTTGCATTTTTATAAATATTCTTTAAAATATGACAATATCCTGGATCTATACCTTGATGATCCTATGCTTTAATCAAATGCCTTTTCATAATCTACAAATCCAAAATATAATGGCAACTCATATTCATTTGTCCTTTCTATAACTTCTCTCAATACCTGGATATGATCTACTGTACTAAAGCCACTTTTCAATCCAGCTTGTTCCCTTGGTTGGTGGAAATCCAAAGTTCTTTGGAGACAAGTTGTAATTATCTTGGTAAAAATTTTGTATAAAACTGATAATAGGCTGATAGGTCTGTAATTTCTAATATCTTCTTTATCACCTTTTTTAAATATTAATATTATTACTGCATTCTTCCAATCATCTGGTACATCTTTATCATTTAGACATTTGATATACAACTTTGCTAAAAAAAAATTCTATTTCTTCACCTGCTTCTTTTAATATATCAATTATAATTCCATCATTACCTGGAGCCTTTCCTTTCTTCATACATTTCATTATATGTTTCACTTCATTTAAAATTCTGGGCAATTCAGAAGAAGTAATAGAAATAGGAGGTGCTTGTTCTTTATTTCTATATAATTCTCTCTCTTTTTAGTAATAATTACTTTTTTTTTCTTATTGCAGATATAAATTTCCTATCAATACCAAAATGTTTTACTTTCTTGAGACTTTTATTTTCTTCTACAGCTTTCCTTGCTAGTTCACAGTTATACTTTCTTATATCATTTTCAACTCTTTTCTGTACCATTTTACAAAATTTGAGATATTCAATCCTTTTTAATGCATCATTTTTGTATATCTTCATATTCATTCTTTTCTTCATAAATTCTCTAGTCTCAGTAGAAATTTTATTGGTCAATTGCTGCTTTTTTCGGTACTTGTGACGTTTGACCCAGGTGGCCACCAGAGGCGCTGGTCGGGGTCAACCACAGAAATACTTAGAGTAGGGGCCCCAAATGCAGCAATGCAAATTCCAGCCGATAGGTGGTGCTGTTCACAATGCGTAAGCACAGGAACATTCCACCAACTGGCTGGCGGCAAAGCTGCCCGCTTGGTGGCGCTGGTCGCAATGCATAAGCCCATTTAGCTTACATTGTCTGCAGCACAGGTATCAAGAACCTAGGTGGCGCTGATTGCCGTAAACACATCTAGCTTATGTGTCATCTGCTAACAGCAACTACCAAGATTCTAGCTCACTACGTGGCGCTTTCTCCACGTTACACACGGAAAAACTACGCACTGATAGAGTTTATGTACATACTACTTAAAATATGAATGGCGTATAATATACAGGTGTGATTAATTAAGAAGCTACAACTATTTAAATATGCTTTCAAACTTCGTAGTGTCACATGCTATTTAAAAGTTTTATAAATGGATGTACTTTTAAATTATTCCTTTTTTAGAAATCGATTTTTTTTTTTTTAATTATTTACTCTAAAAGTGTAATTTTTACGACAATTGGTTGTTTGTTTTTTTTAAAAAAAAGCTAATTTTTTTCCTTCTTGCAAAACTGTATTATTTTAAAAGATGATTGTTTGTAAAACTTTTTTTCTTACACTTTCAAACAATATTATCCAATAACTTTTAAAGTAATACAAATTATATTTCGGTTTATACATCTTTCAATTATTATTTTGCAAACGTGTTATTTTAAAAAGCTGTTACGAGCAGCAAACAATAATTCGAAGATTAAATTACTGGAACTTGTAAAAGTAATGTTAAGAGCTTAACAATTACTTAATTTGTTTCATAATTACGCTTTTACAAGTTTTGTTAATTTTGGTATAGGATATATCTAAATGAATGTCTAAACATTATGAAAGAATTTTGAAAAAAGTAAAGGCAATACTTTTTTAGTAGATCTAATTAGAATTTTTGCAATAGGTCACTTTATTTACTTTTATGATAGAACCATCAAAATGAGAGTCATGTGATGCTGGATGCAGTTGAGAAATGATTAATTACTTGTTCAGTAATTGAAGGTGATTGGTTTATCATGAAATAAGCTAATGAATACATATTTATTTTTAATAATGGAAGAAAAAGTTTAATTAAATTTGCATATTAAAGTAAAACAAGATCATCATCATCAACTATTATCAATCTACTGCAGGATGAACATCTCTCCAAGTTTCTCTACATCATCCCTGCACACTTTCTCATTTCATATATCCATCTAACATGTGGTTTCTTCCTGGGTCTTGTACAATCTCTTGGAATCCAGTATAAGATTTCAATTGTCCATCTATTATCATCTCTTCTAGCAATATATCCAGCCCAACTCCACTTTAATCTTTTAATTTTTTCAATGAAATCAGTTACACCTTATTGTTGTCTTACCAATATATTGCGTTTTCTATCTCTTCTTGTTACTCCCAACATGCATGTCTCCATACTTCTTTGAGTGGTCTGAAGACTGTATTGCTCTTCTATTAAGTGTCCAAGTATCAGATCCATAAGTAAGAATAGGTAAAACATATTTATTAAAAATGTTCCTTTACAAACACATAGGTATATTTCCTTTTAGTATCAAGTTATTTCTACCAAAAGCACTCCAACCAAGTTTAATTCGATGATTAATTTCATCCATTATGTTTCCATCTGTATTAATAATATGACTAAGGCGTTTGTAACTGTTAACTTCTTCTAACGCATCATAAAAAATCTTTATTTTCATATTTTGAGAAAATCCATTAAACATTACTTAGGTCATTTTAACATTTATCTTTAGTCCTACTTTCATCTGATAACTACTGCAACATTTCCTGTAGATCTAAAGCATTATTACCAAAAACAACTAAATGACTTAAATAATCATCATTTACTTTCACTTCTTTATCTTCCCATTTTAATCCACAAAATACTTCTTGCAGCACTGCTGTAAAAAGTTTTGGAGATATGGAGTCACCCTGTCTTACACTCTTCTCAATGTTGACTTATCCCAGTATTATTATCTAATTTAATTGTTGCTGTTGCATTTTTATAAATATTCTTTAAAATATGACAATATCTTGGTTCTATACCTGAATGATATCTCTAGAATTGTCATTATGATGTATTATAGCATTTTTCGGTAGATTTCAACAATTATTAACTTATGGGATTGTGATCAAACAGAAGGCAAACTTAAAGGAAATAATAAATATACTTGAATTTATTTACTGGTTAGCATCTCTACAGATTTTCTAATATAATGTTTGTGAGTAGTTAGGTGGTTTAATGAATCTATAAATGAATTTCTAAATAGACAAATTTTAATATCTATCACCCAACAGAGACTCTTAAATATTTACCAATTTCACAATATCAACTAATAAACTATGTTTTACTTTGATTAATCATTAAGATTTGATTTAATGCAAGAAATTGTCTACACTCAGGAGGTTACAAATTTATTGCCATCCTATTAATTCAAAGGAAACCCTTTGATTCCTCTTGGAGGCCTTAAAGGAACTGAGCAAGGCTAATTCTTAATGTCCACTCCATACGTTCTTGTCATTACAGTTGTTATTACTATGTGATTATTCATATAGTATATAAACATGGATGGGCTGCTCACGAACATGCATGAGCCAGCGTGACGAGGTTATTGGATTTTTACCTCTGAGTTTAAGATCAAGAAACACCATGGACTTTCTTATCAGTTGCCTGATAAGGCACAATTAATGCTTGTGTAAATGATAAATATTTTTCAAATATATATATATATACAATTATGACAGACAAAAATAAATCATGGCCCTTATTCCCAGGAGACTGTAAAGTCACCAAACCGAGGCAGCAATTGGTGGCCGAAGGCAGAGGGTGCTAAGAATCTCCTGATTGTGGACACAGGCTGCCATTTGATGACAACTTTTTTTATTTAGGTACTTATAACTGCAGATCACTTTCAAGTGAAGGAAGATTGCAAGAGTTAGAAGAAGAACTATCTTATATTAAATGGGACATTATTGGACTTTGTGAAGTTAAAAGAAAAGGTGAAGAAACAATTGTTTTAAAAAGTGAACACGTATTGTACTATAAAGACACAAATATTGGAAATACAAGTGGAGTATGATTCATTATAAATAAACAGTGGAAGAACAACATTGTGGACATTGATGATGTATCGGATAGAGTGGCAAGATTAGTTAAATAACTTAATAGCAGATACCAAATGCAGATAATTCAGGTGTATGCCCCAACAAGTTCTCAAAGTGATGAAGTAGTAGAAGATTTTTATATGGATGCACAAAAGGCTTTTGATCAGAGTAAACAACATTTTAAAATTGTTATGGGAGATTTTAATGCTAGAATTGGTAAACAAATGAAAGATGAAAGTGCTGTAGGTAATTTTGGTTATGGTTATAGAAATGAGAGAGGACATAGACTTGTGGAGCTTGCAGGAAAAGGAAAACTTTATATTATGAATTATTATTTTGAAAAAAATGTTAAACGCAAATGGACATGGAAGCATCCAAATGAAGGTACCAAATGTTGTTCTTCCACTTTTTATTTATAATGAATCATACTCCACTTGTATTTCCAATATTTGTGCCTTTATAGTACAGTACATGTTCACTTTTTAAAACAATTGTTTCTTCACCTTTTCTTCTAACTTCACAAAGTCCAATAATGTCCCATTTAATATAAGACAGTTTTAGTTCTAACTCTTGCAATCTTCCTTCACTTGAAAGTGATCTGCAGTTATAAGTACCTAAATAAAAAAAGTCGTCATCAAATGGCAGCCTGTGTCCACAATCAGGGGATTCTTAGCACCCTCTGCCTTCGACCACCAATTGCTGCCTCGGTTTGGTGACTTTACAGTCTCCTGGGAATAAGGGCCATGATTTATTTTTGTCTGTCATAACTGTATATATATATATTGGAAAAATATTTATCATTTACACAAGCATTCATTCTGCCTTATCAGGCAACTGAGAAGAAAGTCCATGGTGTTTCTTGATCTTAAACTCAGAGGTAAAAATCCAATAACATCGTCATGCTGGCTAATGCATGTTCGTGAGCAGCCCATCTATGTTTATATACTATATGAATAATCACATAGTAATAACAACTGTAATGACAAGAACGTATGGTGTGGACATTAAGAATTAGCCTTGCTCAGTTCCTTTAAGGCCTCCAAAAGGAATCAAAGGGTTTCCTTTGAATTAATAGGATGACAATAAATTTGTAACCTCCTGAGTGTAGACAATTTCTTGCATTAAATCAAATCTTAATGATTAATCAAAGTAAAAAATAGTTTATTAGTTGATATTGTGAAATTGGTAAATATTTAAGTGTCTCTGTTGGGTGATAGATATTAAAATTTGTCTATTTAGAAATTCATTTATAGATTCATTAAACCACCTAACTACTCACAAACATTATATTAGAAAATCTGTAGAGATTCTAACCAGTAAATAAATTCAAGTATATTTATTATCTCCTTTAAGTTTGCCTTATGTTTGATCACAATCCCATAAGTTAATAATTGTTGAAATCTACCGAAAAATGCTATAATACATCATAATGACAATTCTAGAGATATCATTCAGGTATAGAACCAAGATATTGTCATATTTTAAAGAATATTTATAAAAATGCAACAGCAACAATTAGATTAGATAATAATACTGGGAAAGTCAACATTGAGAAGAGTGTAAGACAGGGTAACTCCATATATCCAAAACTTTTTACAGCAGTGCTGCAAGAAGTATTTTGTGGATTAAAATGGGAAGCTAAAGGAGTGAAAGTAAATGGTGATTATTTAAGTCATTTAGTTGTTTTTTGTAATAATGCTTTAGATCTACAGGAAATGTTGCAGTAGTTATCAGATGAAAGTAGGACTAAAGATAAATGTTAAAATGACCTAAGTAATGTTTAATCGATTTTCTCAAAATATGAAAATAAGGATTTTTTATGATGAGTTAGAAGTTAACAGTTACAAACGCCTTGGTCAGATTATTAATACAGATGGAAGCATAATGGATGAAATTAATCATAGAATTAAACTTGGTGGGAGTGCTTTTGGTAGAAATAACTTGCTACTAAAAGGAAATATGCCTATGTGTTTGTAAAGGAAGATTTTTAATAAATATGTTTTACCTGTTCTTACTTATAGATCTGAGACTTGGACACTTAAAAGAAGAGCAATACAGACTTCAGACCACTCAAAGAAGTATGAAGAGATGCATGTTGGGAGTAACAAGAAGAGATAGAAAACGCAATATATCGGTAAGAGAACAATAAGGTGTAACTGATTTCATTGAAAAAAATTAAAAGATTAAACTGGAGTTGGGCTGGACATATTTCTAGAAGAGATGATAATAGATGGACAATTGAAATCTTATACTGGATTCCAAGAGATTGTACAAGACCCAGGAAGAGACCACATGTGAGATGGATATATGAAATAAGAAAGTGTGCAGAGGTGATGTGGAGAAACTTGGAGAGATGTTCATCCTGCAGTGGATAGATAATAGATGATGATGATGATCTTGTTTCACTTTAATATGCAACTTTACTTAAACTTTTTCTACCATTATTAAAAATAAATATGTATTCATTAGCTTATCTCATGATAAACCAATCACCTTCAATTACTGAACAAGTAATTAATCATTTCTCAACTGCATCCAGCATCACGACTCCCATTTTGATGGTTCTATCATAAAAGTAAATAAAGTGACCTATTGCAAAAATTCTAATTAGATCTACTAAAAAAGTATTGCCTTTACTTTTTTCAAAATTCTTTCATAATGTTTAGACGTTCATCTAGATATATCCTATACCAAAATTAACAAAACTTGTAAAAGCGTAATTATGAAACAAATTAAGTAATTGTTAAGCTCTTAACATTACTTTTACAAGTTCCAGTAATTTAATCTTCGAATTATTGTTTGCTGCTCGTAACAGCTTTTTAAAATAACACGTTTGCAAAATAATAATTGAAAGATGTATAAACCGAAATATAATTTGTATTACTTTAAAGGTTATTGGACAATATTGTTTGAAAGTGTAAAAAAAAAAGTTTTACAAACAATCATCTTTTAAAATAATACAGTTTTGAAAGAAAGGAAAAAATTAGCTTTTTTTTTTTTAAAAAAAAAAAACAACCGATTGTCGTAAAAATTACACTTTTAGAGTAAATAATTAAAAAAAAAAAAATCGATTTTTAAAAAGGAATAATTTAAAAATACATCCATTTATAAAACTGTGAAATAGCATGTGACACTACGAAGTTGAAAGCATATTGAAATAGTTGTAGCTTCTTAATTAATCACACCTGTATATTATACGCCATTCATATTTTAAGTAGTATGTACATAAACTCTATCAGTGCGTAGTTTTTCCATGTGTAACATGGAGAAACAGTGCCACGTAGTGGGCTAGAATCTTGGTAGTTCCTGTTAGCAGATGACACATAAGCTAGATGTGTTTACGGCAATCAGCGCCACCTAGGTTCTTGGTACCTGTGCTGGTAGCAGACGATGTAAGCTAAATGGGCTTATGCATTGCGACCAGCGCCACCAAGCGGGCAGCTTTGCCGCCAGCCAGCTGGTGGAATGTTCCTGTGCTTACGCATTGTGAACAGCGCCACCTATCGGCTGGAATTTGCATTGCTGCATTTGGGGCCTCTACTCTAAGTATTTCTGTGGTTGACCCCGACCAGCGCCTCTGGTGGCCACATGGGTCAAAAGTCACAAGTACCTTTTTTTCTACCAGCTATCTTTGTTGCAGTTTTTAAAAGTGTATCAGTTATTTTCATATTAATTTCATTCAAATCTGAATCATGTTCAAAATCTACTAATACTTGAAACGGATTTGTAAATTCTAATTTAAATTCATCAGAATGTTTCTGAAGATTAGGAATATCAACTGTAAAAACTGGTTTTCTTAATAATTTTTGTCACTCTAGTTTTGCAGTAACATGTATCTTACATCTTACTAATCGATGATCACTTCCTGTGTTAAATTTATTCAGAACATTACAACTTGAAATATGTATTTTCTGCTAGTCAAAATATAATCCAATTCTGCTGTACCTTCATTGGGATGCTTCCATGTCCATTTCGTTTTAACATTTTTCTCAAAAAAAGAATTCATAATATAAAGTTTTTCTTTTTCAGCAAACTCCACTAGTCTATGACCTCTCTCATTTCTATTACCATAACCAAAATTACCTACAGCACTTTCATCTTTCATTTGTTTACCAATTCTAGCATTAAAGTCTCCCATAACAATTTTAAAATGTTGTTTACTCTCATCAAAAGCCCTTTGTACATCCATATAAAAATCTTCTACTACTTCATCACCAATGAGCACTTGTTGGGGCATAAACCTGAATTATCTGCATTTGGTATCTGCTATTAAGTTGTATAACTAATCTTGCCACTCTGTCTGATACACCATCAATCTCCACAATGTTGTTTTTCCATTTTTTATTTATAATGAATCCTACTCCACTTGTATTTCCAATATCTGTGCCTTTATAATAGAGTACATGTCCACTTTTTAAATCAATTGTCTTTTCACCTTTTCTTCTAACTTCACAAAGTCCAATAATGTCCCATTTAATATAAGACAGTTTTTCTTCTAATTCTTGCAATCTTCCTTCACTTGAAAGTGATCTGCAGTTGTAAGTACCTAAATAAAAAGTCGTCATCAAATGGAAGCCTGGAGCCACAATCAAGCTATTCTTAGCACCCTCCGCCTTCAGCCACCAACCGCTGCCTCGGTTGGTGACTTTACAGCCTCCTGGGAATAAGGGCCATGATTTATTTTTGTCTGTCATAATTGTATATATCTATTGGGAAAATATCATTTACACAAACATTCATTCTGCCTTATCAGGCAACTGAGAAGAAAGACCATGGTGTTTCTTGATCTTAAACCCAGAGGTAAAAAGCCAATAAACTCACCACACTGGCTAATGCGTGTTAGTGAGTAGCCCATCCATGTTCGTATACTATATAAATAATTACATAATAATAACAGCTGCAACGACAAGAACGTATGGAGTGGACATTAGGAATTTGCCCTGCTCGGTTCCTTTAAGGCCTCCAAGAGGAATCAAAGGGTCTCCTTTCAGTTAATAGCAAACTCCTTTCTGCAGCCTACCCACTGTATTAGAATATTAATATGATTTTAAGTAATGCTGTGTCTTTATAATCTTTATATTTTTTTGATTTAGAATCTCTTTTATTCCTGACCTAGAGAGATATAAAAGAAAAATGGGCTGGTAACACTAAGTGCTGTAGCCAAGTGGAGATATCCAGGGAGTCATGTATAATAATGTTTTATTTTGTACTGTTTATGGTAATATTTATTTCTTTATATGTTGCACACACATACATACAAAGGTGGATGGACATTCCCTGGTTCTTAAAATTAACTTTACCAGGTTATAAATTTGAACCGTTACAATATATTCTTTCATCTCTTATATAATCCTCAAATAAAATTATGTTGCACACACATACATACAAGGTGGATGGACATTCCCTGGTTTTTAAAATTAACTTTACCAGGTAATAAATTTGAACCGTTACAATATATTCTTTCATCTCTTATATAATCCTCAAATAAAATATTTTTCGAAGTTTTTTTTTAAAGTTATTTCTTCAAACCAATCTTTAGAAGAAACACATTAGCTTTGTTTATAGGTGGTTTCTCTTAAAAAATAAATAAATAAAATAATATAATTTCTTTGAAGGCTTTCATCATAAAAAAAGTTTTAAATAATATAATATGAATAAAAAGATAAATAACAAAAAATCAGCTTTAGGGTAAAGAACTCTCCAACAACCTCTCATAGTGAAATACTGATGAGAAGATTTGCCAATCACCAGAAAGTGAAGGTTTTAAGTGGATTTTCAATCTTATTTTTAAGCATTAGCTGAATAATATTGGATAATTAGCTGGAATGGTTATGGATCAATTACCCAAAAAAAAAAATTGGTAAACCTGCTGTATTCAAGTTCCTCACTTTGGATTAGAACCCAGGTTATAGGCATGACAAGGAGGTGCATTATTGTTGCATCACAAGATTCTTCATAATATAGACATGAGTTATGAATAAATATTAGATTCAATTTTCAAAAAAAATCTTAAGAGTTACCACATAGCTCAGTTATTTAAGGAATTATCTTAAAATAATTCAAATCAGTATGATACAATAAAGATGCAATTTACAAATTAACAATTTTAGGGGAATGGAAGGGGGGAGGGGTAACAAGAAATCATAAAGTCTTCCAAATATTTATATTGACTACAGACGCAAGAAATGCAGTCTGCATTAAATGACTTTTCCACTAATATATAAATCTAAACAGACAATCAATTATTATCAATTTCAGAAAAGATATTACATTTTCAAGTTTACACAATGTATGCTTAGCTTCAAATAAAGGCAAAAAAAAAAAAATTCTTTTGAAAACTTTTCCCAGCTTTTAAAAAAGTTACAACAGAAATCCTATTATTACAAATGCTACCACCATCATCAGATGTAACTTTTAGAGCAAAAAACCAACTTTATGCCAATTAACATATATATATAAAAGAAACTACGTATATGAGCAAGTTCATATATAACATTCTTACCTTGAGTTTTAAGTGGTTCTTTTACTTTTGATTTAAAATCTTCTTTTCTTCCAAACATTGATTCCAAAAGTTTATCTGCATCAACAGATGGCTTAGTTGCACAGGCACCTAAGGCACGCAAGCGTTGCTGCTGCATTTGAAAATTCCAATCCTTGCGCATCTGTTCTTCCTTTTTCTTTTGTTCCTCAATTAACTTCCGCTGCTGCTTCATCATCTGACTGTAATAAAAAAATTTCCAATATATACTGATTTTAAAATGCATTTATCATGTTTTTATTCTGAAAAAGTTTTGACTGTTCTACAATCAGCAGTCTGTGAATATGGAAACAAATACAAATGTAAACACATTTAATGTACTACCATTATAAATATAGTGATAGTATATTTAATTACAATAACATCTAGTTTTATTTTTAAAAAAGTGTGCAAAATTTTAAAAAAAAAGGAAGTACAAATGACTTTTTACTTCTTAATATCTCTCTAAATGAATAATGACTGTATCATGATAAATATATCAGATTATTATATATTTTTCTTTTACTTAATATTTTTTATAATTTGTCAAATACATATTACTTTCCATCAATATCTATTGATTACTCCATGAAAAAAAGACTCTTAATATTTGTGTTCTTCATGAATATGATGTTACTGCAGGTGAGTAGTTGTGTTATTATATCATCTATTAATCATCTATAAGGACATCCTTGATTCCTCTATTCTTCAGTTTTACCAAGCATTAACATTTTCCCCATTGAATTATCAAATGTATTGGTTGTGTATAAATCAGCCTTGACTTTGAATTTCATTCTAAATTCCATTATAAATTAAAAAATCAAATCTTACAACATCTAGTCTAGCAACACTAATTTTTTGAAGCCATAAATTCTTTTCAATCATATCAATTTTTTTGTAAATGCTACACATTTATTATATAATAAAAGAATTGAAAATAAGTTACAAATTTATAAATGATAAACTGGAGAAATATTAATAAAATAATTATATTAAATCAAAAAAATATCATGTTACCTTAGACACAACTACTATGATTATTAGGGGAATATTACAAAGCAGGAAGGGATTGATTACTGGGATATAATGAAGCTAAGTTGTTTTCAATGTCATTGGCTATCAGAATATAGTCAAGCAACAGTAACCTTGGATTACCCATATTAGTAATATTTCAATTCTGTTTAGTTACTTATATTGTACTAATGTCATTTATTTCTTTATTGCTTTTTACAATGCTTTTTACAATCGACTAATGATGGTTTTGATTGCCCCAGCAATCTTCTTCAGAACTATAACAAACACAATACAAATACATGCATACAATTATACATGAACAGATAATTTTACATTTTATACATATATTCTATCTTATAATCACTATTTATATACTCACATATATCTTTATATACCACTCTATATAAGTATTACCTTTTTATACATTTTAATCTTTTTTACATTCTATATTTATTAATCAATACTTCCTGTAATCGTTTATATATATTTCATTTTTATTTCATTTATTTTTCATTTTATTCTTCTTAATTTTTTTGATATTTATCTCTAACATTATATATTCATATTTTTATATTTTACATTATTATCATTCATTATATTAACATTCAATATGTATAATTTTCTTTAACCTATATTATACCTATTGAATGTTAATATAATGAATAATAATAATGTAAAATATAAAAATTTGAATATATAATGTTAGAGGTAAATATTTAAAAACTTAATAAAATAAAAAATAAATGAAATAAAAATAATATGTGTATATATATAGGAAGTATTGATTGATAAATATAGAATATAAAAAAGGTTAAAATGTATAATATATAAAAAGGTAATAATTATATAGATAGGTATATAAAAGTATATGTAGTTATATATACAATGGTTATAAGATAGAATAAATATATAAAATGCAAAATTATATGTCCATATATATTTATATTCATGTATATTTATATTCATGTATTTGTATTGTGTTTGTTATAGTTCTGAAGAAGATTGTTGGAGCAATCGAAAGTGTCAATAGTGGGTTGTAAAAAGCATTATAAAAAGTAATAAAGAACATAAATTATATTAATATTATAGGATTTGGAAATGCAATAAGGAAGATAAAGTTATAATACTTACTTATAATTATACATATGCGATTTTTTCGCATGCGTTAGTGAAGCTGTAATTATACTATAATGTTTAATATGCCTGTTTAGCGCTTTCGAGATTTAGTATTCTAATCTCATACTCATAACTTTACGAATGAAGACTGTTGTAATTTATTGTACACATATGCAAATGAGCTTGAATTTTTAATTAGTTAGTCTATTGTTTGGAGAGAGCAAAGCATGCCTCTCTTCTACTAATGGCACTGAGATCATTTTCTATGTAAAAAGCTTCTTTGATCTTTCTTTTGGCATCATTCTTCTCTGTGCAAATTATTTGGGCAGAACTGGGTTCGAACACATGGCCTGTAGCTGCTTGGTGGTCCCAGAAAATTGATGTTCCTTCATTTTTATTTTTAACCCTGTTGTATGCATACATGTGTTGGTAAATTCTTGTGTTGATGTTAACCCGAGTCTCACCGTAGTAAGATGCCTGGCAGCCTAATTGAGGGCATGCTATTTTATAGACCACATGAGAGGCTTGATCTTTTTCTATTTTATCTTTGGAATTATTTATTAGTTGGTTAGTGTTAGGAGATGTTCTGAAGCTAAATTTGAAATCATTAGTCAATTAGGCAATAAAAGGTAAGGTCAATTAATCTTAGGTAATACTATTTATAAGTTTGTAATAATGCATACAGCAGGAATATAGAGCATTGAGAAAGTTGTAGAAAATGATATGGTTCAGGCATTTTTCCATTTAAAATATGATTGGTTACAAAAATTATTAGTAACACTAGTTCAAAATATTTTGTTCATATTATACGACTGACTAATAATGGCTGCATAGTTGCACTGTAAACAAATAAATTATAATAATTTCAAGAAATTAATCTATATTATTAAAATACAAAAAAATAAAAACAATAGTGCTGTTTAATTGCTTAAACATCTGAATATTTTTTTTTTAAAATTTCTGAAGTTTTAACACACATCAAGTTCAGTCTTCATACAGTTAATCATGACTATGTTGGGCATATTATAAAATTATTACATTCCTGATCAAGCTTTGATATTAAATCTCTGTTAACATCAATAGTCACATATATTTTACAATGCTCTTTTCACTATATTGCAGTATTCATCATATACAGAGCTATTCTTAAAAAAATGGATTGCCAATTACTTTTCTGTCAGATTCAATATACTGCTACTGTCTGAAGAGAACATTCCTGGTATTAGATTGGAGATTGTATTCATTCACTGATGAATCAATAATCTTTATATGAGAATTCAATTTAAATTTTTAAAAATGATACTGTGAATTAGACATTATATCACTAGTCAAACTTTCAATCAATATAAAATAATCATACTTTCTATATGAAATTCTTGTAATATATTGATTTATTTCGATTGTATTTGCAAGCAATTAGTCCAAAATAAGATACTTGAAAGCCATCAGTCCAATGATGAAGATATTTAAAATCCATTTGTCCATTACCACTGATAAGTATAATCCAATGTTCATTTATTAGTCCCTGTAATCCATTGTAGTAATGATACAATTTTTATCATTAGTGACACTTGAATTCCAGTCTACTAATTAACAATACTGATCACTGATAAACAAATTATTAAACTGTAACATTCACAATTCATTAGTCTATAATCAGTGATACAATCAATTAACCTATTACATAAAATACTTGCTATTCAGCAATATGACATCTAAAAAAAATCCATCAGTTTATCATCTCCAACCCTCATGATCTATTAATCTTAACTCTTGAAATCTATTTTCTATTGCCAGAAACATCATTGAACAACATTTCAAGAACAACAACTATTAGTCAACAGTTGATCAATGATACAATCTATCAGCTCGTTTATGTCTTGGGGGGAGGGGCATGAGCCTTTCGAGCATGAGAAGTGATAAAGTGATCTTTAATTTAGGAAAATTTTATTGAATCTATCACTCTGTGATGCTAAACCATACACTGCATCACTCAATCTGTGGTGATGCTGTAATCACTGAAAATTTTATTAAAGCAAAAAATCCTATCTGATAATCCACAAACTAATTTCATTGCTAATACAAATCTCTATTGGTAATCCTTTACTACCATATGTGTGTGTGTGATGTATAAAATTTATTTGAAATCCAAGAAAAAAAATAATAATAAAAACTGCACACATAAAATAAACATCAACTATGAAAAATAAGAATGAATCAATTCACTCCAACTGAATATAAATAATATAAAGTGTGAAAAAATATACAATAAAAAATTTACTTTTGTTGAACCTGTAAACTTTTTTGCATTTCAGGTGTAAGATAAGAAGGAACCATACCAGCTCCAGACTGATACATCACAGGATAGCCACCCTAATAAATACAAAAACAGATCGTTAAAATTAATTGCATTAACAAAGGTAAAAATTAACAAGCAATTATTAGCATAATTAACAAGGAAAATTAGTACATAACAACACAAATATTAATCCAACTTCACATATATGTAATGTAAAATGATTTCTCCTTAAACAAATTCTGAAGTGTCTGTGCATGGACTATATATATCCAGAAAATCCTGTTGGCCAAATTAAACATTCTTTCTTCAAATCCCTTATATACTACAATAAACTCATCTATTTCTTACTTTTTATTACCCAATTATTTTTCTAGCCATGATTCTTTTTTCCTTCTTCCTAACTCATTTTAATAAAATTTTACAGAATAGTTCAATTGGTTAGAGTGTTGCCTTAAAAATTCAATATTCAAAAATCTATAGGTGTAAGGTTGACTTCTACACTAATGTTACCATGGTCGGCCAGTAACACCTGAAGAAGAGTGGAAAATAATACTACTCAAAACGTTGTTTAATTACTAACCTGTGATGTCTATTTATATGTTATTACTAACAAGTTGTTTGTATTTGAAAAGTTTAAATAAAATTTAAAATTTTCTATACATTCAACATTTAAAGAAAGATGATGGAAATAGTCCAACATATTATCACATCAATGTTCCATTGAATATTTCACATATCATTCTCTTATCATTTCTTCTAAAACCTTCTATTCTACACAATTCAACAGCAAGTCTAGTAAAGAAATAAATGTCTCATAATTGACTTAATATAAGTATGTCACTTATTAAAAAATCAGAAGCATATAAAAAGTGAGAACAAATGTACATGGAAAGGGGTACTAGTAAAATAAAAATGGTACTTCTATTTGGATTTGCTGTTATGCAATTTATCAGATCTCAAAAAAAAAATGCTTTTCAATCCTGAGTTCAATAATAACACATTTTATTTAATACAATTTGAATTCTTATAATACAATAATAATAAATTTAAATACAAAGTTTTCCAGAATTTTTCATTAAAATATATGATGCTAATTATACTTTTAAATAGATATAAAATGTTGGTTATGTACAATATTTTTTTTTTTTTTTTTGCAATTTTCAGAGAAATGTAAGTACATCACTATCAAAAATGGTCAGAGAAAATAACAACACTGAGATAAATTGTAAAAAAAAATATCTGTATGCTATTATTTGATTCAGAACAAATAAAATATTTAGAAAGTGATTTTTTTATAAATATTATGCTGATAAAGATCTGAATCAAATTTCAAAATAAGATAGTGGAATGTAGGATTTTTAAGATTTAATTTGCTATCGTTAATATAAACTGAGCACTGATTACATATATGTGTGGGAGATGACCTAGACCAACTGATGAGTGCTGGTTCAGCGTGAAATACATATATTAGAGATCATTTATCTTTTTCACAGGTGTGTGGTCATGTGTATCAGTTGTATGAGATAGTTGAAGCAAACTTGAAAGTCTGTGTTCAAATCACCTATAAGTTTAATATAATAAACTTATGAATAAATAGACAAGCAGACAAATGCCAATAAAGCTGATTGATTAGGAGGCAATATAATTACATTATGCTGATTTGAATTTATTTAGAATCTATTTTATTAATGGGCTTACAGAATTCCACAATTTGTCATGTTTGGGAGCCAATTAGTTACTAAAATTGTTTGGCAACAAAGGAATAGAGAAACATCATACCTTGGGCAAAAAATTATTATGGCTTTTGCTATTCCTATAATAATGTGTAAGATTTTTATAAAAATTATAAATTTATCACAACTATTTCATTGGAAATTACTAATCTAAAATATTTGAACTTTACAATTACTTTCAAATACAGATGTCTGCAAAGTTACTTTACAAATTAAAAAAGTTTATACTATGAATTCTCTGTGACTTACATAAAACATTTTGTTTGTCATAAATCTATAATTTAATAAGTTTATTAGAATACCAGCTTTATTAATATATAAATGACAATATATCAACAAAAAAAAAGATAAACAAATAAATGAAAGATCACTGAGTCATATGGGTAATTGAAAGGAAATTAGCTATCAAATATTATGAAATTTTAGCACAAATTATGAGGATGCTTTTTTTAACTTTTGTCAATCTGTAAATAGAACTGTGGAGCAAATTTGCAAGATGTTTTAAAACTCATCTAAAACTGATAACAAAAGCATGTAGCAATTGCAACTATCATATCAGTCAACTTCTAACTAAATATCTAAATGTGATATCTTTTTTCTCAAGTATGAGAAAGACTTAATATATCACATATTAAAAAGATAATAAATCACACTTCTATTTAAATATCTAGATGTAATATCTTTTTTCTCAAGTATCATATACTGGTAAGTGAAGATGCTTTATTAGTAAAGGAATGAAATCATCATGCTATAATACCTGCATCTTAAAAAAAAAACAGACATTAAAAATTTTTTAAACAGGCATTAAAAATTCTTCAAAATAGTTAATCATGTAGCAGAAGGCCATTTTCATAGAACTTGGCAAAGAAATTCATTAAATCAAAAAGGACCAATATAGACAATCTATACAGCATAAGATTCTAATCTTAAATAAATGAAAGATTAGATGAAGAGATTTACTAAAGTAATAATAGCAAAGAAATATTTATAATAATTTGAAGAATCCTAATAGAAATTTAATAGCAAATATGAACCGAATAATAACAATTATTCATTTAAAAAAAAAACTTCCGTTTACCGGTGGCAAAGCAGAACCTGTGTGTTGGAGTGGAAACCGCTGGCCTACCATTTGCTGCATTTGCATGGGATACTGTGGCATCATTGTGTAAGGCATCTGATTGGTGGGCAAAAACTGTTGGGTTCCAGGTATCATTGTAAAACCTCCTCCTACATAAATACAAAATAAAAAGTTGGTGATTACAGTAAGGCTGAGAAAATATATGTTCACTTACAAATTGAGCTACTCAAAAAAAATATTTTCTTTTTTTGCATGCAGTGTTCAGCTTAAAAATACAATATAAAAAAAACTAATTTTAATATAGTAGTCACAGAGGGAAAAAAAGTGCAGATATTAGGAAACCACACTTTTAGCAATATAAACATTATGAAAAAAGATTTAAATGTATGCTTTGGAAGCTGAATTTAAATCTGTCTTTATAAATATCACTATTAATGCCAATTTAATCTTGGATCTTAAGATTGTTTCCAAGTACAATTTAATTATATCTAAGAGAGGTGGTAACTACAGGTTAAACTTCTGCAGTACATAATAAAATCTATTAGGTGGGGGGGGGGGTAATATTGAAACATTCCAATTTTATAGCAAAAACAAAGTTTTCAACTTATATTTTTTATTTTATTGTACTTTTAATCCAGATACTCTGTGTTTAATAAATGATGTATAAATTTTTGTCAAATAATTTCATAAATTCTTTGTGTGATAATTAAATGATACCAAAATATTTGCATATATCTAAAATTTTACATATAAATTAATTAAAATTTTACTTATAGTATTTTTTTAATAGATGTACCAAAAATAATCCAAATATAAATTTATTATAATTACTGTTTTTCCTACAAAAATTTCATGTTTGTGTCTTTTACTGTCAACTAATAATTACTTTACAATCTTTTTTTTTTTTTTGGGGGGGGGGTCCTCTTTTAAAAGGATTTGTGGCATACAGCCTAGTGCATCTACCTACCACAGCACTTGACCTGAGATTCAAGTTCATATTAGGTAAACTTCAAAAAATTTATCAAATTACAAGCAAGCTTAAAATTTTCTTTATAGTTGCCTGAATGGAAAACTTTCATATCTTCATTACACAGCATCAAAATGCAAATAAATAAATTTATTTAAGCTTTTTATAAAGAAAACATGCCTTACAATTCATATAGAAATGCCTATTTCATACACATAATCTTTATCCAAATTTCACAGACAGATTTAAATAAATCCATCCAATCTCAAAAAAGTTTATTTTTGATTGAAATTCAATTCAATTACTACATAATTACATTTGTTTTTTGTTCAGCAGTGGTGCAGTTCTAGGAATGTTTTTACGATCGTCAGTTTATGTTTCTTTCAATTTCAATTTAACTTTCTGAAAAAGAAATAATTATAAGATAACCAATCAGGAGGCTATTGAAATAAGAAAGCACTTTGATACTTTAGGATGCCAAAAATTTGTGAATATTACAATGTGACTATGAAAGAACAATGTATTATCTTGTTACAAAAATTTGAAATAAGTAAATTTTGCAAACTACAAATTTACCCAAGTAGTAAAAAAAAATTTTAATAGTGATAATATTAATCAACAGATGGTAGAAATATTTATTAACTAATTAAATCAACTTAAAAATTGAAAGAAAGCCTATACATATTATATATATTAGGCAAGTCAAAATGATTTCAACTTGGACATTCAGTTGAACTACATGATTTCTACAATAAAAATAGATTATCAAATCAAAATTACATAAAAGTGTTGTGTTTGACTGGATTATATATAAACACAAACGCATGTAAATATGGTTCTAATATTATTGTTGGCAAAGTTTAGTTCCTAATTGTGGGTAAACTATGGCAGAAGAGACTGCAATTGCCCTTATAAATTTGTATCAATTCCAACTGTATTTTGATCAGTCTGCCTTGTGAGTAGGTCTGATGACACATCTAGCTGTGCTATGACAGCTTGCCTTGTGCCAATGATTGGTTCTAGCAGCTTCCAGTCCTGAACATGCATTTGCCTCGCTGCATAAACCATTTAGCTTGATAGCTACTATCTGGAGAACATCTATACTACCATTCAGGTTTGACATTAGTTCTCTGGAGATTATATACACTGCAGTTCAGGTTTGACAATAGTTCTCTTCAAAAAGACTAACTATTTATTATCAGATCCCCATTCTTACTGGAAACTTTTGGATTCACTGAGCATAATTGACTATTGATTAATTTTTGCTATTAGCCATGCATTATCTCTTTGTATATGCATTGATTAGCTGTAATAAATGCTCATTCCGATCTAGATAAGATGGAATCTGGACTAGTCCATTATTTGAAGGCAAGGTGAAATATGACATTCCCTTCCCCTGGCTTACAGGTGCATTGGTAGGTATATTCTTTGCTTTGCAATTTCATCTGGGTTGGTATCTTCTCAGCAGGTCCAGTGTTGTGATCTATGGATCTTGGAACTGTAGGTTCTTCACAATGGCTGATGACTCACTATTGGCTTCCTTTCTGTCATCTGATGAGATTTTACTAATGGCTGGTCTTGGAACTGTAGGTTCATCATAGCTGGTAGATGACTCATCACTGTTGGTTTACAACACTTTGTCATCTGATGAGGCTTTGCTGATGACTGGTAACATATCATTTAACCTTAATTGGTTTCTGTGACAATGATGTTGTTGTCTATCAGTAGTTTTAACTATTACTGTTTGTGATATTTTAACTTTAATCATGACTGCCAGAACCCATTTGGTGGTTCCTTTAAATATGTGGCATAGGATATGAATGCCTCTCCACTTTTTCTGCACTTTTAATGTTGTGCATTATTTTAGGGTTCAAACCTGGATTATTAATAACTGCTTTTAGTTAAATCCTGTTTAAATTTATTGTTGTGAGCTGGTTCACTTTAATCACTGTAAAACCTAACTGAGTGAACCAGCCATGTCCTAATAAATTACTCTGCTTACCAGCAGATATAACAAGAGACAGATATCTGGTTTTATCGGTTATTGTAACTTTAACTCTTGCCTGATCCGATAGTGCTACTAGATTGTCTTGTTAATCACTAATTGTCTTGCTGCTAGGATGCAAATGATATTTATTATTCTTATTAATAATAGCTCATGTTTTTTTTTGAAACAATGGAAACTGCAGACATGTTGTCCAGTTCCATTGTTACAGGTGTACCATTAATAATTAATCTGAGTTTGAAAGCAGAGTCAATGCCATCTCACATTGTTTATATAGACATTTTGTTTCTTAGATTTTAAATTGCCTTTCTGGCTCTTTAGAATGGACTCGATCATTCTGTTATTAGCAAATTGTTTTTTCCAAGTAAAACAACAGCTTCTGTGCAATCGACAGGCTTGCAATATGTACACACTGTATACCAGTGTGGACATTCACTGTGTGTTTCAGTTAATCATATCTATAGCAATGCTTTTCACTCATTGTTATTGATTTATATGGGCAATGATTTTTACTTTCAATTGGGTGACTGACTGGCCGAGTTTCCCGCTCAATGGTTTGAATATTATAATCCATTTTTTTTCAATGAATTTGCTTGACTAGCTGTTGATTCTGCTTGTCACTTGAGACACAGTGGAATCAAATGTTATATCAAAATCCATTAGGAATTTCACCCTGAGACTAATCTCTTATTCCACAGAATAAAACGATCTTGCAGAGCTTCATTAAGGAAGTCATTAAATAAAGTGAGTTTTTTTAAGTTAATAGCAAAATCTCTAGCTTTTTCTTCTTCCCCTTGTATATATAAGGATTGAAATGGTACATATCTCTGCATTATTGTTAAAGGTTTTGGAGTGAAAAAGTTAGTTAGTAGAGACAATGCCTTATCAAAATCAAGGTCAGCCAGAAGTAAAGAAGTTGTTTGGGCTTTAAGGACTTAGGAGTATAATATACCGTAATAGACATGAGAGCTACTAATTTTAACTTGGGCTTTTTGATTTGATTTAGAAGATTACTCAATCTTTATAGCTTAGCCAAGTTTCCAGGTGGGCCGGATTGAATTCTTCTATTGAGCCAATTTTAGCCATTTCATTTTTTCCTCTTTATACTGCGAGAAAAAAGTTTCTACTTTTATTTGTGAGAGTAACCACTCAAGTTGATTTTCAACCTGCATAACTATCAATCTTTGATAAATATAAAATCTAACAACCCACTGCAGGGACCACTCTCGTTTGATTTTTAAAAAAATTTACCGTTTGTGGACAATTTTTTTTATAATTAATGACAAAATCTAATGACCCACGAGGGCAAGATTTTACATTTTAAACTTTTTTTTCCAACTATGGGTAAAAAAAATTTTTTTTATTTTGTCAACTGCACCAAATCTGTTGTGTTTAGTCTGGATTATATATATAAACACAACCTCGTGTAAATACTTTTCTAATGTTATATTTATTACAGAATATAAACAAATAAATACACCTGAGTCTTGTTTTATGCGGTAGATAGGTTCCTCAGAAAATGCGCACAAAAGAAATCGCACAAAAATAAACGTAACTTACCTTGAAAAATGGGGGATAGGTTCCCGTAATTTTCAGAAATTGGCATAAAAGCAAAGCAACAAGGAAAAATTACTTTAAAATTTGCATTAAAAAAATAAGGAAATAAAGTATGACTAATAAAAATTTTCAAATATATGAAAAAAATTAATATAAGACAATCTTTTTTTACTTTTTTTATTAACTACAGTATTTAATTTTACATTTTTTCATACATATTTTAATCATTACCGCTATTTTACAATATGTGTTCATTTGTGAACTAGTAAGAAATCAGATTCATGACATGTTGTACAACTAGCGCCACTTCCAGTCTTGTGCTGTGTTAATGGTTTTCTGTTTCTGTATTAAAAAATGAGATCGCAATCAAAACAAAAAGATTATACATTATCATTAGAAAGATTATTTTCAGTTTATAAAATCAATAAAATCTTCGTTATTATTTATTTTAAAAATCTAAAAAAATATTTATTTCTGTTAATATCTAACAAAATACATTTTAAAAGTTTAAAATTTTTGAATATTTATTGCGATATTTTTATACGTATGTATAAATCTATTATTATTATTTACTCATTAGTATAAGTAGGTTATTTACATAGAAGCTAAGATTCTAAATACAGCTTCAGGCCATATTCACGTAAGCTGCTAATATAACGTTATATTTTTGAAAAAAAAAAAGTATTTCAAGTCAAAATAAGTTATTAATAATTTAAATTTCTTGATATCTAATAAATATAGTGAAATATGAAGGATATTAAGAAGAAACATGAATCGCATAACTTCAAAATCGCATTAAAATAATCCGCATAAAACGAGACCCAGGTGTATACATTCGTATTTACAATGTATTTGCAATAATGACACTCGGTCTGCTATTGTTGGCGAGACATAACTCCTAATTCTGGGTGAGCTATGGAATAATGGACTGCAATTGATCTTATAGATTTCTCTACCACTTCTGGCTGTATTTTGGCCAGCCTGCCTCATGAATAGATCCAATGACACATCCGGCTGTACTATGACAGCTTGCCTCATGTTGCCAATGAATGGTTCTAGCAGTTTCAAGTCCTGAAGGTGGATTTGCCTTGCTGCATTAACCATTTAGCTTGATAGGTATTATCCGGAGTATATATACTGCCGTCAAGTTTGACAATAGTTCTCTGGGGAACGTATATATTGCAGTTCAGATGTGACAGTTCTCTGACCTTACCTTCAAAAAGACTGACTATTTACTGCCAGATCCCTATCCTTAAGGAAAACATTCAGATTCAGAGAGCATCATTTACTATTGGTCATTTTTTGCCATTAGCTATGCATTATCTCTTCGTATACACATTGATTAGCAACAATGAATGGTCTATCTGATCTAGATAAGATGGAATCTGAACTAGTCAATTATTTAAAGGCAAAGTGAGATAAGACAGACAGAATACTTATCCATTGGTAGGTTTTGTGTTGAACACTTTTATTTCATTAATCATTCAAAACTCTGGGCTTCACACCCATTTTTTTTAATATATGTTTTTGTAAAATTCTGATATGAGTTACTTTGCAAAGACATTACACCTTAAGTCTGAATCAATGCAAGAAAGTGTGTGCAAATCTAAATTGCTACAGAAATATGCACCACGTCTGTTTAAAAACAGTTTTTACAGATTATACAATTTACACTAAAATGTCAAAGTTGCAGAAATCATTTCAACTAACCTAATATTTAAATTCTATTATTTCATCATTGTTTTTTTTAAATTTGCATAATATCCAATAGACATATTAAAAATTTATACATACCTTGTCCCTGTGGTAAACCAGGACCAGGAGGTCTATTTTGAGGGGGAGAGAGAAAAAAGTATTAACATTGTTTTTTTAAGTGAGAAAAAATATACAACATATGTATTCAAAAATATAAATAGTCAAAAAGAATTTTTGTTTTGTCTTTGAACAAAAAAAAAAAAAACTATTCAAATTTGAAAAAAAGAGCAACATGTCCCTCAAAATGCTTTTGGAACTTGTTACACAAATAACCATTTTAAATTAGCATCCAAATAAATTTTTATACAAATAAAATCACATCTCATTAATACTTTATAACAGCAATGATACAATAACATCAATTCATTGCAGTTTAAGTGTTGCTAATATATCAATGACCAGAATCATATTGGTGAAAAAGGGAGTTTAGATCTGATCATCTTGTCTGTATGACACCTGACAAAAAATGATAGTCATTTTATATTTTTCAAGCTAATGATTTAAATATCATAAATACCTACAATTTTCAACTTACCCTAACTTGTGTATATACAATATATGCAGAGACCTGATACTAGTCAGCAATCACCGATATAATCTTATTAATAAGTTAACAAGAAGCACCTTTAACCTTTTGAGAAATGTAATATATATCAAATCAAGCAACATATGACCTCTAACTTACATTTAATTTCTATTAAATAGTTGGCATCTAATCAAGATTGAAATTAATTTTAAAATGTGATTTATTTTAGAAAAGATTTTTGGTTCATACCTATCATGATATATCATCATTACCAGCTAGCAATAACAAGATGTAAAGATAACAGCTGTTTCCATATAGAAGATTATCAGATAGTCCAGTAACAGCAGTTTTTAAAAAAAAATTACATGTGATATTTTTTACATAAAAATAAACTACAGACAAGTACTATATAATCCATTTTTTAAAACACATTTCAAATTCTTACTGTTCCTGTGGCAGTCCATACTCTTGACAGTGCAAATGCAAAACTGTAACAAATTAAATGCAATAGTAATACTGTTTCATACATGGAAAAAATACTTAACTAATAACTTTAATGCATTTTTGGTATTGTGAGGGCAGCTTACAAACTTGTCCAAACTAACCCATGACTACCCATATTACCAATTGTGCCCATTCCAGACTTATGCTTAGCTTAAATAATAAGTTTTATTTTGATATAAATATATTATCGCGAGAAACTTTTTTTTTTTTTGTCGTTTCACATATATATAAATAATGAGGGAAATCCCAATTAATGAAAACATACAAAATTAAACACTTCAAAAAAAAAATAGTACAAAATATATATATCAACTAATAATGAATTTGTTTTTCTGAAGGTTTGTGATAATGATGTTCTAGCTGTATTTTTATATTGGAGTATTTCCATCATCTAATATGTGTGTTGAATGTCTTTAGAAAAGTTTAATTTTAGTTAAAAATTGCCTTTAGAAGAAGCAGCAGAATTACGCTGAAGAATAAAAAGAACACTTGACAAGCAACAAAAATTGCAGTCAAACATATCCTATGGGGAGAGGAAAGCAATTAAATCTCTCAAAGTACATAAATCTATAATTATTCTCCCTGCTGACAAAGGCAATGCAACAGTTGTAATGGATACAACTGATTACGACAACAAAATACAAGAACTCCTCACAGCAGGCCAATATAGAAAAGTGGCAAAAGATCCGATACCAAGTCCGGAAACAAAATTACAAGCATTACTCAGAAAGCATCGCAAGTATTTCACAGATTCAGAAAAGAGTAAAATAACATCATATTTCAGCAAAATTCCTCATCTTTATGGTCTACCTAAAATCCATAAGGATCATGTTCCATTAAGACCTATTGTTAGTTCTAGAGATTCACCTTGCCAAAATTTGGCAAGATTTCTTCTCAAAGTTCTGTCTCCTTTGGCATGCAAGACCCAATCCTTTGTCAGGGATTCTAGACACTTTGTAGAATTAATCAAGAACATGAACATTGAAAGAACTGACTTACTGGTAAGCTTTGATGTGGAAAGTTTATTCACAAATGTACCATGTGAAGAAGCATTGTCTATTGTAAGGAAAAGATTAAATGGTGATAATAGTTTACAAACCAGAACAGCTCTTCCTATTGATAGTATAATGGAACTATTAACATTCTGCATAAAAACAACCTACTTTCAATATAATATAGAATTCTTCCAACAAAATCAAGGAATGGCTATGGGCTCACCATTGTCTCCTCTGATTAGAAATATTTACATGGAAGAACTTGAAACCACAGCCATAAAAACTACTCCATATCCACCTAAAGTTTGGCTTCGCTATGTGGATGATACATTTGTTGTATGGCCACATGGTGAAGCACTGCTACAAACTTTCTGGAAACACATCAACAACATATCCCCTTCAATTAAATTCACAATAGAATCAGAACAAGAACAAAAATTGGCATTCTTAGATGTTCTTGTGACAAGACTCCCTCATGGCAAAATCAAAACTACAGTTTACCGAAAACCTACACATACAGGAAAATACCTAGCCTATACATCCAATTACACCAGAAACACAAAACATGGAGTTATACTATCACTATGGAACAAAGCAAAAGAAGTTTGTTCAGAAACCAACGATTTGGAAAAAGAAAACATCTATATAGAACAAACTCTTATGAAAAATGGTTATCCATCAGCTGCTATTAAGAAAATGTTAAATAGACAACAAAAAGAACCATTAAGAGAAAAGACAATTATTGGTACTGTAGTATACCCATACATTCCAAAAATAGCAGACAAATTAAGGAAAATCTGCAATCAGTATAACATCAGAACAACTTTCCAGAGCCATACCACACTATGAGGAATTCTAACATCTACAAAGCCTAAACTTGAAATGCTGAAAAGAAAAAACTGCATCTATGAAATACCATGTGAATGTGGAAGAACATATATTGGTGAGACCAGTCGTCCCATTGAAAAGTGTCTTGCAAGAACATAAACTGATGATTAGAAGAGAGAAAACAGATGTGTCTAAGGTAGCAGACCATGTATGTACCAATGAACATACGTTCAATTGGGAAAATACAAAAATATTGGATAAAGAAGAAAAGGTACAAAGAAGAAAATTTAAAGAAGCTGCTCACATGACAATGGCAAAAAATCCCATAAGCCAACCTAGTGTGACTACACATAATGTATGGAAACCACTAATCAACTTTGCTCTGAGGAAAAAGTGGAGAAATCAGGAGGAACCTCATAGATAAGTATATGAAATTACTACATACTGTTGCCTTTGGCAATTTCAATAATCAAAAATCTAAGGACCCAGGTTCGAATCCCATGCTAGTACTGTCACTGGTCAGGCCAGCAACATCTGAAGAAGAGGGGAGAAAAATACCTCTCGAAACGTTGCGCATATACTAACCTGTTTACTGTGATATTATTAACATTTATTTGCTGTGATATTACTAACAGTTGGTGCATATACTAACCTGTTTGCTGTGATATTACTAACAGTTGAATGCATTTGGAATATTAACTAAAATTAAACTTTTCTAAAGACATTCAACACCATATTAGATGATGGAAATAGTCCAATATAAAAATACAGCTAATAATGAATTTGTCTTTATTGTCTTGTACATCTCTAGTTTGAACAGTACAATAATGTGGACTGACATTTATTAACCATAGTAATGAACTAAGGTCAAAGCAGTCACTATGTAAACAAGTATGAGAATGAAATGATATTTTTATTACGTGACTTTTTAAATCGATTATCGTTGATATAACATGCACAACAATGAGCAGTTATGGCAATAAAAAAGGAAATAAACATTTTAATACACTAGGCAACAGAAACTATGCTGGATATAAAAACGAAATTAATTTTAATTCATCGTCTTTGCAAATTACATACGTGCTACAGAAAGTCAACCTCTTTAACAAAATATTTAGAATGCTATAGAAAATGGATGTGCCATTTCAGAGAACGGATGTTTTCAAATATATAATTTTAATATAAGACCACAACAAGTCAAAGAAATATTTGAAGTAAAGGAGAATAGAGAATTTCATGTGACTGAATAAAATCAGGGAATTGTTTTGAAATGATATTAAACAAAATAATTATAACAATTCTATTTGAACACAAACTGAAAAATAAGAAAGATCACTAGTATTCGAAGTAGAACTACCAAATAATCTTTTATTGTGTTAAAATCTATAAAATGCAAACTGTAGCTGATTTAAAAACATTATATACAATTAATCACCAAGCAATGTTTTCTGGCTAAACTGATGATGTCATAAGTGGATCGTTATTTTCCCTGCCATGGAAGGGTAAAAATTTCCTTTATCTACTCTTGAAATGCCAAAAAAACATCTTTTGTCCAACATGAAGTGCTTATCTATGAATCCGAGGAAAGACTGAGTGAGGGCCAAAGCAGAATTCTTCCAAGTGTACAATGGACAAATGACAATTAACGACCTGCACTTTGGTTAAGGAGAACCATTTGTAATGCGTGAACTATACATATATGAAGGACTTTTGCCAGCTCATCAACTTTAATTAAATAGATTTAAAGGAATTCTGAATTTTTAATTATGTGTTCTAATTTTATGATTACTTTTGTAAATATTTTATTTATTTATTTTTTACATTTCATTTTTTTTATACTTGAAAATGTAAAACTTTTGTGATTTAGTTTTTTGGGAGAGTTCATTTTTAAACAGAAGTCGAACGTAGAGGGAGGAATGGTTAATTTTAGTTGAAATTTTTTTTTGTAAATAAAGTTTAGAATAGCCTTTCTCCACTCATAACGACATGACATTTGATCATTAACCACATGGTACTAAGATAAGATTTTATTATACTACATTGAATACACCCACTTTAATAGGACAGAATTTATGTTGCTTGTTACATGCTAATTAACAGTTGTTATATTTGTTCTGTGTGAATGACTAATCTCCTTGGGTGAATGATCTTTACTATCACCTTAGGAATTGTACATAGATTTTGGCAGGGCAGGGGTTCCAAGGAAATCAAGCACAGGTCACTGGATTTGGACTATGATGCAAAAGTAGACATACCAATGGAAAAATTTAACTTAGCTACTTAAATTTGCATTTATGCTAAATCAATCTTATTTTTGTCTTTATTTTTGTTTAAACTTGGTAAATAATTGATATAATTAGCATGAATTTCTATCAAGGTGATTATGAGTATGGCAACATAAACTTGTTAAATTACTGATATGATAGAAGTCCATTGTTAACATTCATAATTATATATTTTTTTATACATCTGTTAAAACATTTTTGATCTTATTTTGTTTTTGTTCTCTGATAAATGTTAATGAATTTATTAATCTCAATTCAGTCTCTCTAGTTTATTAAATCAGCCTCAAACATACACACACATCATACTTATATAATAGAATTGATACATCATACTAATTGTAACTTATATAGAGGTGCAGTAGTTGTCAACTGGCATTAGTGCATAAGAGAGTCAAAAACAAATTTCTCCGAGTCTGAATACTGCAGCATAACTGAAACAGAAAGCGGTAAGAGGTGAATGAACCAATCTAAATTGTATCTAAATTCGGTAAATAGGTTTAGAGCTAGTTAATTAAAGGTGGATACAATCATTGGTCATGTACTTCATTGCACCAGCTCCAGCATTCTACCTGAAGACCCAAAATCCGACCACAGACAGATGTGACTCCCTCTTTTTTCCCAGACCGTTACATCTGGCATCTAATGTGTTGGGCATGAAGTCAGATGGTTGTCATATCTTACCTGATAAAATCAATATAATGATCAGTTGCAATTTCAAAACATGTTATTGGGAATCTGATCACATATATAAACAGTACATTCTATTACATCTGGCGCCCATACTTTAAGTGCACAAAACTAGAAGTTTCAAAGGAGGTCCAGCCATTGGACTGGCGATTAAAAAATAATTTTTTATCAAACTTCTATAACCTAAAACCTCTGTTATACTTATGCACCTGACGAACAATTAGTACACCCAATTATAAAGAGTGAACATCATGAGTTTAAACTGAGACCAAAGTTAATAAATGAATAACTAATAAATAAAACTAAAATAGGTGAATTAGGCAAAATAAAATTTAAGCTAAAGAATAGGCATAATAAAAAAAGAGAAAATTAAATATATGCGTAATATGGCTGGGGAAGGTGTGAAATCCATCCATCTAATTGTACCTTTAAAAGAAGGAGTTAACTTTATATTCAACTATTAAAAAAAATTTTTAATAATAACTAGAAGTGGAAAAAAATTAATTATGGAAGTGAAATGTTCTGAAGAAACATTAAGTACTTACTAGTGATAGTGAAATGAGAGATATTACTGTTAGTACTGAGGAAGAGTATTTGTAAAGATAATACCTGGGTAATCTGTAGTTGAGATTGGTGACCTACCACAGATACATGTCACTGACCTAGTGACATCTGAAACCCAAAGACAATCACCCAGAATTGAGGTAGCTCAAATTATTGGAAATCAAATCAAAAAATGAAACAAATACTCCAAGCAATTATGAGTATGTAAACAAGTTGAAAGCAGACATGAATAGTTTGAAAGCAGGCATAAGCAGTATGAAAACAAAGATGAATTGTAAGATTGGTAGTATGAAGACTACTATGGTAACCAAGACTGATGTAAAGTATAAGTTCCTTGAGAGATAAAAAAAATGAAAATAGAAATTAAAGATGTTGAAGCTAAATTATCTGAGGTCATGGGACAACTATCCATAGTTAAAAAATGTTCAAAAGGATAATGCTGAAGTGAAACAAGCAATGTGGGAAATAAGAACAGAGATGGATAAGAGAGATGTATGATGTCAATTACATTTCGAAGAGTTTAGTTGCAGTAAGGCCAATCAACTTGACATCAAGTATGAAGAGATGTGCCAAAACCACAGGCCTTTATGAGTGAGATCGATATAACAAAAATACCAGGGAAAAGTTCAAGAGGAGCTCCACGAAATTTGCATGAAAGTAGATCTACTTTGACAGAGTACTGACATAGAAATGCGTGAAGAAGATAAGGAAACCATGAACCAGATCTAAAGCAGTTGAGAAACAAAGCGGCTTCAAATGAAGCAGAAATCATTGTAACTAAAATGGCTTTAGAAAAGGTCATCAATAGCACAAATGGAACACGGGATCAGATTGGTCATTTAGACAAGGCCATCACCTAAAGATTCATATGCATTGAATCTCAACTGTGCCAAAACACATGAGTCATGGAGACACAACCAACCAAGATCGGTCAAAGGACCCCAGATGATAAGGGCAGAAGGAATGAGACAGGAAATAGCCTGGAGACTGCTGCTCAGGATCTTGACAGGACAACTGACCCCTGTTGGGAATTTACCCTTTCACACCAAACAATGCCTGGAATCTAAAATTATGGAAACAGCCTGGAGACTGCTGCTCAGGATCTTGACAGGACAACTGACCCCTGTTTGGAATCTACCCTTTCACGCCAAACAATGCTTTTGTGCTTTAAAAAGAGAGTTAATAGATTTTTTGGTTGAAAATTATGACCTAAATATAAAAGTTAAATAATTGATAATGGGAAATCAATAATAAATATATATAGACCATAAAGATTTGTAATGAAGACAAATACTTAAGAATAATAATTTCAAAGAAAGTATCATTTATATAGATAATAATGGAAATTTAACAGGTTATTATTAGACTTCACCCTGAACTATTAAAATGTAATAAAATTGTATAAGATGGTGTAAAGTTTATTACTATGTCTTTAAATGATAGTTGATTTAAAAAAATGATATAAATCTTATTTAACAATTTAATACGTTACACAGATTTATTTTGTGTGCGCTTTAACTCCAAACATGCTGTGAAAAGGGCACAATCCATTTATATCCAATAAAGTCTAGAGCAGATTTATGCTTGCAGAGTAAAATATAATTTTATATTGATCATAATGAATGTTAACTATTCCATTAATACATTTAAATGATACATTTCAATATGACCATAGAATCAAGCATTGTGATAAGAATGTAATTTTTGTCCCAAAATATCTCTATGTTAAATGATCACAATATACTACCAAATATTGCCATTAGTTATATCATATAAATCTCATCTTTTCTAGATCTTATTTCCAATACATAAAGATTATAATAGTAAATCAGTTTGTTTTCTATGAGTTAATATTTAATATTATCATGGAGAATGTGAATGGCTTTCTTGCTTGAGATTTCATAAGAAGTTTGAGAGTTGAAAGTGCCAGCACCAGAATCAATCCAAGGACTCCATGTTTCAGAGTCTGACATTCCACCACTGTGCTAAATCGCACACGACTATAGTTTCAGTGTATCAAGAATAATTCTTATGGTTTTCCTCTTTTTCTTTCTTTAATTAAAAACACAAATAATGTTTAAAAAAGATATATGGAAGAATAAAAATATGTAAGACAAATTAAGTTATATCAATTAATTCAAACTAAAAAAAAAAAAATTAATATAACTGATAATGCAATAACACAAAAAAATATACATGTAACTACACTCACTGCAATCATAAATATATGTACTCATCATGATAAATAATTAATAGCTTATATTAATAAAGTAGTGTTGTTTTACAGTAATCAAAAAAAAAAAAAAAACTTTCACAACAAAAGATGCAAATCCCCTTCCCATAAAATATAATTGTCAAATGCCATTTACTACGGTATTTTTTATTTTAAAAAAAAAAATAGCAATCCTAACAAATTAACTTGTCAAAAAAAATTTAAACAAATATAAAAAAAAAAAATTTACAATCAGATTTCTTCTTTTTTTATTTTCAAAGTAATAATTAAAATCAACAGCAGTTTTTTTTTTAAATAAAAAAAATGAAAAAGAATAGATTTTACTTATTACAATAAATAATTTTAAACCACTTTTTTAAAAAAAAATCTAAATGCAACTTTAATATGAACACTACTAGAAAATTTACACCAAGAGAAGCTATTTATTTTGTAAAAATGATTGTAGGGAAATAAATCGAAAAAGATGAAAGAATTGGTGTTTTTTTTTATGGATTTGGAAAAGCATTTGATAGAGAAATCTGAAATAAACTTATGATCATCTTGAAAAATAAAAAAGTATTTTGGAAAGATTTTTATGAAGAATGAGATTGGAGAATAATGAGACTAAAGAACTGAATATAGAAAAAGAAGTTAGCAGTGTTTTTTAATATTTATTTAAAAGACATAATAGATAACTATTTAGACTATAGTGTAACACAGGAGTCCCCTACCTTTTTGCACTTAAGAGCACATTCTATAATACCGGCCAGGTGGCAGGCACCATTTATTTTTTCCAACCAGGTGGTGGGCACCATCTATTTTTTCAATGTAAATTTATAGTTGGATATTGTTAATAATACACATAATGTACAAAAAAATATTTATTTCAAAAATAAAATTTTAACATATAATGAACGTTTATATTTTTATGCTGTAAAAGTATAGCATGCCCTACAATTTGATTACAATATAATATAATAATTTATAAGAAATTTTAAAAATTAAATTTATTTGTATCAAATAAATAACTTTTTATCGTGTTCGGATAGCGGCAGGCACAAGTAAAATGGTCTGCGGGCACCATGGTGCCCGCGGGCATAGGGTTGGGGACCCGTGGTGTAACGGGATGTCATTTTTCATAAGAAAGAGGGAGCGCATCTTACTACAGTCGGACTTACAGTCTTTGGGTAGGATGCTGGAGATGGTGCGACGAAATGCTGAGCCCATGATTACATCTATCTTCAGTATATTAGATCAATGATTGCTAGATAAATTTAGATGCAATTTAGACTAGTTCGTCCACATACCATTCCTCTTTCCGCCTCCATTACGCCGTGATATTCCGAACTTGGGGAGAATTCACAATTGGCTCTCTTCAGAGATGGACTTGATAATCTCACTTATTACTATGCTTCTATATAAGCAATGACTAATGAAAATATATTCCTAAAATATTTTTAATATCAACACATATATATAAAAAAAAATATTGTATGATTATCAATGACTAGTCTGTTTATTTATTAGTATGAATGTAGGAGGATAATGATTAAATAGAGATCAAATTAATAACTCAATAACATTTAATAAACAACAAAATGTAATATAACAATATAAATAAATATAGTAATGAAAGACAAGGATGACTTTCTATCATTTCAAAAGATTAATAATTAATATGCCCATTCCAAATCCCATGATAAAACTTCATACCTTGACAATCTTTTTATTAAAAATATAATTCAAATTAATATATATATTATAAATAATAATAAACAAGTTCAAAAGATCATGACTCTAACTTACTGATTAATATATTTATAGTCATCTTATCTTTGACTTATAATTATTATTATTATCACCCATTTTTGAATATAAGACCCCCTATTGTTAATATTTATAATTTTTAAAAAAAATTAATAAGGAAAGTCATTCATTCTAGATAATTAATCATTTTCACAGAAAATGAAATATATAAGTAGGTTTAGCAGATTAATTAATAACAACAACTCTGTTTGGTCACTATCATATATGATTAAATAGTCAAAATCTTACCTCATCCCATTTAGATGAGTATTGTCAAATTTCTGGATGGGGAATATAGATTTAATTTTATTTAATATCTTTAATATTTATTCAGCTTAATACTTCCCCCTACATAATTAAAATGGGTGCTCCCATTTCTGGAAAGACAAGCTACCAAATTTGAAAACGAAAATTATTAAAATAAACATATTAAAATGAAAAGAATAATAAAGCAAATATACAAATAAATAAAATTAAAAAAATTAATTTCTTGATTAAGTAAGAATTGTCCCTTGTGTCAATATTCCTTTATTCCTTTAATCTTGGTGAGAGATCTCCTGGTGCAATGTATTTATCCATTGGTTTAGTAGATATATATGTTCATTCCAAATTGATGGATCATCAGCATTAACCAATTGTTTCATTGTAATAAAGTACAATACATCCTTTGAAGATCGATATTCTTGACCGCCATTTATCCAGATAGATGTTCTACACATTTAATATTTTAGTTGGCATGAAAATTGGTATTGATGACCCTATGATAGGTTTCCTCTGGCAAGAGCACATTGTAATATAGTTTTTTTTAAATCTATATAATTATTTTTAAGATGTTTCTGTGTGTAGTAAATAATGTAAGAAAATAAAGAAGTGGTTACTAAAAATTCAAATAATTGTTCTTTTTTATATAATATCTTCTTTCACTTTTCAAAAAAAAATATTTTTTATAATCTATTCAGATCCTTAGATTTATTTTCAGCATTTAAATGAATCAATATCTCTATTTGTTTTAGCACATGAAGTCAAATCTTTTCTGGTTTGATAGAAATTCTATTCTAATATGGAACATTAATAACCATTTTCTTTTTGTTAAAAGAAAAATAGTTGTTGAGATCTTAATTTTTTTTATAGAATCCTTTTAATTGTCATGAATCAAGTGTTAATATCATGTGTTTTCTTTCAATTTTCATGCTTGCTTTACTTGCTCATTATTATAGTCATTAAGATAAAATTTTATAGAATTGCCTTTTCGTTTTCAAATCTGGTCGCTTAGCAACAAGTTTGACATTTAGGTCAGTATTGTTTTAACTTTCTAAGTAAATATTAGTTAGTTATATTAAGTATATATATGTATGTGTTTAATAATAGGTTAAGTTATTTGACAAGACTTGTTTGAAGGTAGTGTGGATTAGTGGTTTGGTGAGATGTAAGTCATCCTTACACTAGAGAAGCTAATATTGGAAGTAAAACAATAAAATATATAAAATTTGAAAATAGTGTAACTTTTGTAGCTGAGGATGAAATGAATCGCCAGAATATGTTGAATAAATTGGAGGAAGGATGTATGGAATGAAGATTAATGTTGAGAAGACCAAGTATATATAGACAAAAAGGAAAACTAAAAGAATAGAAGTTTAATATTCATGATAAGACAGTTCAACAGTTAAATAGATTTAGATACTTGAGTGGTTGATTAAATGAGGATGGAAGAAATGAAGTTAAAAGGATAGCATTGGCAAAGAAGGCATTTATTAAAAGAAAGATATGGAAAAGATTAATTAAGCACTATGTATTTCAATACTAGCGCTATAAACGCATGAACACAAAGCTAATATTTAATATTTTATTAAACCATAGGTTGAGAAATTTTGAGAGCCATGGCTTTCATAATCATAGCTTTTATGAAGTAACGTATTGTCTAATGTTATGCAAATCTATGCAAAGTTCAAGCATTCCATTTCCTGGATATAGAATAACACATTTCTTTTCTGTTAATGGTGTTGCTATCTATTGTGATAAAGCAGGCCTCTTTTATCTTTCTTCTCAAATCGTTTCCCTCTCTGCAGACTAAGCTGATTATTTGTGGTTCACATGGATGTCCTGCAAACTTTTGGTGCAGTGCGAAAATGGAATTGTGTGCTGGATTGGATTGTGCCTTAATATACAACTATTTGTACTGAGATAATCTAGTTTTCAGTGCTGCTTTGGTTTCCCTGTAATATGAGGCTTTACAATTTTGGTCAGAGCATAAGATATTGTAGACTGCTTACGGAGTTTGAGCGAGAGTTAATCAGTCTTTTGTGTTATTGATTAGTCTGTTGGAACTAGGAGGGGTATGAAAGCACAACTGAAAGCTTCTATTGAAAATTGAACAAAAATTTTTGTGCATGTTTGGTATGTATGGCAATAATAGCCTGTCTATCCACCTTGAGTGCATTGTTGATCATTTTATTTTGAAACTGTATGATCCTCCTGTTGATGATGCACTCATTAAAACCTATATTTAATAAATCCTCTCTGTACACTGCTAAATTTAATTTTTTATCAGCTTCGAACTTACACAATTGCTGGTTTCTGTGGAGAAAAGATGTTAGGCCTGCTAGTTAATGGTTGACAGGTGTGTTAGAATTGGGTTAAATGTGACCTCTTATTTCAAAAAATTTGACTATCATCTTATAATTCAGGTATGTATTTTCATGTTGTACTTATACATCCAGATATTTCACTTGTTTGCTAGCGCCTTCCCATTCAATGTTTAATGTAGAAGTGACCTGTTTTGTAATTCGTTTTTGATTTCATTGATGATTTCTGCCTTAGCAGCCACAAACAGATTGTCCACATATCTGGTATAAACTTTGAATTGTGTGGTATTCTCATGATTTGGCAAAACATGCTCCTCATAATGGTTTATCACAATGCTGGTGATGATTCTGCTAACTGGTAGGCCCATTGGCCATCTGTAATTCATGTGGTACCACTATTCATTAAATGTTGCCATCATGTTCTTGTCAAGCCAATTCAAAAACTCAACTATGAAAGCAATACGCACCTGTTCTATGTTCCTGTGCAACAGTTCTTCTTTGATGATTTCAATGGATTTTGCTCTGTCAATGGATCCATCCATACAGCTCCATTATATCTACTGACATCAGCCTTGTGTCTGAGCTCAACTCTATATCCTTAATTCTTAAGACAAAATCAAATGATGATTTTATCGCATATTTATCAAAGGCCACAGTCTCAGTTAACCATCTGTCTACCAACTTGGCTACCTTGAAATAATGGACTCCACCAAAATCTAGTAATCTTAATGGGATGTGTGGCTTATGTGTTTTTGCACTGTCAAACATCCTTGGTGATATTGAAGCTGAGGGGTATAATTTATAATATTCCAACTTTGAGAATGCCTTGTTACAGTGCACTCGCAGAATGGACATTATGAATTTTTCTGTTTAGCTTACTATTAAAATTCAGCATCCTTAAAATTTTAATTAGCTAATTTGAGCATTCATTTTACCAATGTAATCATCTTTCTTCATCAATACAATCCTATTGCTTTTGTCTTCTTGCATGCATACAATGCTTTCATGCATTTAGAGTGCTAGTTATAGAATATTTACCAAACACGCAAAGTTTAAAATTAAGTTCATAAGTACTATGTGTGGATTGTATTATTGTATGGTTGTGAAATATAGTAAGTAAAATTAAGATCAGGTTGGAGGCTTTAAAGATGTGAATGTGGAGAAAAATGTAGAAAATTAGTTGGATGAATAAAATGACAAAGAAGTTTTGGAAAGATTAAGAGAAAAAAAATTGATTGAGGAAATTAGAGATAGAAAGAGAAACTAGATTAGACATATACTAAGAAGAAAGAATAGTTTGATGAATATTTTGATGAAATGGTTAATGGAAATAAAAAAGGACAAGAAGATTAACCTTGCTGGATAATGTAAGAGATGGCAAGGGGTATGTGGAATTGAAGATCTGAGCAACAAATAGAAAAGAATGGAAAAATGGATGAATTGGCTGTGTGATTGTTCTAGACCTATCCATACAACAGATCATCATTATTGATTGACTGACATAAGAAAACTTATTTGTTAATACAATAAATTAATAGTTTCTAAATGTATATAGAAAAGTAATAAATAAAAAAGCTTATTTTTTGAAAATTCATGCACACATACTGATATTTATCACAGTTATTATTTCTCTATTTGATATCAAATCATGGATTTTATCATTTAACCTTTTTTTTTCTTCTTTTATAGCTGTTTGTTGCTGGCTTCTTTAAAACTTTTGTAGATCAGTTGTGTCTTCTGAATTCCAGGTTTCTGCTCCAATTCTCTGACCTACTTTCAAGTTCAGGCTGCTTTTAAACACTACTATCTTTATACTATGATAATGATTTCTACCAGTGATTTGCTGGCTCTTGTGAATAAGCATAGGCCAAACCATTTACTGACATTTGTCCATCAAGTTTAATGAAAAATAATCCTCAAAATTACATATTTCATAGAGATGTTTACTGTATCTTGTTTAAATAGCATATAGCTTCAGAATTCCTTCTTGATGTGTTTCATGCTCTCTAAGATTTTTTTTTTTTTTTCTGGATCACTAACTTCTTTGGCCTAGTATCAGATTCTTTCATTAATTTTTCCTTTCTGTATCATCTTTTTAGGTAATATTTCTATATACTTCTCTTGTTCTTTCATTTATATGAATTCTTTGATTAATTCTTTTTATTTGTTTCACATTCACTCTTTGCTGATATTGCTCAACACTCCATTCCTGAATTTTCTAATCGATTTTTGACACCTGATCCATCTCTTGTCCTATTATTTCTTTTCTTGCCACTCTTTCTTTTCTAATTTCCATTTGTCCATTCTTTGAATATTTAATCAATTATCACAACTTCCTCTCTTTTTAAATCCTACATTTGATATATAACACTTTCTATTTTCTTATCCTAATCCTTCTTATCATTTTTCAATTTTCTGGTCATATTCTGAATGGCATCTAAAACATTCTTGTTTATTTTTTGATTATTTTCTTCTATTTAATGTTTTAATTTCTAAATAATCTTTTAAGAAAAATATTCATATATACTGAAGAACAAAAATCTTATAAAAAAATTCATCCAAACAAAAATATATTAAAAAGCTTTAAATAAAAGCATTTCTATGTACAATGATATTAAAATTTACAGCACAATACAAAATACATAACAAATAAACATCACTAAAATAGAAAAGTTTTCTACCTTATTATTAAACAAATACAGAATTGTCAATTCTTAATACTACTTTCTTTAAAACTGATTAATCTACAAAGTACAGATACAGTGAAAAACAAATGGAAATAATCTACACTGATTAAGTTATTGATCATGTAAACTTCAGTTATTCTGTCCATCTGTTCTGCAGATATTTATTGAAAAGCAAAGCAAATACAAACTATATATTGCTGCAGCTCCTGTAGCAATGTACAAAAAGACCAGACAGATGTTAGAGAACTACAAGCCAAAAATCAAATTCAACACAAGATATTTAAAAACAGTCACAATTCATCTCATCAGTTTTATAAATCTTGGGAAAAGTCATTACTATTTTAAAATATTAAAACGTTGTAGAAGGTAATTTCTTCAATTCAGAGGTTGTGAAGAGCCTGTCCTAGGTTAAGGTTATCAAAAAATAAAATAAACAACTATATATGAGAGAATAATTTAACTTCTATCAGCTTTAGTTATCTTTTTTTAAGTCAATTGAAAGTTACACCAATAAATTCACCTAGTAGATATTCACTATGAGTATTAATACAAATCTAATTTAGAATTATCAATTATAAAAGCATATTTGAATCATTCTATAAATTATCAAGATCATAAGTTCTGGCTTCAAAATTATATAAAATTCAAATAAATTATTACAACCACTAAACATCACATGATATTAAACAATCCAAAACAAAGCAAAACTCTCCATATAGTAGTGCCATCTTGTGCTAACAAGAGCAATCAATGGATGCCAGAAGGCTTGTGCATAAAATCCCTATCTAGTGCCTACTCATCCAATATCCACAAGCCAGAAACTAGTCTGGGGATATTGGATGAGTAGGCACTAGATAGGGATTTTATGCACAAGCCTTCTGGCATCCATTGATTGCTCTTGTTAGCACAAGATGGCACTACTATATGGAGAGTTTTGCTTTGTTTTGGATTGTTTAATAACAATTATTGTGCTAGTATGAGATAGTGATCATGTGATGTTTAGTGGTTTAACACCAATCCTGCCTAATAGGATAGTGGTGGCTATGGTTGTTAAAGAGCCAAAGACACCAAAATGTATGGGTACTGAATTGAGTTCAGACCCATATGACTATATAAGCTGTTGAGCTTGGATTGAAAATATTCATGTTTTCAATTTCATTCTCATAGTTTTATAGTTAAATAGAGTTAAAAGGTGGGTGCTGGAGGGTTGCATTAGATCCTAAGATCTAGGTGCAGTGCTCTCAGATCCAAGGCTCCTCACTGATGAAGGCCACAAGCCAGAAACTAGTCTGGGGATATTGGATGAGTAGGCACTAGATAGGGATTTTATGCACGAGCCTTCTGGCATCCATTGATTGCTCTTGTTAGCACAAGATGGCACTACTATATGGAGAGTTTTGCTTTGTTTTGGATTGTTTAAATTATTACAAACTTAAAAATATAAACAATAACACTTCTTCCAATGCAATTTACACAACAATGCAATAATTTAATAAGAGTATATTGATGTGATATGATGCACTGTGGTTTCTCCTTTTTCGGAGTCAGGAATCTTTCAGCTACTATGTCCAGAGGAATCTATTAGCCACCTTACCTTCCTTTCCATTCTCCATCCTAAGTTTTTCCCATATTTTTCTCTATTCAGCTCCTTCCCATTTCCACAATATAATCTTGTCAACTCTATGGCCTTTATATCTAAATTCCCCTTATCTTTTCCCAAACCCAGAATAAAAACTAAGAATCCACTTTCTGTATAATGACTTTGTTTATATTTATTCTCCCACAACTTCATTATTTGTACCCTTTCTCCTTGCAGGCATTGACATTCAATTAATAGATGCCTAATATTTTCTATGCCTTCATTACACAACTTGCACACTCAATCACCCATATTTTTCGATTTATGTGTATATTCCCTTGTTGCTAAAGATCCTGTTCAAGCCTTAAACAGTAAACTACTTTCCTTGCTATTATCATAAATTAACTCACACCCAATATTCTGTTTACTTCTATATATATTTAAACTCTTTTTACTCTCCATACTAGTTCTCCATCTCTCCAATTCCCTATTTTTTTATTAATGCATCTATTCTTCTATCCCATTCTTTGCCACTATAACACTCAACAATTCTCCTAACACAATCATCCCACCTTTTGTATAAGTATACTGACATAAATTCTTTATCCAAATCTTCTGCATACCCTACACTTTCTCACCAACCTTGTTGCCTGTCCTTTACTCATAACCCAATTAAATACTATTTTGGCTATTCTCTTATTATCCATAAATTGCAATCTACTGAACATTTTCATTTTGCTTTTTGCATCTCTCATATAAAAACTTGACCATCCCATTTCTCCTTGAATTGCCTCCTTTGCCATCCACACATCTGCATCTAATGCATGTCTTCCTACTTCTCTTTGTACTTTTTCTAAGTAATCTAACACCCCTTTACTAACACATAATGCATCATTACCATAAGTTAACCCTGCTACTGCCACTCCCTTCCATACAATTCTAGCTACATCATATTTATTATATGAAAACACTGTTAATTTCTTTATCAATCCCTTTCTTTTCTTTGCTTCATTTATCAATTTTTTCTCCCATTCATCCAAGCAATTTCTCTGATTACTTAAGATGATTCCCAAATAGTTATACCTATTCACCACATTTAACTTTATATCCCCCAATAAAAATTCTTTCTCTTCTCTTTCCCCAGCATTTATCATCATTACTTTTGATTTTTCTTCACTAAATTTAATCTCCATCTCTTTACCCACCCTTGCACATGTCTTCAGCATAATTTCCATATCTTCCCTAGTTTCTGTGCACAAGAAGATATCATCAACAAATAAAAGACCTAATAATGTATATACTCCCTTGCCACCTATTAATAGCATCTCTATCCCTCTTCCTAGTCTTTCTATTGCTATCTCCATTTCTCTCAAATATAACAAAAATAAAATAGGTGATATAGGACATCATTGCCTTAGTCCCACCCCATTTTTAACTTTAACTGATTCTATATTTCCTAATTGATATGTATAGTAATTATTTTCATACAATCTCTTAATAAGATCCACTAAAGCTCCATTCATTCCCAAATTTACTAAACTTACCCATAATCTATTTCTATTTACTCTATCATATGACTTCTCTATATCTATAAAAACCATATATAACTGTCTATCTGTATTCCTACTCATATCCATAAGTTGTGTAACTACAAATAAACTATCTCCTATATGCCTATCTAATCGAAAACCTTCTTGCATTTCTCCCACTATATTATTTTCTTCCATCCATTTTGCAACCCTTCCAGCCACCATATATGCAAAAACTTTATATAACACTGATGTTACCACTATCAGTCTATAATTGTTTAACTTTCTATGATCCTTATCCTTTCCTTTAAATAGTAGCTTTACTCTTGTATTATTCAAGCTATCTGGAAATTCTCTCTTCTGTGCCATCTTATTAAAACATGATAATAGGTTTAATTTTGCCCTATTTCCTAAATTCATCACCATCTCTGCTGCCCATCCATCTAAACCTCTTGCCTTTCCACTTTTCAATTTCTTCCCTGCTCATTCAATTCATTTTCTGTAAAAATAATATTTCCATTACTATGTGCTTTTATGTTTGTTATCACTCTGTCCTTCACATCTAACATCTTTTCTATATCCATTACATACTTATTTAAGATTGTCTCTAATTCTTCTCTAGAGCTACACTCTATTCCCTCATCATCTAGTAATACTATTTCTCTCTCCCCTACATTCCTTCTTTTAATATATTTCCAAAATTTTTTACTCCCCTCTCTTCCACTTTTATTAATATCCTCCAACAATTTACTATTTAATTTCATTCTCTCTCTATAATTATCTATTTTAGCCAACTTCTTTTTTATAAATACTTTTCCCATTTAACATTAACATCTTTTTCACTTTCTTTGTTTTTAATAGCACACTTATATTCTCTGCATGCTTTTCCCTCTCTTTTACACTTTTACTAATCTCTCCACCTTTATTCTTCTGAATATTCTCACCTAAAACCCTATTTGCCACTTTTTCTACTTCACCACACCAGTCCTTATATTCATCCCCAACAAACTCTTCCATGATTTCTTCTACTTTTATTTTATATTCTTCTAACTTATTCTTATCATTCATTCTCCATCCACATCTTTCACTATCCTTTCTACTTTTATTACTATTTTCCATCACATTACTAACCATTTCTATTATAAAGAAATTATGATCACTATTACTTACTCTCTCTTCATTATCAAACACTTTAATTTTCCATACTTTATTCATTCCCTCTTTCTCTACTAATACATAATCTATTGTGTGAAATATATTATTTCTAGACCATGTGTATTGTCCCTCATAAATATTTGATAAATTTCCAATGCTCAAATTCACTTTCTGACAAAAATTCTTCAAAAGCTGTCCATTCTTATTATCTACATCATCAATTTCTTCAATATGCCCATTCATATCCCCTATAACCATTATTTTCTTCCCCTTTTTTTTTGAAACTCTCTATATCCTTAACTAGGCATTCATATATGCTACTGTTCCACTCCATTATAGTTTGACTATCTCCAGTGGCTATATACACTACAGCCACCATCCATTCGTCTTCCTAACCATTTCTCAAACCACAAATGTTCCTGACACTTAACAGTATGTAAATATTTTATTGACATAACTCCTAAATCACATTACTCTTTCTTTCTTTTTCTTTATACCCTGCCATACCAAATCTTCCAGTATAGATTCTTCTTCTTCTTCTCTTAGATGTGTTTCCACTATTGCTAGTATCTCAAGCTCTTCATTTTTAACTGCTTTGTTTAATTCCAGCCACTTTTCTGGTCTCCTACCACCTTGAATATTCAAATATCCAATTTTAACAATTTCTTCTCTTTAACTACTCTTTTATAAATTCTTTTGACTCTTTCTTCTCCATTACATTTGTAAGTAACTTGCTTACCATTAATTTTACAGACCCATTCCCTCTCCACATCTACATTTATATCTAAATCAACTGCCCTTTGTTTATTCCTTATATCCCATCCATTCTTCTTCTTTTTAATAACACCACAAATTACCCCCCCCCCTTTACAAGTTTCCCGCACTACATTCTTTATAAATCAGATTCCCTAAAACTTCACTTTTTTGTTTTTCTAAATGCAATCTCTCCATACAGTAGTGCCACCAAAGTCTTCGTAATCAATGGATAATACATGTTTGTTACTCTTACTAACAGCATGTGTAAGCATATGAAATGGTGATCATGTGATATAATGCAATAATTTATTATTTCACATTTTCAAACTAGCTGATAGTTTTGATTATCTCCCAATCTTCATCACTGCAATATACACAATAAATATAAATTCTCTATTATAAAAATTAAAAACATATTTTAAAAAATTTTGTTTACACTGAATTTTTTATTTCAAATTAAACAAGATCAAATATTCAATTTTAATTGTGTTTAATTTGAAAAATAATTAAATGTTTCATGTGCTATTTGTATCCTTAAATTTTTTAAATTTATTCTTATTGTTACATTTTTTTTTTTTTAATATTAGTATATCTATCATTAAACTTTTCAATGATGAATAACATAAATTAACATTTAAATTTAATAATTAAATTTTTAATAATCTAATATTAAAAAAGAAAAAAAACTATTGAAAAAAATATTTAATTTTTTTGTTTGTTTACTATTCCCTCTGCATTTATCTTAGATAAACTTATTTGTAATCTTTTGTAACAAAAAAAAAAATCATATGAAAAAATATAACTATAAATTAATTGTTGGTTGAATAAATACTTAATATTTTATTTTAATTTTCGTTTATTTTATTTTTACTATATATTTAATATCTTATTTCCTTAACTTATATCTTATTAGTTTATTTTTTATCAATTAATATCCATTCATCATCATCATCAACCATTATCAATCCATTGCAGGATGAAGGTCTCTCCAAGTTCAATCCATCTTCTCTGATCTTTAGCTTCTCTTCTCCACATCACCCCTGCACACTTTCTTATTTCATCCATCCATCTCACATGTGGTCTCTTTCTGGGTCTTTTACAATCTCTTGGAAACCCAGTTTAAGATTTCAATTGTCCATCTATTATCATCTCTTCTAGCAATATGTCCAGCCCAACTCCACTTCAGTCATTTAATTTTTTCAATGAGGTCAGTAACACCTGTTTGTTCTCTTACCCATATATTGCATTTTCAATTTCTTCTTGTTCCTCCTAACATGCATCTCACCATACTTCTTTGTAGTCTGAACTCTGTATTGCTACTTCTATTAAGTGTCCAAGTCTCAGATCCATAAGTAAGAACTGATAAAACACATTTATTAAAAACCTTTTTCAAACATATAAGCATATTTCATTTTAGTATAAAAGTTATTTCTACCAAAAGCACTCCAACCAAGTTTAATTCTATAATTAATTTCAGCCATTATGTTTCCATCTGTATTAATAATCTGACCAAGGTATTTGTAGCTGTTAACTTCTTCTAACTCATCATAATCAATCTTTATTTTCATATTTTGAGAAAATCCATTAAACATTACTTTAGTCTTTTTAACATTTATCTTTAGTCCTACTTTCCTACTTTCATCTGATAACTTCTGCAACACTTTCTGCAACTCTAAAGCATTATTTGCAAAAACAACTACATCATCTGCAAAAATTTAAATGACTTAAATAATCTCCATTTACTTTCACTCCTTTAGTTTCCCATTTTAATCCACAAGAAGAGGGTGGGTCCCATCTTTTTCTTATAGTTCTGACGTGTTTTAAAATTGAGAGTTCCACATGCAGTCATTATTACATCTGATTGGCTATCACATAAGCAATGTTTAAAGCACAACTTTCGAAGGTTTTAGCTTTCACATTATTACAATGTTATCTGCTTGCGCTTAATAAATTTGATATATTTACATTTGTTACTATCATTTCATTAGATTTAAAAATTTCTTCTTAGTAAATCGAAAGATTTCACATTGTTTATTTATATATAATATTTAGTAAATTAAATGTGAAGGTATTTTAAGCTTCACACTCTTAATTCGAAATGCTTGAGTCTGGCTTATTTATATATAAATTTAAGCATAGAAGAGGTGGGTCCCATCTTTTTCTTATAGTTCTGACTTGAGTTTTAGAATTGAGAGTTCCATGTGCAGTCATTATTACATCTGATTGGCTGTCACATAAGCATGTTTAAAGCGCATCTTTCGAAGGTTTTAGCTATCTAATGATTTAATAAATATTAAGTATTTAATACTTGATTATATATATGTTTCTAAGCATACCTTTTAAAATTACATTACAGAAGTAGAAAACTTGTAGATCAAAATTCTACAATAATATGATATAATTCTTTTACTTATTTTTGCTTGGATTACTAAAATATCTAATTCAGCTTTAATAAAAGATAGTACTAAAATAAAATAAAGAGGTATACTAAAATAAGTAAGAATATTATATTAAATGAAAAAAATGTTTTAATAAACTAAAATAATTTAGAACAATTTCAATAAAAACAAGAAGTAATGGAAATTTGATTTAATTACAATCTAAAAAATAGCATCCAAAAGAAAACGGTTTTAAATATCCATCCGAAAAAAAGTTTCTTGTCTAAGCAAGACTATGGTAAGTAAAGAATAGCATGTGATCACCATTAATAATAGTTTACTATTAGGACAATCATATTTGACAAAATTCAATATTACTTTTGTACAACTTTTATGGAATGATGTCACTTTTATTAACATTAAATTTAGAAAGAAGTTGCTAGTTTTATTGGATATATCAGTTTTCTGAAAGTGTTGTGAATGATTAAAAATAAAAATCAAAAAGTTTGCTATTCAAGAGCTCATATAAAGTTCAAGCACTGGAAATAAATAGCTAAGCCACAATCTATGAAACTTGAGCTGCAAAATCTGTCATCCTACCACTGCACCAGATCATGCAAAGCTACTAAATAAATAAAATTTATATATTAAAATAAAAATATTAATTCTCCTCATAATCATGAAAGAATAGTACTTAGTGTCTGATATAGATTAAATATAAAATTTTTAAATAATCTAACAATGAAGCAATATTCATACTACTTGGCCCAGAATGGCAGACTTCATGGAGATCTAAAATCTAATAGATCAGTTAATCTGATTTCATATTTTGAATCTACTTCTTACAAATCATTCCTTAAAAAATTTCACTACCTATAAAAGCAGTTCAAATTTTCAAATATTAGCTCAAGTCTTACTGAGAAGAAATCTATGCAGAAAAAAAAAATCTATTGGAAATGACAAAGACTTAAATTTCATTCATAGCAACAGCTTGCTGATATTAAAATGGAAATATTTGAAAGCATGATTTATTTAGAAAACTAATTTTATAATTAATTACATTTTAAAATTAATTAAATTTAAGTCAAAACAAATAAATAATTAAACTTCAATGAGAAAAACTAGATTAAATTATTTTTGTAATTATATAAAATCTTTATAATTAATTAAAGAATATACTCCAGATAATAATAAGTTCAGAAACACATAGAAGAGCAAATAGCAAATAGAACTTTTGCCTCCTGCATAGCTAAAAATATTAATGTACTATTGGATTGCCATTGAGAGACAATCAAGTTGGCAGACAGAGAAGTACAAGAATGAGTAGATATTTCCAGAATATGAAAAAATTCAAGATGTCTCATAAAACTCATACTACTTTTAATTATGATTTCTGAAAGCTACCAAATTGTGGTTGACTTACATTTTTATTATAATACATTTATATTATGTTATTCATCTATACTTGTTTCATATATCTAATCAACAATTCATTAAATTTATATTGTCATTTGGTCTAATTAAATATATAGTCTGAACAAAACACTTCCCAATAGCAGATGTAGTAGAATAGTACAATTGTTAAATAAAGATTTCTCTGCAATGAATAAGATCGTAGCTGCTTATCTAGATAGATTAAAATAATAAAGCTTAAGAAAAAAAAACATCTACATAGACGTCATAATGAAAAGCCAAGTGTATTCGTTAGTAGGAATCCAATGTCTTGAAGACATAAGTCAACACTGACACGATCAGCTATATCTTCTGCAGTAGCCATCAGCAATATCCCACGAAATATTAAAATGAAATGTTTTATTCTATAAAAATCTGCTTTTGCTTGTCGTCATCAAAAAATACTATTTAGAACATTTCATTCACTAGTTATTTATTATATATTTATTACAACTTATATAACAGATAGTATTTTGTATTTGGACGTTTCATTTAACTAGCTTTTCAATTATTTTAATATTTTTTCCACTTACTTTGCTATATAAGTAAAAAAAAAACATCGTATCCGAGAATAAAAAGGAACTTAATTTAAAAATTAAACAGATTTTGTTTGTTTGTTTGTGTACAATAATTATCGGTATTCAATTAATTGTAACGTAATTAAGGAAAACTTATATCTTTTTTTTTTCCTTTTAAAAATGTGCAACTGTTTTTGCAATATAATAATTCACTTAAAAATATATATCTATAAAGTAAAAATAATTGAACTAATTAACTTTTTCTAGATTCTCTAGGGCGTAATTTTTCAATAAATAATTTTCAAACTTTTCCTCTCAATCAATTTTAATCAAATTGATGGCTAAAAGACTTAACTAATAGTGCATTTAAGAAAATTACCTAGCAGATTGATTATTTCATTTGGGCAAAAAAAAAATGCTCTTACGTCATTACGTTGTCAAAACAAAATCGTACAGTACGTACCATATAATTAGTATTTGATCGAATATGCAATGCAAGCAAATTCTTAATGATACATTTCTAAAAAATAATAAAGAATTATCATTTTTTAAATAATAAAAAAGCAGAAAAAAATAAACAACCAAAAAGAAAAGTGCGTTATTGATTTGTCAATCAAATCATAATTTATCTTGATCGAGGTTTAACATTTGGCATGTACGAACGACAATATTCCATCAGAAAATAAAAGCATTAACAACACTTATTTTATAAATTCATTTCATAAGTTTATAATTTTATTTGCTTTAAAGCAAGTAAGAAGTTCTTGTAATAAAATGCATTTGCTTATTTGCTAGTTACTCCGCTAAAAAAGAATTAATATTACCTGTTATGAGCCATACTGGAAAGCTTAGTCTCTCTTTCACACCGGAAGTTTTGTCAATTTTGTTTACGTAGTTCTCTATGGCCACCGCTAATCAGCCAGTGTTATTGAAATGCAGGAGCCTCTCGTTTGTTTCTTCGACATTTAAGCAGTTTTAACGCGCTGATAAAATTCGCGTTTTAATAATCATAAAACCTAAATTTCCATTGCCACTTAGGTTCAAGCCTTACTTTAAAATTTTATAGATATTACCGTCAAATTTTACTCCCCTTTTTTTTTTTTATTAATGCTCAGTATATATATAGTAATATAGAGAGCTTTCAAATGTCACTCGGCGTTATTCGCTACTCGTAATGAACTCTTGATATTTTCTTGAGATTAACAATATATGATTTATTTTTGATTAACTAAATATGTTCGCTACTTTGAATATTGAGAAGTTGACGACAATTGGAAACTCAATGATTGGCTTGATTTTAGTACCTATTGTTTTAATTTCTGATAATTGTCAGTTTGCCACTTGTAACGATCACTGGTTTGATCTTTAATACAATATAGTTTGACTGCTGAATATGCGTTCGAACCAATAACCTGCACACAAATACCCAAATAATAATAATAATACAAATCATAATATCCAAGTGAATGTCGAGGGTCTTCTCTTTCCAAGTATTAAAAATGTGTTGGCTTATTAAAAGCCATTATTTACTCTTCTTTATATTTTAAAAATGTTTTTTGTCAATTGTCTAAAGGCAGAGCTGTCTCGTCATTACAATCTGTTAAATGTTTTTTATTCTTTACTATTATAGTACTGCTATGTCTGAGGGTTTCTCCTTTTCAGAAACCAATCAGCGAAAAATAAAACTAGTATACATTGTGACATTTTATATATAATTATTTATTAGTATAAATTAACCAATAACGAAAGGAGAGTGTTAGTATAATTACATAAATTATATTTAATGATGACAATAGCAAATTGTATGTTGCTTTATAAAGTCCAACTATCGTCTTATTACTATACTCGGAGTTGAATATTTTACTCAATTTCACTTGTGCTATTTACATTTTAGCGACCTTAGAAATAGTTTAGCTCCATTAACAGTCGCTTATTCTGCCTGCAGTTCTACTATTGTGCTTTGCGCTAGACTGTGCCGACTGCGCAGAAGAAAAACAACTAGGCTTTTTATAACCGTCAGTTTACGTAAAGATTGTAGTAGCGTTCTCTTTTATTTATTTCATAAAGTAAATAATACACAAGACATACGTTAACTGGAGGAAACAAAAAGTACCACTTTAAATTCATTATCTCCCAATGCACAAACACTGCAGTCCTTTTCCCGCTCTAGAAATAAATGATCTATTCAGCAAACATAATCTTTAAAATTAATCGGTGGACGTTGTATTCTAGAAGCTTTAGGGATTTTCTCTATATTTTCAACTGTGGTGAGTTAATTCTGGTTATTGTTGTTCACACATAACTTTCTTTTTATCTGTTTCCAGATCAAGATCGCCACTAGGATCAGGTTCATCCACATACTTTTTATTCATCTTGTCTTCAGGTAATGTATTTAGGTAAACATCTGGTATAGAATTTTCATAACAATAGCAAAGGTGACTAATATATTTCCTGACTTTCTTGCCATTTTGTAAATTCACAAGATGTATTTGCCTTGACAATATTTGTGTTATAATGGCAGGGATCCATTTATGTTTTAACAAGTCATGCATCCAAATTTTTTCACCTGGTAAGAATTTTGTAGCTTGAGGAATTTTACTACTCTTAGCACTGACTGGTAACAGCTGAGACAAATATGTGCGAAAAGAGTGACACATTAATAACTGCTGGAGTCTTCCCAGTTGCCATATTAGGTGTAAAATGTTCCATATACATGGCTTGTACTAAGGCTTCAGACATGGTTTTTATATTTAATTTTCTTAAAATATACTTTAGATGTTGAGCTGTTTGCTCTGTGATACCATTACTTTCAGGATGTCACAGAGGCATAAGAATATGTTTTATTCCTCTGTTTTCTAAGAAATCTATAATTTTTTTTGATGTAAAGTCAGTACTGTTATCAGTTACAATTAATTCAGGGTAGCAGTTTATAGCAAATAACTCATTTAAAATACTGATAGTACAATCAGCACTGGTATTCCTGACTAATTTATACTCGGTCCAATGAGAATAAGCATCTACTAAAAAAAGTATTAAATGTCTGTTCAGTGGACCAGCATGTCCAAGGAGAAGTAGTTTTTTCCCATGTTTCCAATTGTTTGGATGGTAGCTTGGCTGTTGTTGACAATTAGAACATTTTTAACTAAGTTTTGATATTTTTAGTCAAATTAGGACATCACATATGATGTCTAGCAAGCCTTCATTCTTATGCCTCCCTTGATGTAATAGATTTAACACATGGGTTCTACCTTCAGTAGGAACAAGCATATGATCATTGTTCAAAATATATCCATTAGAAACAGAGAGTCCATCTCTTGCAGTCCAAAATTCTTTATTTACTACTGCAGGGCATTTCTTTGGCCACCCATATTTTATCCTCTGCATTAATTGGACATAACCTTTATCTCTCTTCATCCAATTCATTATGCCTGCACTGCTTACTTTTTTGAAATTCATTGTATCAATATAATTTCTTTAATTAAAAATACATTTTCCTTACTATCCGGTAATCTGGACAGAGCATCAGCATGTCCAATCTTATTTCCCAGTTTATAGATCAATTGGAAATCACAATGAGATAATATATTTATCCATCATAAACATTTGTTGGCTTGAATGCTTAGGATTTTTTTCCCAGAGCCAAAAATTCCCATTAGTGGGTGATGATCAGTGTAAACAGTAAAACTTCACCCATAAATGTATTGAAGGTACTTTTTAACTGCAAAAACCACTGCCAATGCCTCTTTATCTATTTGGCTAAAAAAAAATTCAGCAGAAGTCAGCACTCTAGAGGGCATAAGCAATTGGATGTTCACCTTCATAGCATGGGTATGAAATCACAACTCCAACGCCGTATTCAGATGCGTCAGTAGCAATACTAACAGCTAAATCACTATGGTAATGTACCAATAGTGCCTCTGAAGTTAATAAATCTTTTTGCAGTTTTAAACTCCTTGTGTTTTCAAGCCCAACGTTGTTGTTTTTTAAGTAGTTGATACAACATTGATAATAAATGTGATTTTCCTTTCAGAAAGCTTTCATAAAAAATGAGAAGTCCTAGAAATGCTTGCAGTTCTTTTATATTTTTAGGCTTCTCTGCATTCTTTATAGCTTTTACTTTGTCTGAGTTTGGGTGGTGGCCTTTAGCATTTATAATGTGTCTGAGAAACTTACTTTCTCTCGTGGATCAAATACATTTATTAACATTTAATTTTGCCTTGGCTAATGCAAGTTTTGAACAAACTAGATCTACTCACTTTTCCAGCTCAGCTTCTGTAGTGCTGATGATCAAAATGCCATCCTGATAAAGGATTACACCATTTATGGATTTAAGTAACATATTCATTTTTGCCTGGAAACCATTTAGTGCAACTGATATATCATAAGGTAATTTGTTACATTTAAATAATCCTTTATGAGTAGTTAAAGTGAGCAGCTCCACAGTATTTTCAATTACAGGTATTTAGTGGAAAGCTGCCTTCAAATCTATTTTGGAAAAGTAATTTGCCTTCTGCAATAATGCTAGCACTTCTCATAAACTCAGAACTGGATAAGATTCCTTGTTTATATACTTGTTAATAGTGATCCTATAATCACCGCATTAACAAATATTACCATCTGGTTTTATTTTAATCACTATTGGTGCACCCAGGATGAATCTTCTATAGGTGTTAAAACTTCTTTAGTCACCAAATCATTTATTGTTTTTTTCTACTTTATCTCTTAATGCAAAAGGCACCTTATGAGGTTTACATACAATCACTTTTGCTTTTTTTACCAGTTCCACGTCAATTAGTTTCATTCTAAGATTTGCCAATTCAGGTATAAATAACTCCGGATATATCTTTCTCATTATAGTTTCCACATGAACAGTCTTTAAAATATTCACATAAAATTCCTGAGGGAGCAAACCAATTTCTTCCTAGTAATGGGCTTATATATTTGTTTAGAACATATAACAAGAAATCTTCACTTAGAATTTAACATTATTGGAACTGTAATGTTTCCCGAATGTTGACTTTGTTGTTGTTTATATCTGTTACTACAACAACTGTTTTAAGTAGATCAAACTTATTTTTATGGTCTTCTATAATCCCCATCCAGATTAATGACAAACCAGCACCAATATCGTTTTCCATAGTGACCTGTTTACCACAAATTTGTAAATCATAAAGAATGTGATCCATTTTAGTTATGGTCTTGATAGTTGATTTTCTGTATTCCCCCTCTCCCCAAGATTTATAATCTGGGTTTTTCTTAGATGATTCACACTCTTTGGAATAGAAAACTGTGGCTAAGTGCCCTCTAGTGTTACAAATTCTGCATAATTTGTCTTTATGCCTGCAAATATTTTTTACATGTCCTGATTTACCACAGCAAGTACATTTTTGTTGTTTAATCCACCTACTGGAAATCGGAATGTTTTTTTTTGTTTTTTCCTTAATGAATGAAATCTTTTCAGGAGATTGAGACCTGATATATTCCAATGCTATATGTAATATGGCTTCTTGTGTAATGCATTTATCCATGGCATTTTTATACGTTAAATCCAGATCACTCAATAAAACCTTTCTAAAATTATTGTTGGCCATACCATACAAGAATTGCTCCAGTAGAGAGTCATTAATTTCTGGACCAAAATCACAGTCTTTAGCTAATTTTTTCTTAATGCTAAATCGAAGTCCACATATTTTTCCTGTGGCAACTGCATTCTATTTCTAAACCTAAACTGTGCTATCCATTTTGAAAATCTTGGAGCAAAATATTTATTTAATATTTGTATAAATTCTTGATATGATAGGTCTTCTGGACATTTGGGTCAATAAGCCTATTAGCCAATTGAATAATGTCTTGTCCCGCAAAATACAGAAATGTGGAAATTTTATAACAGTTGTCATCAATTTTGTTTATAAACATATAATATTCCACCTGCTCAATATTACTTTTCCATGAGTCAATGTTATTTATGTTGAACTCGTGAATTGCTGAATTAAAAGCTGCCCTAATTTATTAATTTCTTCTACTGAGTCTATGAAGTGTATAAATCTACTTATGGTTTCCACGCTGTCAACTGCACCACTTTGTTATGTCTGATGGTTTTTCCTTTTTAAAAACCAGTCTCATAGTGAAAAATAAAACTGGTATACAATTGTATCATTTTATATATATTTATTTATTAATACAAATTAACTAATAATGAAAGGAGAGTTTTAGTATAGTTACACAAATTATAGTTAATAATGAGAAAAGCAAATTTTATGTTGCTTTATAGAGTCCAATTAACTTCTTATTACTACACTCAGCGTTGAATATTTTACACAGTTTCATTTCTTCTATTTACATTTTAGTGACCTTAGAAATAGTTTATCCATTTACGGCTCCATTAACAGATGCTTATTCTGCCTGCAATTCTACTATTGCACTTTCCACTGGACTGTGCAGAAGAAAAACAACTAGGCTTTTTATAAGTCAGTTTATTGTGCACAATTACAGATGTGTAAAGATTGTAGCAGCACTCTCTTTTATTTATTTCATAGAGTAAATAATACACAACATGCATATTAACTGGAGGAAACAAAAAGTACCACTTTAAGTTCATTATCTCCCATTGCACAAACACTGCAGGTACTCAGATAACTGACTAGATCCACAGGTAGTGGGATGATTTTCAAATAAAAGAGTTACCAGCAAATAATAAATGAACTGCATCTAATTAAGATTATCATCTGATACTTTGTAAGGTAAAATATAGGTCATTAAAGAAAATATAGGTCATTAAAGACTAATACTGTTTATAATACAAGTAGTCTTTTTCGCCTCTTCAAATTATTTTGTTTTATCTTGAGTCACTTTGGGTATGGCTGCTATGAGTTTGCCCTGCAATGGGATTATAAAACCATGTATCCATCCTCTGAACAACAACAATTTTGTCTCCAATCTTTCATGAATACATTTTCACTATTCCTGTATTTATTAGAACATTTTTTAAATTTTCTAATTCACTCTTCCTTTCATATGTCAAATGTGTTGACTGGCAAATGAACCTGGGCCAGCTGCTTGGAAGGCAGCTATGCTAACCACTAGGCTACCAACACATTGACTAATCCACTCTTCTTAAAGCGCTAAGCCATTTTAATTGCTATTAATTTATACAGCTTTACATAATAAGTGTGTTAGCACTATTTAAGATTATTATAATTTGGACAAGCATAAAGCATAAATCTATAATTTGTTACTTAATGTAAAAGTGATCTTACTCTTTATTTACCCACCTAATTTTAATTCCCATAACCACATCTCAAAAGCTTTTTCATGATTGTACTCTCAAAGAAAATATTTAGTCCATTTCTGTTAAATGAATATATCTTCACAGGGCAGTCACTTATAAGTATGTAGCAAATTATTTCTTCTATCCCAATTCTGCCATCTGAAGTAGTTTTGAATAATCAATAGAAGACAGATGGTAGTGTTAAGAATTTTTTTCTCTAGAACTATCTTATACACATTCCGAGTCTTACAGCTTTCATGAGTGAGGAATTTGAGAATTGGATCTACTGACTTGATTTTTTTGGATCTAGTGCTGCTTTCCTTCAGTATCCATCTTTTATTCCTTTTTTCATTATTATCAACTTATCCAATCTCAAATTCAAAAACATCATGTTTTGAAACTAAGCCAACTTTCTTGCATGGTTATGTAACTCTAATACTAGTTCAGTATCCATGTATTTTAATGATCTCAGTTTTTTAATAATTTTACCAGCTATATTTCTTTAACTGGATGATGATAATGCAAGCGGAGCATCACATGATTCCAGATTACACAACACTTAGTAGAAAATCTATTTCTTCTACTCCACTTCTGTTGTCTAGTGTAAATTCAAGTATGCAGTGGTTGCCCCCTAGTATTGGTTAATAAATTCCTATCCACTGCTGCCCTATCTACATTCCAGACTAAAATATGACACATAAAAAATTCATTTTCTCATATAACATTCATTTTTCAAATTACAAAAAGGCATTTAACAGCATCAAGAAAACTAACATTTCAACCAGGATGATGATAACACATATCAAGTCAATAAATTAAGTGATACTACTACTATACCCTTCAAATTCTAATTATATTGGAAGACAGAGTTGTTTCCTTTCTGCTATATTATTAATAATAGTTTTGAACTTGATAATGTATAAGTCCATGTACTTGAATTATGGAAATGGTCCAAAAATATCTGTCTAAAAATCGGGAATATGCTGATAATCTACATCTTTTCATTGGCAGTTTTTAAAGCATCATAAAGCAGGTTAATTTCAACTGGCAGGACATGACAATTTAACTTTAAATAAATACCAAAAAAACAAAAGGAGTGAGTCTTGCAGTGTATTGATTCTTCAATTACTGCGCACAAAAGTTAATTTGCGAACTCGTTAGTTTAATTCGCAATGCTGCAACGGATGCTCTGCTCAAATTCACTGAATACTGCTCTGTACTCACTCTGTTTCTACAGTTTTCCACTGTTCAATTCCCTCGATGTTCATTCAGGCTGGCTGCTACAAAAACGGTTTACAATGGTCAAGGTTTACACACACCTTGGCCCCAGTCCAGTTTAGCTGCCCATGAACTCTTCATAGTAAGCACTGCGACTGACTTTAAGCTCCTTACAGCTTCTGTCTCTGCAACAGTCTACCAGTAGTTCCACTTGAAAACCACTGGAAACTCAACTCTTTATTCAGCTGCTATCCAGATGGTTTCCTCAGGCTGCGGTCTCCTTCAGCTATACCCGTGGACTACATTTCCACTGGGCGCTGGTCTTTAACCGAAAGCACTGACGCGAGATGTCTCCTACTGGAATTGAACAGGAACGTCTCTGGAGATGCACTCAAATACTGCCTCTAATACTCTCTATACTACCCTGCGTAGTTGTTATACAGTCTTTTTATAGCTTTCTGATAACTGCAGCAATTAATTAGATTGTCCAATAAGGTAAGGTCTCTTATTTAGAAATATTTGCAATCAGCAAATATTTCTTGGAATTATCATTCGCCATTACATTAATAACTTAATCACATTCATATCGGCTTTTTCAAAACAAATTGTGCAAACGCTTTTTGCGAGTGTTAAATAATAAATGAATACCCTCTGACCCATACGAGATATAGAATTTATGCAGCAATAAAAGGAATCCCTTATTACTACAACTCAAATATTTATATATGAGCAAATCTGAAGTACTGGCACAGAAGGTGTGACTATAGAACAGTCACTTTGAATTACTATATATAACTTATGAATGAATGACGCCGATGAAATTTACTAGAATTTACTGAACGTCATTCCAACTGAAATTAATCATATATATAAATCATTTATTTTTTATAGCGTCTGTATACAATTGTAATCACATTCATATCGGCTTTTTCAAACCAAATTGTGCAAACGCTTTTTGCGAGTGTTAAATAATAAATGAATACCCTCTGACCCATACGAGATATAGAATTTATGCAGCAATAAAAGGAATCCCTTATTACTACGACTCAAATATTTATATATGAGCAAATCTGAAGTACTGGCACAGAAGGTGTGACTATAGAACAGTCACTTTGAATTACTATATATAACTTATGAATGAATGACGCCGATCATAAGTTATATATAGTAATTCAATATTTCTTCTTTTTTTTTATTCTTTTTATCTATATTTGAGATTCTTATTTTTTTTTCCTTTTAAAGATATAATTATTTTTATTTATAAATCTGATTTATATATATGATTTTTCGTTAATAGTTATTTCTAATTTCTCATCTTATTCATAGTTATATATGTAATTCAAAGTGACTGTTCTATAGTCACACCTTCTGTGCCAGTACTTCAGATTTGCTCATATATAAATATTTGAGTCGTAGTAATAAGGGATTCCTTTTATTGCTGCATAAATTCTATATCTCGTATGGGTCAGAGGGTATTCATTTATTATTTAACACTCGCAAAAAGCGTTTGCACAATTTGGTTTGAAAAAGCCGATATGAATGTGATTACAATTGTATACAGACGCTATAAAAAATAAATGCTGATTTATATATATGATTAATTTCAGTTGGAATGACATTCAGTAAATTCTAGTAAATTTCATCGGCGTCATTCATTCATAAGTTATATATAGTAATTCAAAGTGACTGTTCTATAGTCACACCTTCTGTGCCAGTACTTCAGATTTGCTCATATATAAATATTTGAGTCGTAGTAATAAGGGATTCCTTTTATTGCTGCATAAATTCTATATCTCATATGGGTCAGAGGGTATTCATTTATTATTTAACACTCGCAAAAAGCGTTTGCACAATTTGGTTTGAAAAAGCCGATATGAATGTGATTACAATTGTATACAGGCGCTATAAAAAATAAATGCTGATTTATATATATGATTAATTTCAGTTGGAATGACGTTCAGTAAATTCTAGTAAATTTCATCGGCGTCATTCATTCATAGGTTATATATAGTAATTCAAAGTGACTGTTCTATAGTCACACCTTCTGTGCCAGTACTTCAGATTTGCTCATATATAAATATTTGAGTCGTAGTAATAAGGGATTCCTTTTATTGCTGCATAAATTCTATATCTCATATGGGTCAGAGGGTATTCATTTATTATTTAACACTCGCAAAAAGCGTTTGCACAATTTGGTTTGAAAAAGCCATATGAATGTGATTACAATTGTATACAGACGCTATAAAAAATAAATGCTGATTTATATATATGATTAATTTCAGTTGGAATGATGTTCAGTAAATTCTAGTAAATTTCATCGGCGTCATTCATTCATAAGTTATATATAGTAATTCAAAGTGACTCTTCTATAGTCACACCTTCTGTGCCAGTATTCTATATCTCGTATGGGTCAGAGGGTATTCATTTATTATTTAACACTCGCAAAAAGCGTTTGCACAATTTGGTTTGAAAAAGCCGATATGAATGTGATTACAATTGTATACAGATGCTATAAAAAATAAATGCTGATTTATATATTAATAACTTAATTAAATTCCTTGGTTATCAGTGTGCGATCTAAAAACAACAACTCAAATAAATTCTAGTTTTTCTGGAGTACACAAACTTGTCTGCCATTTTTACAAAACACTACAAGTCTTTCGCAATTTATTGCTGCTATGCAGTTTCAAATGGATGAACAGTTTCAAAAAAAATATGACATTCTGCTAACTGGGAAATTTCATTACTCAAAATAGATATACAAAAGAAGACAGTGAAATTAAAACTGAAGTTTACAGAAGTGAAAATTTAAAATATTTCAGGATGTGTAAAACATTATTTTTTTTTTTGTAAGATTGTGAAATTTGCAAATATCTGCTGGCTCAAAAATTATAAAACATTTTCTAATTATTAATAGTTATTGTAAAGATGCCAGCCAAAACACCATCCTCCCCAGGGAAAATAATATCTTAATGACTATTACTAATATTTAATAAATTGTAATAATGTGATGTTAATAAATAAAACCATTAAAACATCATATGACCATGATTTCTTTTCCTTTTACATATTGATTAGTATTGCTTGCCCTGGATGGCACTATTGTACAGAAGGAGTTGCTACTATTTTGATAAATACTAAGCAATTTTGAGGTGGGTTGCCTCATATTCATAGCAATACTGAGCAGTGCAGAACAGTGAGATAATGGCAATATGCAAAATACATGCAAATTATTTAGATAGTCCAGTGTTTGGAGATGTCGAAGCAGGCATCACATCTGATAGAATTATTGTTACCAGTAATGAAATACACCTCCCTAATTTTCTGTTTGATGTCATTTTTCTCTCTGCAAGCTATCTTGGTATTAGAGGGTTTGAATATATGGCTGGTCTTCTTTATAGCTTCTTTTTCAAGCACTTCACACGCTTTTAATTTTATGTATTATAATATTAAAAGAGAAATTTAAAATTCTTATTAAAAACATGTATGAAATTATAACCTGGGCAACTGTTGAGTGCTAGTTCAATATGAATATGGGGGTCATTTGATTTTTCAGATACCTTTATTCTTGTGCTTAAAAATATATAAGATAAAATGGAAACTAGAAACATTTACTAACTAATGTATTTGTGATGTTTTATAGAGACTATTAAAAATGATGTAAAATAAAGTATTGTAGAAGGAAGTATTAATAAAACATTCATCTGGAATTTAAAAAATAGTAGATGGGCTACATATTATGAAGACCATAAAAGTTACTTGACTGCCATTATTCAAACAACTGCAAATATAAAACCACAAGATAAAATTATAAACCTCTTACATATTTGTTTATATTATTTAGAGAAAAAATTTAAAAAAATAAGCATAGGTCATGCAGGCAAGTCCTTAGACAGATCACAAATCTCCCTACTCATGTAATTACTGTTAATATTATATGTAATAATTAATAATATAGTATCATATATTGTATTGTTTTCAGTCAATTTAGGCTTTATACATTATAAATTGCTAAGGCATTTGTTAATCAAGTGATGTCTGTATTTATTCATTTTTGATATTAGAAAGATTCATAGAACATAATTACGTTTCCTGATTAACTTGCCTAATTCATTATCAGTTTGGTTTTGTTTATTATCTAATCGCTCACTGTGCCACTTTTTAATTTATTTAGTTGGCACCAGGGTTATATAACCCACTGACTTGGAGTGATTATAAATGTAATTGTTTCAATTAAATTTTGGGAGGCTTAGTTTCTCTCTTTTTTTTTTTTTTGTTTTATAGTAATTCCCCGGGGTGACAACTCTTAAAGTAGTATTGGCATTATAAAACAGATACCTTCAAATTAGTTAGTTGGTATAATTGAATAAATAAAATAAAATAGATATACAATGAACAGATATCATGAAAAGTGATTTATTAAAACTACATATAAATTTAATAATAAATAAGTATTAAAAGAAACACACATACATTAATCAGATAGGATGGATAATAAACAAGTAATTAATTTAACTTAATCACTTTATCAAGAGTCCATTCACTTTTCAAACTTTTCTTTTTGTTTAGCGTCTTTATTTTTTTTTTTTTTACAATGAGTTCGTTCTAAGATTATGTTTGCAAGCTCTCATATAGTAAAATGATTTATATTACCAATGAGATTCTTTGTATTCAAGGTATTACTTAATAATGTACTATGCATGGTTTTTTTGTCCGAAGAAATCCGTGGTTTAGAATCCGGGTTTCATTCCTGCAAGGTTATTCAACTTCTGGTCAGGGAAAGATGGTTGTTCAAATCATGGCATTGGTTTAGACTTAATACGGAAAGGATATATTGGCAGATGCTCTGTTTCTACTCCGACATTGAGTAATAGTTCAACACACAAGCAAAAATCTCTGGTGAAACATTCTATTGTGACTTTGCTTGGGGCAACACGTTCATCCTAACTCAAGTATTGACTCGGCAACTAAGAAGAGAGAAAAAACTCTCCTTTTATCTCCTCCAATTTTCATCTACCATGCAGATGTTCTTCTCACCTTTCTCTTTTCTTTTGTCCCAACTTACTTTTGAACATTTCTTTGGAATTTTGCTTTGCAAAGTTCGTATTTGATAACTCCTTCAGTGGCCATCTTTAATTACAGCCAATTAGCATTATTTTCTTTTTCTATAATTAAAATTACTTGTCTTCAGATTTTATCTTGATTAGTACTGTGTGTGTGTTTTTATTCTTTTTAGAAAATATATAATCTCCATTGTATATATATAAAATTATACCAACTTTGAAAAAGAAATAACAAATGAGAAAAAAAATTTATACAAAAGATTTTTACCTTTTCCCCTCTTCTTTTCTTTATTTTTTTTTTAATTATGAGATTTTCAAATGCCAATACACTTGTACCATATATATATAATTATTCAAAACATTAATACAGTAAAAAATATTTTAAAAACAAATATATACCATAATTTAATAGAAGTACTTTCAACTATCTATGTAGTCGTTATCAACTAGATTCAAATTGTATTACAAAAAACCGTTACAAATGTAAACAAAAAGAATTACATCAAACATCAATTTTTCCACAATTCATTAATTTTTATATGGGCAGCCGGTCTATTTATCAAATGTTGCTTTTCATTTTTTATTAACATAGCTTCTTTAATTTTACGTTTATTATTATTTCTTTCAATACACAAAATCTTAACTTTATTAAAATCAAAACCGTAATTACATGTTACATTATGATCAAAAAATACTGAAGGTGATACGTCATCATTTCTAACATTCCCTTGTCTTGATTTTTGTACTCGTTTATATAACAACAAATGTTCCTTTGATCTTTTCTCCAATGTACATCTAGATTCACCTATATATGCCTTTCCACAAACACACAGCCATTTATATATTGCACAACTTTGATTTAAGTTGTGCAATATTTAAATGGCCGTGTGTTTGTGGAAAGGCATTTATAGGTGAATCTAGATGTACATTGGAGAAAAGATCAAAGGAGCATTTGTTGTTATATAAACGAGTACAAAAATCAAGACAAGGGAATGTTAGAAATGATGACGTATCACCTTCAGTATTTTTTGATCATAATGTAACATGTAATTACGGTTTTGATTTTAATAAAGTTAAGATTTTGTGTATTGAAAGAAATAATAATAAATGTAAAATTAAAGAAGCTATGTTAATAAAAAATGGAAAGCAACATTTGATAAATAGACAGGCTGCCCATATAAAAATTAATGAATTGTGGGAAAATTGATGTATGATGTAATTCTTTTTGTTTACATTTGTAACGGTTTTTTGTAATACAATTTGAATCTACTTGATAACGACTACATAGATAGTTGAAAGTACTTCTATTAAATTATGGTATATATTTGTTTTTAAAATATTTTTTACTGTATTAATTATTGTACTGTTTTAAATAATTATATATATATATTATAATTGGAATACAGACATTGATTAATAATTTTTATATATATAAATTGAACAGTACCACTGTAGTTAAGGACAAGAATAAAATGGGGATTGACTATTTTATTCTCAATGAATTTTTAGTATAACGATCTTTATGGTACCTGGCTCCTATACCCAGTTCTCATCTTATAGGGTTTCAGAGTCCTAGCATTATAGGTGCGCTTTTCCCCTTTATCATTTGTCAAAGTGAAGGCATTTGCACCATTCCTCTGAGTGATCTGATAGGGACCTTCATACAGGTTTTTAAATTTTCTACAAATATTTTTGCCGGATTGACCCGCTAGGTTTAACTTGACCCATATCTTATCCCCTTCCCTAAACTTGTCTGTTGTAACACCCTTCCTCTGGATCCATAGTTTTTCACATTGTTCCAGTTATATCCTCACCTTTTCTTGGTCTACTTCTTCATTGATGCCTTCCAGAATGGTCAGTAACTTGGCTGTGTATAACATCAGTACCAGATATTCAAATTGTAGATGGCTAGATGGAAATTCTGTGGATTCATTATGAGCTCAATTTATACAATTCAATATCTGAGGAAGCATCTTCAGTTATTCCCTATGGTCAGAAGACATGTATACTCTGAAAAGCTGGCTAAGCTCTCTCATTATCTGTGCACAGGGATTAGATTGCAGTTTTCTGATGGAAGAGAGTACTATGTTTGAGTTCAATTTTTCTGATCCATTCCTGCCACTCATATGACATAAATAGCATTCTGTGGTTGGATGAAACAGCCTGAGGCCTCCCCTCTTGTGTAAAATATTGTTTCTTAAGTATATATACTGCGTTTTGTATGTTGGCCTGAGATATTGGATATGCCGATACTCTCTTGGAAAAGAAATCATAGACTACCAATAAATATCTCATTTTTAAAAAAGCTAGTAATGACCCATAAAAGTCTATGGCTATCAAATCTTTAGGCTTCTGCAGAATTATCGGACTCAAGGGCCTTGATAAGATTTTTTTGCAGGCTTTGTCCTCTGATAAACTTCACATGTACTTAACATCGTACAACCTGAGGTCTCATATTTGGCCAATAAAACCATGCCATTAATAAGCATTCTACTTTACTGATACTGTAGTATCCATACAGACTGAGTGTACATAAATATTTTTTTGCAACTCTTCTGGCATAATCATCCTCCACTGTGCTGTTTGTACATCCATTAAATAATAAAAAATTTCTTTCAATCAGTAATGGTTTCTTTTACCATTTACTAGGACTTCATCTCTGCTTTCTGACACCCTCTCAATTTCTAGACTATCAATAATTTTTGGTATGTAGGGTCTTGCCATTGTATCCTTCCTAGATGTTCCAGCTTTTCTACTTATTAAGTGATTTTATATCCCTGGACCTAAGTTATGGCTCAGTAAGTCTGCAACCATGTTTTCACTTCTTTTGCAGTATTGTATGGAGTAATTGAACTCATGAAGAAAAAGACTCCAGTGGATTAATGTACTATTTGTTAAATAGCTATGGTTTTGGAGCTCCAGGCTTTAATGATCTGTCCTAATGATCACTTCCAATCCCATCAAGAATTGACAAAACTTCTGGAATGCCCAAACCACAGCCAAAACCTTTTTCTCTGTTACAGAGTAATTAAGGTTGCATCCCATAATAGTCTGCTTATGAAATAAATTACACCAAGACTACTGTCCTCTTGGATCTGCATCAAGGCTGCACCTAATCCATAGCTGCTACTATCAACCTGGACCAAGAAGGGTTTCCTTAAATCAGGGTTAATCAACATCAGTTAGCAGAAAATTTTCCTTAATACCTTTGAAGCCAGTTTCTTGCTCCTCAGACCATTTCCACAGATTTTCTTTACAAAGTAATTGGATCCATGGTTCCATGTCTGTTGCAAAGTTTTTATAGAATAGAAATTACACAACCCCAGAAAGGACCTAACCTGTTTCAGCATGCAATGGGTTGGATAATTTCTAATTGCTTGAAATTTTATCAGGATGGGTCTTAATTGCTTTTGCATAGATTAAATACCCCAAGAAATTCATATCTTTGGCCACTATGTGGTTTTTTCTGAAGGTTGGTGTGAATGCCTGCATTCCTCGTCGAGATTCTTATATGTGATAATCACATCGTTCATGTATATTGTGACTATGTTCTTGATCTTCTATGACAATTCATAATCTAGGCATTTTTAACAGGCCCACCCTCACTATTCTTTAACCCGAAAGGCATTCTGTTGAATTGATATGAGATCCATTATAACAAAATGCTGTATATTTACAGTCTGCAGGATGTAATCTGAACTGTCAATAACTGACAGACAGATATAGAGTGGAAAAATTGTTTTATCTCTGAATATTCACTAATTCATTGATAAGGCAGAGGAACATTCTGATCTGGCCATGTGATCTTATTTAACTGTCTGGAATACAGACACAGTCTTACTGATCCTCCTTTTTTTATGATCACTAATGGATTATTGTATGATGATGAACAGTTTGTTATTATTATCCATTCTTCCATTTGGGCTAATTGTTTTTGTACCTTGGCCCTATAATGATGAGATACCAGGTATGATCATGCCTGGTGTGGTGCCTAATCCCTAACCATAATTCAGTGTTTGTAGCCCTTAAACATTCCAGGTAGGTTAGATAAATTTGACTTATATCTACCTAGTAAATTTCCCAGGGCCCTCTTCCATTTCCCTTCATCCGATCTGTTAATCCTCGATTATCTCTATTATTGTGTCACACTTTATGTTACATATCTCTTCTTGCCTTATTTCTTTCTTTGTTTTCATCCCAAATCCTACTACTTCACATTTATTAAAATAATCAATCATGCATCCAGTTTTGTGCATGAAGTCAGATCTAGTATAATTTCATGTACCAAACCTTTTAAAATAAACAATACATGGTGGAATAATTTTATTCCCTATCTCAATCTACAACCACACTTGTTTTGAGCATAATTGTGCCTTTCTATTGTATTTGTGCACTTCTTACTGGGAGGGTTTGGATCTCCAGATTCTGTTTAACCATCCGCTTATATAAATTTCTCCAACATTACCAATATCTGGCTGCCAGAGTCTCACAACATTGCATTTGGTATAGTCATTTTTGGGCATTCTTGGGGCTAATTAATGGTTTCCCTGTCCTACTCCCAGATAAGGTTATCTACCCATTTTTCTCCTCAATCTTTTTACAACTCTCCTCTGTTTCTTTTATCCTTTTTCTCTCCTTTTGTTTCCTTCTTTAATACCCTTCTCTAATTTCACTTCTTTTTTTATTTCATCCTTGAACTCTGTCATTACTTCCTTTATTCTTATCAATGACTCTACATCTTCATTTTCTATTTTCATATTGACTGCCATAGTTGTAGAATATTTTCTACTTCGTACTTCTATAAACTATTATTGTTTGTGGATATAACTGTCCTTAAATCCTACTTCTCTAATATAGAAAACGTAACAATGAGACAAAAAAAAAAACCTCTTGAAATGGCCAATTCTAAATTTCCACCCCCTTTGTGTGTGTATATATGTATAATATATATTCTTTTTTTTTTCTAGTCTAAAAGAAAAATAAAATTTAAAATGGCAGTTTTTCTTTCTGCTTATATTATTGGAACGATCAAAAAAAAATTACTACGTACACAGATATTTCGATCTTTATTAACCTTTCCTTATCGACCCTATCTCCATCTATATATGTCTTTTTCCCATACCCATATCTCGAACGAATTTATCCCTATCTTTTAATTTTATATATATCTTTGACGATTCTTTTTTACCTACTTATTTTTCATTATATTATCAACTAGTATTTATTGGCTTTTTTTTTTTAGATTACATGAATTTTACTTTTGTTTTATTGAAATATCTAATTTCTAACTTTTATTGTTCAAATGTATGCTAATATTTCTTTTCTAACTTTTATTGTTCAAATGTATGCTAATATTTCTTTTCAAACTAACTGCTTTTTTAAAACCTTCCCCCTATTCTACCTCTCTCGAGAAGGACAGAAAACTTTTAAATTACAACACTATAACTTACTTTCAAATTACTACTCTATAATTATTCTCCAGTTCTTGTTTTTGAGATCCCGCTTTTGGGCTGCCATTGTGGCTCAGAAGCACCCACATTGGATGGCATTGTACTGTTTTAAGTCAATTTAGGCTTTATACATTATAAATTGCTAATGTATTTGTTAATCAAGTTATTTCTGCATTTATTCATTCTTGATATTAGAAAGCTTCACAAAACATAATTACGTTTCTAGATTAACTTGCCTAATTCATTATCAGTTCGGTTTTGTTTGTTATCTAATTGGTCAATGTGTTAGTTTTTAATTTATTTGGTCAGTGCCAGTTATATAACTCACTGACCCAGAGTGATTAATAAATGTAACTGTTTCAATTAAATTTTGGGAAGCTTAGTTTCTCTTTTTTTTTGTTTTATAGTAATTTTCCGGGGTTATAACTCTTAAAGTAGTATTGGCATTATAAAACAGATACCCTCAAATTAGTTAGTTGGCATAACTAAATAATTAAAATAAAATAGATATACAATGAACAGATTATACTATGAGGAGCAATTTATCAAAACTACTTATAAATATAATAATAAATAAGTATTAAAAGAAATACACACACATTAAACAAATAGGATATATAATAAACAAGTAATTAATATTTTAATTTATCAGTCACGGATCCATTCACTTCATGAATTTTCCTTTCTGTTTGGTGTTTTTATTTTTTTTTGTAATGAGTTCATTCTAAGGTTATGTTTAAACACTCTCATATAGTATAATGATTCATCTTATCAATAAGTTTCTTTGTAGTCAAGATATTACTTAATAATTTACCATGCATGTTTTTTTTTTGTTTGAAAAAATCCATGGTTTAGTATCTGGGTTTTGTTCTTGCAAAGTTATTCAGTTTCTGGTCTAAGAAAGGTGACGGTTCGACTATGGAAAGCATATCGGCGGATGCTCTGTTTCTACTCTGACATTGAGTGACAATTTAACACACAACAAATCTGATGAAACATTCTATTGTGACTGCTTGGAACAATGTGAAATTTCATCCTAACTCAAGCATCGACTCTGCCAGAAACCAAGAAAAGCAAAAAAGCCTTTTATCTCCAATTTTCATCTACCATGCAGATGCTGATCTCACCTTTCTCTTTTCTTTTGTCCCAACTTACTTTTGAACATTTCTTCAGAATTTTGCTTTGCAAAGTTCTTTTATGATAACTCCCTTAGGGCCATCTTCAATTACAGGCAATTAGCATTTTTTTCTTTTTCTATAATTAAAATTATTTGTCTTCAGATTTTATCTTAGCACTGTGAGGCCGTTCTTATTCTGCTTTAAAAAAATGTAATCCTCATTGTATGTATATATATAAAATTATACCAACTTTGAAAAACAAATGAGAAAAAAAATTTATACAAAAGATTTTATCTTTTTCCCCCTTTTCTTTTTTTTAATATACAAGATTTTCAAATGCCAATCCACTTGTACCATATATATAAATGGTACAATATATATTGTAACTCTCACAACTATATATATGATGTAAAACACATATGTGTTACATATACTTTCATAAATTAAAAAAATAAAAGAAAAAAAATAACTTGACAAATGAATTTTAAGGATTAATTAAAATATAGTGTCAGATCTTTTAAGTAGATTTGTTTTATGAATAATAAGGGAGGGGAAGCTAAAGATTCAGAACTTCCTCTTTTCTTTTTATAATTAAAAACAAAATAAATGTTAAAGTAGTATGAAAATAGAAACAAAATCAAAATAGAACTAAACAATAAAATTGGTTAATAAAGGTAATCTTTGTAAACTATCTCATTGGCGTGAATGCATTTAAATTTTGGAATGATTCCTGGCCAATAAGGTAATAGATTAATCTAAAAGAAAGATTAGCTAAATCATTTTAATTTTAAAACTAAAATCAAAATTTGATTCAAGTGAATATGAGAATCAGGTATAAAATTGGCAGCTTGATAGTTGGGGGGAGGTCTTCTTATCCTATTCATTCTTCATTTAGCAAGATAACACAGAAAATCAATAAAAGCAGTTATATAAGGTTTTCCATTGTGTACAAAAAAATATATAAGTTACAAGCCACAAAATAACAACATGTGTAGCTAAAAGAACTCAGTAGTGTCCATCTGGACTTTGTGTCCTGGTCCCTAGCAACATCAGTCTCCTGCTTTCAGTGCCTTGCCCATAATATAAGACATTACCACATACTTTCTCCTATTGTCACTTAAAAGCAAGGAGGAAGAAAAATAAAATATCACTAATGACCAAATGGTCAGCTATGAGGAATGACAGAAGTAACAGAAATGGAAAGGACAATAAACCATGTAAAGAGAACTGCTAAAAGATATCTTGTCATTAAAGAAACCCCAGGTAAATATGAACAGTCCAAAATTATTACTAAAAGTCTAGATATTACTAAGAGAAAGGACTATTAATATTATAAAATGTTTAATAATTATTGTATAGTTATTTTACTAAATACTAATTGGTCTATTTTCTCTCCTTTACCTGCATCACCATGATGATATGATTATTGATATGCATGTTATTAATTCACTGGGTCCCCTGTCCAAGATATTGGAGCTAGTCTGGGTAAATCTTCAAGTGCTGGGTTCATTTGCCTTTCATCCAGGCATGCCGGCTAAATAAAGTTTATATAGCCAGATGGTGCCTGAGATTCATCTCAAAACAAATAACTTGCTTTGGAGGGTTGGTGTTGTTCCACCAGTTATGGAGGGGTGCTTTGATCAGGAAAAAGATCAGGACTGTGCTTTCATGTAGTCTCGATCTGGTCAAAGGTATTGACAGTTAATCTTTCAATGAATATTGTATCCCTCTGGTTGAATGTGCAAATGTTGGGTCAAAGGTGTTATGAACTTCTAAATAAATATAAAATAATGTCTTAAAGAAACAAAAACCTGAATAGTTTAAGTAACTAATAAGTGAAAAAATAATGGACATATGAAATAAATAATGTTTCCAAACATAAATAAGGTATAAATGTCTAAACATTAAGTGTACACTACATATAGGAATTACTAAAACCACCATGATTATTACAAATGTCATCCAAAGTGGGTGCCCTTATACCATAAATAGCCCATCATAGTTAAATTGTTTGAAACTAAATGACTATAAAAATCTAAGATGCAAAAATAAAAAGTTGGTGAGTAGTGTAAAGTGAGAGATGACCAAAGTAAACATAATAAATAAAATTAAAAAATATATGATAAAGTGTAATAAGAGTAAAATGTAAATAAAAGGAGAGAGCAGAGAAATGTGGGCAGAGAGAGAAATTTTGCTGTATGATAGACGTTTTCGATAAACAAAGGTTTATTAAGCCATTGGTTTTGTTGGAGGGATGTATGCCATCATTTTGACTATTGTAAATGAATGCAAGATATGTTTAACAAACCACTTATTGTAGGGGATCATTAGTGCCCATTCAATCTCAATGACCAAATAACCTGGTAGCTATAGATTACTATGAACAGTTGCCTCCATTTAAAAAAATGAAGTTATCTAGTGGTGGTTTATGATGTCTTTTCAAAACTAGTTATCGAACATCCTCTGGTTCAGGCGAATGCCAAGCAAATCATTCTGTTGGAAAAACTGCATTTTGTCTCATTGCAGTTTCAAAGAGAATTAACTCTAATCATGGAACTCCATTTTAGAAGAATAAAAGAAATGGGTTCCCAAACATAAAATGAAATACATCCTCATGTCAATTCACAACCCTAACCCATGTGAGCAAATCACATGGGAATTAGTATGGTTATTTAGGATATATGTAAACACTAATAACAGGGTGGGTTAAGTGAATTCCACAGATTGTTAACATGATTAATTGGTCCTGAAACAAATACACTGTGTTTGATCCCATCCAGCTTCATTTTGGAAAAAATATACTCACCTTTTAACTGCCTCCTCTGGACATGGACAGGGATGCTAGTCAAGCATGGTATAAGCTCAAAAGAATGGGAGAACTAAGACAAGAGACAAAGAAAAGTCAATAGTAAATTTAAACTGAGCAATAGAGTCATGATAAAGGTTAGCCCTGTAAGCTACCTGGAGAAACAAATACAAAATGTTTCAGCAGATTTACAAGGGTCCATATATTATAGTTTGCCAAAATGATAATGCATTTGTTATAGCAAAAGACAATGTGAAGAAAGAAAAATTATAATGTCTGGTCTCTAAAATTAGTTAAAAGCAAAAAAACTGCCTGACAAGATTTAAGTGGGTTGGAACAGACCCTCAGGCAATGATGAAAAAATTATAAATCAGCCTCAGATTTTGAAAATCAGAAAACAAATAAACAGTAATGATAATAAAAGTAAAAAAAAAAAAAATATCTCGACCTCGAAAAGAGATGTAGGGAAATTCAAAACAATTAAATTGGGTCAAATTGATGCCATTTTACTTCTCAAACCAAGAGGGGTTTGATGTAAATAAATATATATGATGTAAAACACACAGATATGTGTTACATATACTTTCATAAATTTAAAAAAAAAATTAAAATAAATTTTCTGAATTAAAATATAGTGTCGGATCTTTTAAGTAGATTTGTTTTATGAATAATAAGTGACAGAAAAGAGAATCCGGTTTAGATAAAGAAATCAAAATAGAACTAAACAATAAAATTGATTAATAAAAATAATCTTTGGAAACTATCTCATTGGCAGGATGCACTTAAATTTTGAAAAGATTCCTGGCCAATAAGATAGTAGATTAAAGTCAACAATAGGAGAATCAGTTATAAAATCGGCAGCTTGATAGTTAGGAGGGTGGGTTTTCTTGTCTTAAACATTCTTCATTCAACAAGATCAAGCAGAGAAAATCAATAGTAGCAGTTACATAAGGTTTTCCATTGTGTACACAAAATATAAAAATTACAAACTGGAAAGCAGCAACATGCATGGCTGAAAGAACTCAGGAGTGTCCATCTGGGCTACATGCTCTGGTCTCCAGCAGCATCAGTCTCTTTTGCTATCAATGCCTTGCCCATTTAATACTTACCTACTTTCTATTGTCACTTAAAAGGAAGGAAGAACAAAAAAAATCACTGATGATCGATGGGAGCTATGAGGAATGACAGAAGCAGCAAAAGCAGAAAGGACCATAAACCATGGAAAGAGAACTGTGCTGTCAAAAAGATGGTGTCATCTTGTTAAAGAAAACCTAGGTAAATATGAACATTAAACAAGGAAAACTCTCCATACAGTAGTGCCACCCTGTGCCAATCAGAGTAAACAATGGATGCCAGAAGGCACAGGGTGGCACTACTGTATGGAGAGAGTTTTGCCTTGTTTAATAACAATTATGTGCAGTATGAGATAGTGATCATGTGATGTTTAGTGTTTTAAATATGAACATTTTAAAGTTATTACTAAAAGTCTAGACATTACTAAGAGAAAGGACTATTAATATTATAAAATGATGTTTAATAATTATTGTATGGTTATTTTATTGTATTGAATATATATGTGTGTGTGTGTGTTGGGAAGTGTTTACTAAATACGATTTGGTCTATTTTCTCTCTCCTTTACCTGTGTCACCATGATGATATGATTATTGCTATGCATTCATTATTAATGCACTGGGCCCCCTGTCCAAGATGTTGAAACTAGTCTGGGTAAATCTTCAAGGGGTGGGGTCACTTATCTTTCATCCAGGCATGCCAGCTATATAAAGTTTATATGGCTGGATGATGCCTGAGATTCATCTCAAAACAAATAAATTGCCTTGGAAGATTGGTGTTGTCCCAGCAGTTGTGGAGAGGTGCTATAATCAGGCAAAATGGTCAGGACTGTGCATTTGTGTAGCCTCAATCTGGTCATAGGTATCACTGACAGTTAATTTGTCAATGATATTCTACCCCTCTGCTTGAATGTGTGATCACTGGGTCAAAGGTGTTGTGAACTTCTAAATAAATATATAATAATGTATTAAAGAAACAAAAACCTGAATAGTTGAAATAAATAATAAATGAAAAATAGTGATCATCTGACAATGAGATAATAAATATAAAATATGAAATAAATAATTTTTCCAAACATAAATAAAGTACAAATGTCAAAATGTTAACCGGACAATATATATACGGAAACGTAGTCAGTTATCAAATGTACTAAAAACCCTGTGACCATTACAATATATATATGTAATATTGTGGAAAGAGAAGTGATATACACTCAATCAATAAATGCTTTAAAAACATAGATATTATTTACATGTGTATTTTAGTAAATATTGTATTGTTTCACACAAAAAAATTTATTTTGGTAACATTTTCCACTTTTCTGACTGTAACATTTATATTGTTAAAAAAAATGTTTAAAGGTTACTATGTATTAAAGTCTGTAAACATTCACAATAATATACAATACATTGTCGAAGGCAATATAAAATATTTATTACATTACTTTTTTTATTTAGTAAGTTGATCCTCAATTCATGAATTTTGAATATCATTCCATCTTTGCAATCATTTGTAAGAAATTATACATCAGTGTTTAAACTTTGAATAGAAAGATGTAATTCAAATTGTGATTAATATTTCTAAAAGGCTAATCATTATCATGTACATCCATTATCTATAATATGCTAATTAGTTGAAACTAAGTTTGCTTTTTGTAATTATAATAGCAAATAAGAGTTTATTCTGAATGCATGGGATTTCTTGCTGCTTTATAAATAGAAATCAATGATCTTTGAGATCCTAAACATAAACCAAAATGCAGTCCTGGTTGAAGACTAATGTTTAATTAAGAACTGACTCAAATTTTTATTTACTTTTTTAATTTCATTTCTTTGTTTAGCATGCATTTTATTTCATGAGTATGCAAATAAAAAAAAACTTTACCAATCATTGAACTCAACATACATCTAGTAAGAAACTAAGCAGAGTCTCATTGCATTGTATCATATTGCAAGGAGGCAGGGCTTTCATTTTCTTCTTTCAGGTACTCATAACTATCATTTGCTGAAGGCCAAAGATTACAGGTTAATAGCTGCACATATCAACTGATTATAATTACCTTGACTATTAAAAAAAAATAATTTAATGTAATCTTGATCAGTGGCAGGACATATATATTCTTTGTAGGTGATAAGTCACAGTTTATCATTATCTTTTAATTAAGTAGATATTTCCTCTGTATTGTTTGTTACTGATATTGTGTGAGGGTTGATTGCTTTCATGTATTTACATTTATAAATCTATCTAGTCTTAAGCATTATTATCTAAGTAATACATATTTCAGTGGAATTTGAAAGTCTGCTTTCAGAACAGGTTATATTTACCTATGTAAAGAGGTTTTTTTAAATTTCTTTGAATTTATCATTTCATTCTCTATAATCATTTTGCAATCTTTAGTGACTACATAAACTTATTAGACTAGGAAAATGTGGATTTTCACCTTTATAGTTAAAAGGTTGCCATGACAACAGATTGAGATTGTTGTTGAAACTGTTTAAATGTTGACTGCATTCATGTATTTAGTATTCTTTTTGTATATACATGTGATATTTGTTTGCGGTGAGGCATGCAGTTTTCTAATAGAATTTAAGCTTGTAACTAATTAATAGGACTATTTCATATAAGAATAAATATTATAAGAGTATATATAGCTGCTGAAAATTAATTGCAATAATAGATTAATATTGGTTCTTCCATTTTGCTTATGATTTGTTTTGAATATTATTTACTTTTATCATCACCAGACAACATTGATCAATAAACATTACATTGGAATGATTATTGCATGTATATAATAAACACTTTTCAACAAGATTTCCTACAATATGTGCTGTCACAAAAAGTAAATATGACTTACTTTATATTAATAATTGTGATATGAAATTCTGCAACACACTCAGAAGATTAAAAGCATCTTAATTTTATATCTTTTATTCTTGCCTAATCTCATACCAAAATTCAGCTTAGCCCCACTGATGGAAAAATAATACATACTGCATTGATATTTTTATTTTATTTGCAGGATCTTAGTCAATACTTTATATAATAAATTGTTTTTCTCTTCACCAATAAAAATTGTAATTATACATATGCGATTTTTTCGCATGCATTAGTGAAGCTGTAATTATACTATAAGGTTTAATATGCCAGCTTACCACTTTAGAGATTTAAATAATTCCAAAAATAAAATAGAAAAAGATTAAGCCCTCATGTGGTCTATAAAATAGCATGCCCTCAATTAGGCTGCCAGGCAACTTACTACTGTGAGACTCAGGCTAACATCAACACAAGAATTTACCAATACAGGTATGCATACAACAGGGTTAAAAATAAAAATGAAGGAACATCAATCTTCTGGGACCACCGAGCAGCTATAGGCCATGTATTCGAACACAGTTCTGCCCAAATAATTTGCACAGAGAAGAATGATGCCAAAAGAAAGGTCAAAGAAGCTTTTTACATAGCAAATTATCTCAGTGCCATTAATAGAAGAGAGTCATGCTTTGCTCTCTCCAAATAATGGACTAACTAATTAAAAATTCAAGCTCATTTGCATATATGTACAATAAATTACAAGTCTTCATTCGTAAAGCTATGAGTATGAGATTAGAATACTAAATCTCGAAAGCGCTAAGCAGGCATATTAAACATTATAGTATAATTATAGCTTCACTAACACATGCGAAAAAATCGTATATGTATAATTCAATACTTTATACTATGGTAATAAGGTAATACAGTTTTCATTTATTTATTTGATTCAATACTTTATACTATGGTAATAAGGTAATACAGTTTTCATTTATTTGTTTGAATATAAATATTTGCCTACCTTTTAGTCTTTCTTATGATTTATGCTAAAATTAATTAAAATAAATCTGAGCATTATAATAAATTCTCAATTTATAAGTATACAGATTAAATCCATGTGCAAGTGTCTTAGCTTCTATAGAGAAATTGGCATCTCCTTTTGTAAGATAAAGAAAGATTATTTTGTTAAGACTCAATGAGGATAAAGGACAACAATCTAGTATGAAAAAAAGTTTGAAACATCTATACATATAATAAATACTTGCATAGATATAGTTTGTGAGCATTCACAAAATTAAGTAAATTCATCAACAATGAATTTTTAATTTATCTGACAAGATGTATGCAGTAAGTGTATTTAAAAGTTTAATGTTGAAATGTATTTGAAAATCATATAAATTATCCAACCTCTCTGACTATGAATATATCTTTAAACACACACTTTACTTTTCAAGTGAGTAAGATATACAAAAAACGTTCTAATTTAACTTCATATATACATTTTTAGATATTCTTAAACCTAACGTCATATTCTTATATTTTTAGATATATTTCAAAATTTCTATTCTATAACACATTGTGAAATGATTAAAACCATGTGGAAAAGACATGATTCCTAAGATGCACATTTCAATTAAACCAGCACTCATCAGTTGGCCTAGATCACAATCTCGTACATGTTTTCATCATTTGTTCACTACTGTTTGATTTATAACTATCAAATTTTCTGCATTCAGATCTTTTAAACTACTTTATGTAAATATATTATTACTGTCAACATGGTGGACATGGAGAATTCAGGTTTTGATAACTCTACAACAATATAACTATTGTTCATTAACTGTGATTTAAAGTATAATATTTGTGCTAGGGATATCTAGTTTAATAAATGATTAGTAATATTTGTCAATATATTTACATAGTGGTTTGTGTCAAAGTTGGGAGTGTAGATAGTTCGACATGATGAAAATGTGTAAAAGATTGTAATCTGGGCAACTGATGAGTGGTAATTCCGCATGAAATGCACATCGTGAAGGGCATTAATCTGATTCACATCTTTGTTCATGTAAAAGTTTGAAATATATCTATATATATGAAATATATCTAAAAATATACACATGAAGTTAAATTATACGTCATGTATATCTTATGCTCTTCAAAAATGAAGTAAGTTTTTCAAAAATGCATCCATAGTGAAAAAGATTGTTTTGATGGATGTTTGAGATATGATAGACTGTGAAAGAAGCAGCAATTAAAAAACAAACTTGAAAATATATACATGTAATTAATACTTAAATACATACATGAAAACTTAATTTATTAAACAAGCTATACACAGTATTTAAATAAATGTTTCATGTTAAACATATTTGAAAGTCAATTTCATTATGCAACAGATGTTTTTTTCTTTTCTTTTTTTACCTTTGTGAAGATGTTATATTTTTTAAAGTAGATTAATAATTTGAAAAACTGATTGAATTATTTGATAAGAATCAATAATTAAATCTAAACAACTTTATTACATTTTGACAGCTAATTAATTAGACAATCAGATTTTTTATTAATAATTGCTTGGCATCATATTCTAATATTAATAAGCCTCTAAATAACTCATGGCTTATCAGATATATAATGTTAATAAGATAAATCTATTCACAATAAACATTATTAGATAATTTACAAACTTATGAATTATTATAATGTTTTCAGACTTTGTTGCAAGCAATAATACTTTGGGCAAGTAATTTTACTATTCAATTTTGCTCGAGTCCAATGGTTTCAAAAGAAATAATCTGTCAAAGTATACTGGAAAATAATATATGAAGTTTCACGAGTCAGTAAAAGTAAGCTCAGCAAATATAATCACAGCTTGTACTTGTTTTATTGATATTCTCAAGAAGAAAATATTAAATTACAAAAAAATATGCTCTACTTTCATTTAAATTTTACTAACAAAATCAAAAATTGTTTTGCAATTTGAATTCAATGTAAACATTAAAAAAATGTTTCGAGAAAATTAATATTTTTTTCTTCCAATGTAATGTTGAGAGAGCAAACATTAAAAGTTCTACTAAGCTATCTTTTTGCATTATTTTCATATGTAATAAAATAACTCTTACTTTTTAAATTAACAATATATTTTGCTGTTACTGCATCTTCTTACAGTTTTGAGTGCCTAGCAGTCCTCTTCAGTTGTATGTGGTTTTTAACTAGTATAACTCTTTCTTCCTGTAATTTTGATTGTCTAACAATCTTCTTCAAGTTTAACTGCATTTTAATTTAAAGATGCAAGAAAGGATTTATTTAAAGTTGAATGAATTTATAGTTTAAATATAATAATAATTTTAGTAAGACATTTATTTCGATTTTTTTAATTATATTTTATTAACAAGTTTATGGAGATTAGTCTTCCCAAACTTTAGATAAATAAATACCTATTTTTTAAAAAGATTTTTTTTATTTTTATTGTTTGAACTTAATATTTGAGTTTTAATCATTACTTAAAAAGATTGGGACTTTGAAATTAGAGTATATTGCTGATAATCAGATAGCTTTCGTTGTCAAGAATTTAGCTGTTATATTTTAAGACTAGACTGTTTTTGAATGCTCAACATTTTATTATAGCAATTAACAAAATCATTAGAATTGATTGTGTTATAACATGTTGGAATTAAGGGATATCATTATATTTTAGTGTCCAATGGTTTCTTAATAATGGAGTTTTTAAGTCATTTTTGCTGCGTTATTTTAATTATGCGGTTTTCTTGAGCTTTTGATACAAGTGCAAGATGTTTGGCTGACAAAAGCATTTTCACCCAACTCACAGCCATTTACTATAAGCTTGAGTAATCTCCAGATACCAGATAGTTTAGTGCTATAAAATCCCAACTCCAGATGAATCTCTGAATTGTCTTCCAGTGAAAACTAGAATTCAAAACTGAAACTAATGCACTTATGCATCTAGAAGTCTTTTTATTTCTTTGTATTATTCAAGCTAATAACTTTGATATTGGTATTAATTTTCCAAACTAAAAATTAGAAGGAACCTATAATTGTTATAGAACTGAAATATTTAAAATATATAGAAACTAATCTGATAATAGATCTATATAACTGTGAGGTAACCTTAAGGGATTTCTCACGTTTAGCTTGAATATAAAGGAGTAAAAGATAACTTCTAGGTGCATAAATGCATTAGTACCAGATTTGAACCTTAGTCTTCACTAATGAATCCAGAAGTGAGTTGGAGATTTTAGAACATGTATATTTGGTATCCATTGATTATTCAAGCTTACAGTAAATAATGCTAGAGTTGGGTGAAGATAACTGTTTTAAGAAGCATATGAATAATGTGATACTGTTTATGTTTGTCAATAACAGACTGGTCTATCATATCATTATAGTTGCATGAGGAGAGATAAGCATGTTAGTTTCCCAGTGACATGGTAAAATTAGGTTATTAAATCAATAAGGTGATTAATTATATCTAGAATATAATGGAATGTGTTATAGTCAAAATATTCTCAAATACTTTACGAGATATAATTTAAACCATTAACTCAAACCTATATCTATAAATGCTCTGTGCATTTTAGGATAAAGCCACCAATATCCTGCATCGAAGCTCACTTTGAAACTCATTTTATTAAAAAGGTAACATGTTCAAAAAGTATTTTTTGAGAACTTTCACAATTTGAAATTAAGCTAATGATATTCATATCAATATTGGGTGATTTAAACTTTTTTTTTTTTATAATCCACAGTGTCCCAATAAAAAACTGATTCTCCCAGTCGTCTACAGGACCATCTCTGAATCGGTACATATGCAAGTTACCTATTTGCCACAAAAATTTTAAGACATAATGTCTCTGAACTACGACATGAAATGTATGTAAATAAATCAATTATTTTCCTAAAGACTTTATCATGTGTTAGAAGTGTTAGTATTCAGTCATTTATAATTAAAATCTGCAAAGCGCATGTGCGGCATGAAATGTATGTTTTATACCTTAACCCATGATGGGGAAAATGTGATAACATTAAATTTTATTTTAAATTGCACCAAAACTGCTGAACATTTGAAATATTTCAAACTATGTATAGTAATGAAGTCATAAATTGCAAGAATATTTTCAAATGGGTTGTAAGATTTTGGTAAGTGTTAAAAATAATGTGAAACGCACTATCATATTTCATGTTGCAAGTCTTAATTCAGATATGCTAGTACCTTATGATTTTTGTGGTGAAAAGTAAAACTATGTTATTATGTAACCTCTGTTCAGAGATAGCTCTGCAGGCACATTTGAGAGAGAACTGATCACTTTTCCACTGGGATACAATGTGCATTTTATCAACAAATTTGGTTTTGTCATAAATCTTTCACATGGGTCATGATAGTTTTTATATGGTGTGCTTGCATGAAAATAGAGTATATTTTATATGTGCAGTGAATAAGTTTAATATTCAGCTATCTATCCAGCACACAATGTTTTATTTTATGTGTATAAGTTTTTATCAGGTTAGGTAACTGAATGAAAGTTAATGTCTGAAGTTTGTGATGCTTCTTCAAAGTGAGATGACTATTTCCATTTTCATTATGACAGCTATATTGTGACATGGGATGTTTCTATAGTGGTTGGACCACTTATGGCAGTCAGCTCAGTTGCGAATAGCTGCAAGCTTTTTGATGATGAGTAACTATAATATGTGGTTACATCACAATATACATGGATATTTACCAAATGCACGTCACAACTGATAATTTTTCACAACCTGAAATAAAATATCATTTCCAATGAAAATGCTTCAAAGTAGATGAAGAGAAGCTAATTTGTTTTATTTTTTAAATAATTATGTTATTAATTTCATAATACTTATTTATATAAATGTCCTGAGGTTTAGTGCAGTAGACCTGATGCGGAAAGTTCCAAGGTTAATTCTCAGTTGAGTAACACAATTAAAAAAAAAAATCTGCTGGAAATAACTGAATGGAACTATTACATGTAATTAAAAAAAAATATCTGCTGGAAATAACTGAATGGAACTATTACATGTTTAAACTGCTGTTAGGATTCTCAAATCCATATACTCCTGTTTCCAACAATTCAAAAACTGTTAATAATTCATAAGAATATCCTGTGTGGTTTAGTAGTTTAATGTCGACTCTAGAGCCTAAGATCGATTTCAGTTCTGGTATTTCCAGCGCTCAAACTTCTTATGACCTTTTTATTATTTACCCATGTTGTATAGTGGTTGGACATCTGGTTCTCACTTGGGAAACTCAAATTCAATTCCCAGCATAGAAAAAGTAGTTCTTTGCCCTGTGTGATTTGGTGCAGTGATAAAAAGCCAGACTCTGGAGCTTAAAGTCCACAAGTTTCATCCATATATCACTTAAATGCTCAAACTTTCTGAGCAATAAAGCCATTTAATTATTTATTTTTACTTAATTTGTAAGAATTAAGTAAAGCTGATGACATCATAATTATCAATTATCTTATTTCATTCCTACTATAAAAAACAAAATTCAGTTGTCAAGACATATTCAGCTATAAATAGTCAAAATAAGAGTCATAGATCACGTGACCCTATCTCTTAAGCTTGTAAGTTATAAAACAATGAGGATTGCCAATTCCTCCACAAGCTTTGTGATAAATGCTTAGCCAGAGCCAGCACTCAAAATATCTGTCAGGAACACCTCCCCAACCCCCTGACCATGATTTCGTGCTTTGGCATTCCTCAGAGAGGTATCAGGGTAGGTTCAGACACTAGATCTAAAAATACCAACCCAAAGCCAAGCACTTATCTAAAAATTATCCACTCAATAGATAATTTTTAGATAAGTGCTTAGCTTTGGGTTGGTGTCTGAACCTACCCTGACACCTCTCTAAGGAGTGCCAAAGCATGAAACCATGGTCAGGGATTTGGGGAAGGGTTCCTGACAGATATTTTGAGTACTGGCTCTGGCTAAGCATTTATCACAAAGCTTGTGGAGGAATTGGAAATCCTCATTGTTTTATATTCAGCTAGTTTGTTTAATTCATTTATTCTTTAATCTTATTTTATGTTATATTTTATTTGCTTCTTTAAGTCTTAATTGAAAGAGTATCATAATCAAACACAATGATAAAACACTTGAGGATTAAATTGGCAATATTTGTGATACTAAGGTTCATATGAACTACTGCAACAATTTTTAATGATTAGTAGATTAGAAAGTTGCACACACAGAAACAAAAAATAAACAGATCTGAGAGAGGTCTTTACCAAAAAATATATGACAATAGTTAATACGAGAAAAAAAAACATATTTAAAATTCATCATTTTCACCCATTATTAATCTACTGCAAAACCATTTTCTCCAATCCATTGCTTCTCTTTATATCATTCTAGAAAACTTTCTTATTCATCCATTTCAATCTAGTAATTTAAGATATGGATTTTAATATTTGCAGTCTTTCTAAAGAATTTAAATATTTTAAATAACATTAGAATGAAACAGGCAAAACCCTCCATACAGTAGTGCCACCTTGTACCAACCAGAGTAATCAATGGATGCCAGAAAGCTTGTGCATAAAATCCCCATCTAGTGCCTACTAAACCAAAATCCTCAGACTAGTTTCTGGCTTGTGGCCTTTGTCAATGAGAAGCCTTGGATCTGAGAGCACTGCAACTAGATCTGAGAGCACTGCACAAGCTTTCTGGCATCCATTGATTACTCTGATTGGCACAGGGTGGCACTACTGTATGGAGAATTTTGCCTGTTTAATAAGTTATGTGCTAGCATAAAAGATGGTGATCATGTGATGTTTAGTGGTTTAACATTAGAATGATTTGAAAATATTGCATTTTATCAATAATAAAAATCAGTTTATTGCTCAGAGCTGATCAAAAGCTCCAGCATCATAAGTGATAGAGCTGAGTTACAATCCATGTAAACCCCAACAGTCTACACTCTGCCACTGCACCCAAATAAGTAGCACTTAATTTAGAAATAACGATAAAGAAAGACGTATAAGTCCATTTTAAATAAAAATAAATAGAAGAAAAGTGATTAGTGGATTATTTTAATAAATAAATGATGAACTGAAAATTAAATATGTTAAACATAAAAATGTAAACTAAAAAAATAGGAAAAATATGTTTAAAGTACAAAAATTTAACTATGATTTTTTCATTTTAGGATAAATTTATATACAAGGCAGATTTTTCAATTAACTTCATTTTTTTTTTCTGATTTGTTATACTTTAAGTTACCCTGACAATGACCATATGAAAATACTTGAACCATAGAAAAAATAAATTGTTTACATGAATTTTAAAAAAATAAACCAAAATATAAAAAGAAAAAAGTGAATTGAGAAATTTTATAGATTAATTATAAAAACTGGATTAAATTTGAAAAGTGAATCGTATTTTAGAATTTGGAGTTTTAAATTTAAGTTTTTAACACAGTGATATGTCTATGATTCTTGTTTCTTTTCTAACCCATCTGTTTCATTTTCAATCTCTCCTTTAAGAATCCCAATGTATAGTTCTCCATATTTTCCTGAATGTGCTCTATTTGCATTGGTTCCTATAATGTGTCAAAGTCTCATATTCAAGGAAGAACTAGTAAAACACATTTTTTTAACCTTCCTTACATAGATCTAGTTCCTTTTAAAATAAAACTCAGTTTAATAATTATAAATATGATAAAAATAACTAAGTATATGTTAAGTCCACTATTCAAAAGTAGAGGTGAGAGCATCTTATGACAAGTGATTATCATCAATAGTGAATGTTGGCTATTACTTATCACTCCTAACACAATTGATTCTATCATTTAAATTTTAGAATTCCATCATAAACTACAATATATTGTAACGGTATATGCCGTTACATTATTTTAAATTAAAATAAAAAGATTATAAATAAAAATTGATCTATTAAAAAGAAAAAAAAAACTTAATCTAAAAACTAAAAAATTAAAGAGTTGTTAAACGTATACTGTATATATATTCACACAGATGCACAATATTTGAACGTACTTTTTTATAAAAAAAGATAAAAGATCTAAATATAAAATATTTTAGTAAAAAGTAACGTAAACAAAAATAGAAACAGGTATTAATTAATTCCTGAAATCTCTAAATGGAAATGATTGTTTTATAAATTAAAAGAAAAGCAAGCCAACCCTTGGGGCTCTTATATAAAAAAGTCAGATGAAAGATATAGATAAGAGAACAAAAAAAAAATTAGATGTCCAATAGAAGCAGCAAATCAATGCTTGGACCTTAATGAAAATGATTGGAATAGGAAACTATGTTCAATGAATTCGGAGGATTACTATAAATAGAAAAATATCCAAATTAAGAACAGTTCCAGCTTGATTTTTTTGAGAAGGGTGATAAGACGCACTTGTCACTCTCTTTTGATTTCAAAGGAAATGACTGTTGAATTATGAACGGTATTATTGCAGACCCCGAATCATCGGGGTTCTGCAATAAAATAATACCAGGATTGAACCAGCTAAGGCCACCTTCAGATAGACCGGTCTTCAAATAAAGACTTCGTGGGAATTGACACCAGGAACTGAGCTCTTCTACTGTAAGATATGAATTGAAAATTTTTTAAAAAAAAATTAAGAACTTTCATTAAGATTTGACAAACTAAATCTAATTTTTGAAAATGAACTTTAATCTGACTTAAGATTTCAAAATCAGTTATTGACGTTTAATTTTAAATATTTTGAATTTGAAAATTTAATCATTTCCATTTTTTTTGTTAATATTTAGTGACTAAATTATTTAAATGCATTAAACTTAAGTTGGGTATAGATGACTGCATAGATTCGTTAACGTTTAATTACTTTTTTATTTTCATATTGATTAAAATATATAGATATTCGGTAAATATGATACCTCATGTTGAGTATTTAAAAATGTATTTATTCGAATATCTTTTAAGTTATTGGTGTCAATGTGGCATCTTATGATGAATGCCATTGTGTTTCTTGTAAATTTCCCTCTGCAATTCCATCAATAACTTTGTATTTTAATCATTTATGTTTATTTTAAAGGGATTTTATTTCAAGCTATTTGTTTCATAGTTAGGTCGATGCTGGTGGAGGTATATGTGGGTATTTATATCAATGTAATGTGAAGCATGTTTAGCATACAGGGCAACATGCCCAAGTGAATGCATGACCCAAAGATGTAGTCATTGCGTTGCAATGGACGCAGACATATTTCCTGCACCACTGACCCCTTTTTAGCTCTATGGATGGAGACAATAAGTCAACAGGAAGACCGCTCTCCCTCCAAACATAGCATTTGTTTTTAATTATTTTATATACATGATTCCTTTGCCAGACGGTGCACTTTTTTTTTGTGGAGTAGGTTATTTTCTCTCAAATAATATCACACTGTCAAATGCACATTCCTGTCAGCGTGGTTTTATGCCAGCATCTTCATATTGCATTGGTTGCGATTATATATCTGGAAGCAGGCATTGGTTTGGCTACGAACTTTTAGTCTGAGATTGAATGATTGTTTTAAAAAAGTTTTTTAGCTGAGAAATCTATGTAGCCTATCTATAGCCAACATTCTAAAGTAAAATTTATTAAAATGTCCATCTGTGCGGACTGTTTAAAAATATTATTTTAAAATTTAAAAGTTAATATTAAAATCCAAAAATAATAAATTTTATTCCTCAATTTTATTTATATGTGCGTTAATAAATGTTTTGTGTGTTAATTACTGGCAGTGGCTTATTTCATTTTTTTTTAAATATTAATATACTTCTTTTAATACTATTAAATCGTGCTTTCACACTTCTAACATAAAGCTATAACAACAAATTGATAATTAAATTAAATGGCTGAGCGCTTTCAAGAAGATGTACTTCTCATATTCACAGCCAATTACGATCATCTTTTAAGTAAGTTTTATATTATCTGCTACTCCCTGAGCTAGTGACAAGGGCTAACGGTCTTTAACAGCGCGTATCTGCCTACTATATAAATTTTCCAGGTTCAAATGGCCTGGTGGCGCCCTGTATGGCAGATACGGTAAGACTCAATTGATCATCCGACCGTTATAATATATAATAGTAAATTTTTAAAAAAGTATTCAAATACAATAAAATTTTAAAACATTTCTTTTTTTTTTTTCAAAGTTATATTTTAATAAAATAAGAAGTAATACAGAACTAATAATAATTACAATCCATTTTATTTTTTGTCATTTTTCAAGAATGGTCCCAAATGATTTCCAATAGGTCAGAAACCAAATCCGTACGAGAAGGGTAAATAACCTTCAAATTACCATCTTGATCTTCAATACGAACTTGTTCTACAGTGAGGCTGTTTTCAGATGAGTCGGGACCATTTCCAAGACCCAGCTGGACAACTTTTTCAATCAAACTATCAAGGACTTTTTTGCAGATTCCCAAATTAAATGAACTTGTAACTTCAACAAGAATATCCTTCGAGCTGCAGGAGATCTAAGACATATAATATATATTATAAATTATATAAAGTTTAAATTCATTACACTATTTTCACAATCAGAATTATAACAAAAATTATCAAGAACTGGAACAAACAATAACAATACAAGTTCTTTTAAATAAAAATTAAAAAGTTTTGACATTACTTTATTTTTAAAAACTAATTTTAAATATACAACTTATGGCTTTATATAGAGCAATATTTGATTAAAAATCAACTAGCTTCTTGCAAGATAGGTGTTTGTGATAATCAAATCAGACATCATCTGTTGATTGGGAGATTAATTGAGATCACATTAACATAGTAACGTAGTTTCCATTTAAATGAACTTGTAATGCTTAATTTGATAATAAATGTGAATTTTAGCAGTAATTTAACCAAAGATTTTTTGTATTGGCTTAATGTTAATTGATATTACAGAGCTTAAAATCCGACTCATTTTTAAATAATTGAATACACCATAAATATGTAATTTATTAACATTATTTATTTATGCCCTCTAATAGAAATTTATGGTCTTATATTTGGCAATGTTTGATGAAAAAAATCAACTAACCTCTTGCAAGAGACATGCTAATAGATTACATATTTATGTGTTATTTAATTAATTAATATTAAATATTTATAATATCTATTTGATGGTAAAGTTATTCAAAACTGAGTTTCATTAAAAGCTTTGCATTGTTAATGAACATCAAGCTAATATAAAGATTTTAATAAAATTACAATTAAAATTCACCTCCAAACTTTTATACTTATATATATATATAAGAAAAACTTTTGCTAAGTATTACTCTCCTTCAATAAATGAAAGAATACTATATCTATTATTAATAGTTTTAACAAGGCTGTAAACCTTAGCAATGAGCGTCTGAAAAAATCGTCATTAGGGACAACATTTATGGAGAGATAAAATCTGAATGCATATACCAAAATATTAGTTCATAAGTCAGACTTATATCAAATTATTCCCAAGATGCATTTCTTCTGGACTAGTTTTGTCAGTTATTCCATATATCAAATTCTCTGAAAGGTTTTCATCATCATTCATTATGACCTATCTACAAGTGTTTAAGTCTTCTATAACCTAATCATGATTAAATGCCTTTCAGATAAACACATTTAATGGTACTAATAACTATTTATTAGTCTAGAGATTGTTATATTAATATTATATCAGATATAGATCTTTAAATTAAAAATCAATGTACCTATTATTACATATCTTAATCATACATAGCATTATTTTAACTTCCTTCTTTCTTCACATATGGTTACTACTATATATATATATAATAATATTTGTGAAAAAGTAAATTCCAAATGTGCATATTGTACTAATAATTCATAAACAAAGCAAAGCAAAACTCCATATAGTAGTGCCATCTGTGCTAAACAGAGTAATCAATGGATGCCAGAAAGCTTGTGCATAAAATCCCTATCCAATGCCTACTCATCCAATATCCCCAGACTAGTTTCTGGCTTGTGGCCTTTGTCAGTAAGGAGCTTTGGATCTGAGAGCACTGCATCTAGATCTTAGGATCTAATGCAACCCTCTAGCAACCATCTTTTATCTCTACTTAACTACAAAACCATGAGCATGAAATTGAAAACACAAAAAATATTTTCAATCTAAGCTCAATAGCTTATATAGTCATATGGGTCTGAACTAGATCCTAAGATCTAGATGCAGTGCTCTCAGATCCAAAGCTCCTCACTGACGAAGGCCACAAGCCAGAAACTAGTCTGGGGATATTAGATGAGTAGGCATTGGATAGGGATTTTATGCACAAGCCTTCTGGCGTCCATTGATTACTCTGTTAGTACAGATGGCACTATGGAGTTTTGCTTTTCTTTGTTTATAAACAGTTATGTGCTAGTATTGGAGATGTGATCATGTGATGCTTGCTGGTTTAACTAATAATTCATGACAGATTTACGAGTCATTTTAACAAACTTGCAAAGAACGCCCTCATTGCTAATTTATTAATCAGACAAAAATGGATTTCTTTTATCTAACTTTCATATTGTTACATGGATAATAAATCAATCATTGTTATATGAAATGAAACTATATTAGCAGAATTTTCATATAGACTTAATCAAAACAGTACACAGTTCGAATTAACAAGATGTAAATTCTAGTAATTCTATTAAGCTTATAAATAAATAACGTTTTATTGTTATTTGAAACTATGAAATGATATGATTAAAGCATTAGGAAAATTACCGCTATAAACTCATCAACACTCCTTTAACACTTTAAGCAAATAATTTTATTTATAACAGTTTCGACTGTACTAGCAGTCTTCGTCAGATCTACAACATAAAAAAATTAGATAAATATTATATCAATACAACCAAAATTATTATTCTTCATATTCTCATATAAAATTATAATAAAACAAAATAATATAAAGCAAAAACAACTCAGTCCAAAACCTTTCAACCAAAATTTTCCCATATCTTTTAAAAAAACCCAAAACATAAAAACTAAACTATAAAAAATAATAATAAAAAATTTTTAATAATAAAAATATAAAAATTTCTTTAAAATCATTTTTAAATTATTTTTTAAGATTACAAGCAAATAAATGTATTAAAACAATTCAAATTTTATCATCAAACCATTAAAAACAAAACTCTTAAAACCCATTAAAACATTAATCTAAAAAATTAATACCAAAAATTATCATTTTTATCATAATTACATATATAAGACCAAAAACCCAAAATCAAAAATTAAAATTAAAAAATAAACTTAAAAATAAAAATTAAAAAATCAAAAAAAAAAAACAACAAAATATTAAAAATCAAAAAACAATAAACTAAAATCATTCCCCCCCCCCTTTTTTTTTACACTCTCATTTATACCCTACTTACTTCATTTTATACCTTCATACCATCCCCTCAATTCCCTTCCTCATATATACTCTAATACTCCCTACCATCTTTACTTATTTAACTACCATCTTATAACATTTAATATCAATACAAACTTAACTATTTTACCTTAACTTTCCTTCTACCTTCACCTTTCCTCCATCTTTTTTTATTATTAACCACTTCCCAACTTCCTTTCTTTCCCCATCAACTAGCTCCCCCTATTAACCACTTCTATTACTTAATTACCCTAACTCTTAATTCTTTATTAACCACTTCCCACCTTCCTTTCTTTCCCCATTACCTAGCTCCCTCTATTAACCACTTCTATTACTTAATTACCCTAAATTTTAATTCTTTACCCTATCAAGCTTTACATTTCCCCTCACTTAAATCATTCTAAACTTTTCTACTGTTTAATTTCACACTACCAAAGTCCTAATCCCTTTTTCTCTATTAATACTAGGCCTTATTCTCTTAATTAACAATGATTCTCTTATCTTCCTGTCCCTTCTACAGTTCGCAAAACTAATCATTTTTATACTTTCTTTCTCCAAATCATGCTCTGTCTCCAACATATGCACAAATACTGGTGAACTTTTTTCATACCTATGTTGCCTCAGCCTTGTATATATAGAGTTCTTTGTCTCACCCACATATTTATTTCTAACCCCCTTATCCCTACACTTTTTACACTCTATCATATAAACCCCATTAACATAATTCCTCTCTTTATCTATATATTTATTATCCAAAACCTTCATCAAATTTTTTCTCTTCTTATTCACTATTCTGTATTTCACATCATTTCTATATTTTACATTAAGCTTTTCAATTATACTATTAATTTTCCTAACTATTCTATAATCATGTACTCTTATTCCTATATATTTGTTTTTCCTATCCCTTTTAATTACTCTTCTCTCATTCTCTTCTTCCTTTCTACACTCTCAATATTCCTCTTTATTATCTTTTCTGGATACTCACTATCCCTAAACTCCTTAAATATCATATCTATTTCCTTTTTATAATCTTCTTTATCTCTGCAATAATTATTTGCTCTAAATACTCTTGATGTTATAGAATTAATTTTAAATTGCTTATCTACATCAGACTCCCAATTCACTATATTACCCTTCTCCTTCTTTCTAAACACCCTGTTCTCACTTTACACTTCCCTTTACTATACTCTTTTTTCATCATTATATCCAAATACACCAATTCATTATTCTTTTCCCATTCCATTATGAATCTTAACTTCTTATCCAACTTATTAACCTTATCATAATACTTTTTACTTGTCTTTCAGTCTTATTAAATATCAATAAGAAATCATCTACACAAACATAGATGTAAAGAAAGCAATAGGGTTGGCAGTGGACAAGTATAGGAGGGATAGAGAGAAAGAGGCAGAAATGCCAGTAGAAGAGTTGAAAAATTTAATGAGCTTGTGTTGTAGAGATATTACTTTTCAGTTTAATGGGAGTTATTATAAACAGAAAGAAGGGTTATTGATAGGAGGGGCATTAAGTGGAGTGTTGAGTGATATTTACATGCAAGATATGGAAGAAGCTATGGTGAAGGAGGAAAATGGACCAATTTTAATTAAGAGATATGTAGATGATTTCTTATTGATATTTAATAAGACTGAAAGACAAGTAAAAAAGTATTATGATAAGGTTAATAAGTTGGATAAGAAGTTAAGATTCACAATGAAATGAGAAAAGAATAATGAATTGGTGTATTTGGATATAATGATGAAAAAAGAGTATAGTAAAGGGAAGTGTAAAGTGAGAACAGGGGTGTTTAGAAAGAAGGAGAAGGGTAATATAGTGAATTGGGAGTCTGATGTAGATAAGCAATTTAAAATTAATTCTATAACATCAAGAGTATTTAGAGCAAATAATTATTGCAGAGATAAAGAAGATTATAAAAAGGAAATAGATATGATATTTAAGGAGTTTAGGGATAGTGAGTATCCAGAAAAGATATTAAAGAGGAATATTGAGAGTGTAGAAAGGAAATGTAGAAAGGAAGAAGAGAATGAAAGAAGAGTAATTAAAAGGGATAGGAAAAACAAATATATAGGAATAAGAGTACATGATTATAGAATAGTTACGAAAATTAATAGTATAATTGAAAAGCTTAATGTAAAATATAGAAATGATGTGAAATACAGAATAGTGAATAAGAAGAGAAAAAATTTGATGAAGATTTTGGATAATAAATATATAGATAAAGAGAGGAATTATGTTAATGGGGTTTATATGATAGAGTGTAAAAAGTGTAGGGATAAGGGGGTTAGAAATAAATATGTGGGTGAGACAAAGAACTCTATATATACAAGGCTGAGTTCACCAGTATTTGTGCATATGATGGAGACAGGGCATGATTTGGAGAAGGAAAGTATAAAAATGATTAGTTTTGCAAACAGTAGAAGGGACAGGAAGATAAGAGAATCATTGTTAATTAAGAGAATAAGGCCTAGTATTAATAGAGAAAAAGGGATTAGGACTTTGGTAGTGTGAAATTAAACAGTAGAAAAGTTTAGAATGATTTAAGTGAGGGGAAATATAAAGCTTGATAGAGTAAAGAATTAAAATTTAGGGTAATTAAATAATAGAAGTGGTTAATAGAGGGAGCTAAGTGATGGGGAAAGAAAGGAAGTTGGGAAGTGGTTAATAAAGAATTAAGAGTTAGGGTAATTAAGTAATAGAAGTGGTTAATAGGGGGAGCTAGTTGATAGGGAAAGAAAGGAAGTTGGGAAGTGGTTAATAATAAAAAAAGATGGAGGAAAGGTGAAGGTAGAAGGAAAGTTAAGGTAAAATAGTTAAGTTTGTATTGATATTAAATGTTATAAGATGGTAGTTAAATAAGTAAAGATGGTAGGGAGTATTAGAGTATATATGAGGAAGGGAATTGAGGGGATGGTATGAAGGTATAAAATGAAGTAAGTAGGGTATAAATGAGAGTGTAAAAAAAAGGGGGAAAGAATGATTTTAGTTTATTGTTTTTTGATTTTTAATATTTTGTTGTTTTTTTTTTGATTTTTTTTTTTTTGATTTTTTAATTTTTATTTTTAAGTTTATTTTTTAATTTTAATTTTTGATTTTGGGTTTTTGGTCTTATATATGTAATTATGATAAAAATGATAATTTTTGGTATTAATTTTTTGATTAATGTTTTAATGGGTTTTAAGGGTTTTGTTTTTAATGGTTTGATGATAAAATTTGAATTGTTTTAATACATTTATTTGCTTGTAATCTTAAAAAATAATTTAAAAATGATTTTAAAGAAATTTTTATATTTTTATTATTAAAAATTTTTTATTATTATTTTTTATAGTTTAGTTTTTATGTTTTGGGTTTTTTTAAAAGATATGGGAAAATTTTGGTTGAAAGGTTTTGGACTGAGTTGTTTTTGCTTTATATTATTTTGTTTTATTATAATTTTATATGAGAATATGAAGAATAATAATAATTTGGTTGTATTGATATAATATTTGTCTAATTTTTTTATGTTGTAGATCTGACGAAGACTGCTAGTACAGTCGAAACTGTTAAATAAATAAAATTATTTGCTTAAAGTGTTAAAGGAGTGTTGATGAGTTTATAGTGAAATATAAAAAGAAGCAAAATATAGAGGGAGAAAAAAGAAATGGATAAAAATTACCGCTATTATAAACTATGATTTCTTATAATATCAATAACTGATTTATTCTTCATGTAACAATGCTGAAATTAAGATAAAAGTAATCCATTTTCTATTTGACTAATAAATTAGCATTAACACAAGAGGTGATTTTTACAAGTTTGTTAAAATGGCACTAGTAAATCTGATTTGTGAATTATTATTATAGTATGCACATTTGAAGTTTACTTTTTTATATATATTATTATATATTGTCAGCACTACATATTTTATAGCTAATAATACATCATATGACCAACATTCCATCACCTGATACCAGATTACTTATTGATATACATCATCAAACTCTTCAATGATGAAAATCATAAATTAAAACCTAGTCTAGGGATATTTGCACTGGATAAGGATTTATTAAGCACTACCCTCTGGCATTTATTAATGATTTAAAATTTACACTAGATGGCATAAGATTAGGGGAAAATAAAGAGTTTGCTAATATTATTTAGAGTTATTAAACTCTTGTCTTTTAAATAAATCTTATGTTAAAGATTTGCAGAGGTCCCTACTGTCGTTTGTACAGGCTAAGGTTGTAGCCTTAATATATATTCGGTACTGTTCTATTAGATTGTGTCATCTGTTTGATGGTATTGTTGCTATGCAAAAACAGATAAACAGAGCAAAACTCTCCATACAGTATTGCCACCTGTGCTAAACAGAGTAATCAATGGATGCCAGAAGGCTTGTGCATAAAATCCCTATCTAATGCCTACTCATCCAATATGCCCAGACTAGTTTCTGGCTTGCGGCCTTCATCAGTGAGGAGCTTTGGATCTGAGAGCACTGCATCTAGATCTTAGGATCTAATGCAATCATGTGATGCTTAATGGTTTAACACCAATCCTGCCTAATAGGATAGTGGTGGCTATGGTTGTAAAAGAGCCAAAGACACCAAAATGTATGGGTGCTGAACTGAGTTCAGACCCATATGACTATTTAAGCTATTGAGCTTAGATTGAAAATATTTTTTGTGTTTTCAAATTTCATTCTCATAGTTTAGTAGTTAAGCTGAGATAAAAGGTGGTTGCTAGAGGGTTGCATTAGATCCTAAGATCTAGATGCAGTGCTATCAGATCCAAAGCTCCTCACTGACGAAGGCCGCAAGCCAGAAACTAGTCTGGGGATATTGGATGAGTAGGCATTAGATAGGGATTTTATGCACAAGCCTTCTGGCATCCATTGATTACTCTGTTTATCACAGGTGGCAATACTGTATGGAGAGTTTTGCTCTGTTTATCAACAATTAATGTGCTAGTATAGGAAATGTGATCATGTGATGCTTAATGGTTTAATAATTCCCATACTTAAGAGCATATAGAGGAATTTAAAATAATGTCACAGGTTTGGGATTTAATAATAATCATAGATATATTAATATTTAACTGAATTTAGAATCTATATTTGGATTAATATAATTAATATATAGTTATTAATAATACTGATACATTTATTGAAAAATGGGTGCTACTCATTAAATAGGCACTGTACATCGCTTGGTGGCACTGCTTCTGTGCAAAAATAGAAGTTTTCTGGTGTACAAATTCAGGTATGAGTAATAAGTGAGTAATAATCTGAAACTAAAATAATTAATTCAGAATAATTGAATTTTCTGAATAGTTGATGGTCAGTCTTACAGGGCAAATTATTCTCTTTCATTAGAAAATTCTGATTTTGTGGTGGCTTTGTTTACATATATACCTGCCATGATAAATCGGAAAAATTTTCATTTCTTATGCAGTCTTAGAATTTTTATTGGAGACTGTTAAATCATGCCAATTCAGTTAGCCATCTCATCAACATCATTGTTACCAGTACTGGTTGGTAAATAGGAATATAGTTATTAGTTGAAAGATCACAAGTCAATATGAATTGGTCATACGATTATTGATGAAATATAAAACCAAAAAGTATGATTGTAATATGATGTGGCTTTAACTATTATTAGTTAAATGTTAAAATCCCGTAAGAACTGAATTCATGATTTATCTTTCTCTATAAAAGAATACGCACTGAAAGCATTCAGTCCATGAATATTCTCTTGTGACCTGGGCCCCACAAGCCTCAATTCTTTAATAACAGTTGATGCTGTTTATAATATTACTTTAAGAGTATGTGTTTACTTGACTGGTCAATCATGACTCTGACATATGTTCACAAGATATTACCAAACATAGATCTCATAATTATTGTAGCATATGAACGCCATATAGACTTGACAGAAAACTGAACCAGAAACATTTTCTCACCAGAGTCATTCTACCTCTTTAGCCAAATTCTTGTCACCTGAAATAAGATAATTTAACATTAATTAATTATTTACTAACCTATTACTTTGAAAATTAGAAATGTTAATTAGTCCATAAAAAAATATATCATCAGAAACTATTGACTTGGCAAACGTGGTTTTATACAATGCTTTCTTCACTATCTTTAAATTTCTCTATTCCTTACAAGAAAGCCGAGAGAATGAGCTTCACATCATTCGTACATAGTTTACGGATAAATAAAAAATAATCAAATGGTTTATTGCATAGAAGTTAATAAGAAATTTGAACCCCAGATATGGCAGAGCCTAGATCCATGGACTTTGAGCTCCAGAGTCTATCACTCTATCACTGCACCAAACTATGTAGGACATTCTATGGGTCTAGTCTTTCTATTTGAATCATCTCATACAATACCAGAAATTAATATTCTTAGTTTCAGATTGTTATTCCTTTTACATGAATGCAAAATGATTATAATTTCCTCTTTAACAAGTACTTTCTCAATAAAATCTCCCTTTCATTCATTTTTCTGATTTTTTGTCTAATTCTTCAATGGAAACTTTTGCCACCCATTTACATTCTCTAAAATATCAAAATTCTCTTCACTAAATGTTTTGTCATCATTCATGTTTTCACATCATATAATGGAATAATAACTACGCAAAAGTCTGATATATCCAGTTTGGTTTACAATATAACACCTTTGCTTTTCCAAATCCTATCCAATTAAAAATATCCAGAGGAAAAACATTTCCTTCTGATAATCAAAATCACTAGTGATATTTCTTTCACAATATACTAAACTTTCCACAGCGTCTAGTTTCATCAATTTTTCTTTCTTTTTCTCTTCCCCAAAAACCATGATTTGGTTTTACTCATATTTATGTATAACCTACATCTTTTTTGTTTCCTCATTTAAATCTCTATTGTGAAATACTATATCGTCTGCATATTTTTAATTAATTATTCATATTCTATCTATTTACTGATATATCTTTGCATTTTGATTTTATCCATTCCTCTTTCCAAATGTATGATGAACATGCTTGATGAGATTCAATCTCCTTGTCTTGCATCTTTTTCATTCTCAAACTAGTTCCCGATTTTTCCAATACATTTTCACAGCTATTTTTGAATTATCATAAATATTCTGTCTAAAATTAATTAGTTTATTAGTACTAATAGCACTTATCTAATTCTGTTTCATTTGTCCGAGAACTATTTTTTTAAAAATTAACAGATTAGTCAGACATTTGAAATAGTACACTTAAACATAAAATATCTAAGAAAGATCTTAAAATCAGAGATCAATTCTATGTACTCATCCATTACTTTCTTCCATGCCTCTGAAAATTATTTGTCCCTAGCATAACTTGTTTCTTTACCTTATCTGTAACATCCCTAATTCTAGCTCCAGGCAAACATATTCTTAAAAAATTGTTTCTATTTTGCCTTGCAATTACATCTCCACATCCTCTAATTAGCAAATCTCCTATTACTACTGACTCATAATTTACTTTCCCTACTTCATCCCCTAACATTCTCTTCCATCTTCTGAACTTCCTTATTTACTTCTTCCTTATCATTTCTATTCAATAATTCCTTTATCTGCTCACACTCCATCCCTAACAATTTTAATTTTGCTTATACATCCTTTACCTCTTCCTCTATCTTACTTATTTTTTGGCTAACCATCTCCATTGCATTACTTATTTTGTCATCCATATTTCTTGTCACTTCACAAAAACCATACTCTATTCTATCTTCTTCAATGAGTACATTTACACGCCATCTATTATTTGATTATGAAAGTAAGATATTTTATATAATAGCCAAATTCTAAATTGTGAACAATGGCAATATGTTTATAGGATCAGTACTGACTTCAAGAAATACAATCTTCCCATTTTATCAGCTGTGCCAACAATTTATTTTCACAATGAGGTAATAAAGGGCACTTATATGCAATCATTCACGATATCATGTAAAGAATATATAAACAACCAATTAAATACTTGGGATAACTATAAAACAATTAAATGATTTCATAACCATTTTATACAACCTGTAAATCATATTGTCATGATATCCTTAATGATTTGGTTTTACCAATGTCACTAAATGAATGTGATAACTATGAATTTGGAATTTAAAGGATTCCAGTAAGAATAAATGCATCATTAAATAAATTTTCTTTTTCATTGAATTAACTATCAGATATCAAAACTGAATGTATTCATGGGATGATGGCACTACAGCTGTCGGGCAAGACTAACTTCTTTTATGAAAAGAATTATATACATTTCTGTCACAAAGTGCTCTTTATTATAATTCTTTTCTTCATTAGCAATATTGACTTTGTGAGAGTGGAAAGAAAAACTTAAATCATATCGTATATGAAAAATACATTACTACTGGGACTGTATGAGATTGATCTTTAATCTGTCGTACTGACAAGTACATCGAGTTACTTCCGCCTGTAAATTAGTCCCGTTTTACTCAATAATCTGATGGGTAAATGGCATTGCTGTATTCAAGTTATTTATCAGTTTGTTTCGTATATGAAATAACCAGAAATCAATATTAAATTTGTCTGAGGACTGAGATTATAAGATGGAAAAATTTATGGTTTATCATTATTCTTAATTTCAGAACTTCAACTGATCAAATTTGATCATTTTCAAGATTTCTAATGAAAGATTAGTCCAAAACTTATAGTGTTAAACACATTAAATGTTATTTTAAGAGATAGTAAAAATAGACAAATCAAACCGACTAACTTACTTTGCTTTGGTCAGAATTGGTGATTGGAGGAAAAGATATTACACATCCACTAAAATCCAATAAGCAAGGATAAACAAGTTTATCATTCAAAAGATACAAATATCTGCAAAGAAATAAAATATAGTTTAACAATAATAAAAAAAAATGAAGTATCTCTTAATAAAAATTCAGTCAGCAATTTATAATTAAACAAAACTTAATCATATTAAGATATAATTATTTACTTTTACAGATTAACTATATTATATAATTATATTTTTTTCTACACTGTACTATTTTTATTGGTATATTCCTTAACTTGTCTATATATCAACCATACAACAGCACACAGTGAGACCACCATCCCTCACTATGCATACATTTTGTGAACCACGAACACTTCTCAGATGAGCTAGAAGTATTAAACAGCTGAATCTCTATGTCCATCTTCACAGTTTGATGATTTTCATTACTTCACTCTAACAATTTTTTAAAATTCCTATTGTAAAATTCCTCATAATTTACATTATAAAAACTATTCTGTTAAGAAGTCTTTCATAATTAATGAATAAAAAATAGTGGAATTTTGCTATTAATAAAAGTAATTCCTATATATATAAAACATTATACTTCTAAACACTTTTGAAACTTTCTGAATCACCTTACATTTAAAAAATTAATTTAAACATCATAAAACCTTTTATTTTTATCAATGGCAAAATACGACTTTAAAAAATGAAAGACAGACCTTAATATTTACTGATGAGAACTTTTAAAAATCTTTTTTTTTTGGTAAGATATTAATCTCAATTTTATCTTTTCTATTCCTCACTTGATAACTCTTAATTATTGATTAAGAGATAATTAATAGTACAACTTTTTAAATCTAATTCATTTTACTCTTATTAGGTATATTTCAACTGCAATATAAGATCATTTTCTATTTAAGTGACAGTTACCATAATGTTACCATGTATAATGACTGCTTTCTTTAGTTTTTGTTAATCATTACAGAAGTATTAACTACTCTATGTGATCTTATAGGATATCATATCCCTCCACCAGTAGTTTCCATCTTAACTGTAGCTTTCTTATGTTTCCAACCTCCAAAGAAATTCCAGTTCATAATGTTGTACTGAAGGTGACAGTTTGAAATAACTAAAACATTTAATTGGATTACGTTTGAAAAATGTTAATAACTATGTACTTCGAATAATAAATGGCAAGCCTGTTAAGTTGTTCTGTTTCATTATCTCTTTGGCAAAAGGAGGAAGGAGCTGCTGGAGAGACTTTTGCCCTAAAATGGGTTATTTAAGGTTGTTTTATCTTTTACTGAGAATCTGTAATCTATTCTATTTACATTCTATTTTAGAGCCAGCTATTTTAAGTTTGATTTATCAATACACTCTAAAGTAATAGACTGAATTATTGCATATTATACATAATTGAGAAAGTATTGGAATACTTTGTTTAATATATGTAATAAAATTATGTGAGTGTGCTAGTTTCATGCAGATTAAGATAGTAAAATACAATAATAATAGACCTAGAAGAACATTAAATGAAACATATTACCATACTTTTATCAATTGTTTAACATATAAAGAAACAGATTTGCAAAATATTATGACATAATGCCATTTTAGTGCAAGAAATCAGTAAAATACAATTAGTTGTTTTGAGTAATATTTACTGGATATTCATTCTCCAATTTGATTAAAAAACTCATCATTAAATTCTTAAAGATTGCTCCAACATAGTAGATCTATGCTAAATACTTTGCAATTCTTCTAGAATCATTCCAGAAACCTGATCCCACTAATCTACTACGAGTGCTATATAACAGGGATGGCCAACTTTTGTGTTCATAAGACCTACTTTTTATTTTTAAAATGTGTCGTGATCGACGTTGTCATAGGCAATCGACTTGTTGTCATAAGTGTAGTCTAAGTGGAGGGAAGTGTGAAATACATACTATTTTTCTATATCTACCTAATAAAAAAATAACAATTATTTAACGGGCCAAAAAACTCATGTCCGGGGGGATTAAAACAACATGAGTAATTATTAATAATATTTATTAATTCAAACTAGCTACATTAAATCAAGATTAAAAATATTATTTTCAATAATCAAATGGCTTAGTGGACTTCACCTATCTAGAATTGAAAAAAAATTTAGAACAAAAACAAAAATAACAAAAAAACTAGACAATCTTCACTTAATTTGTTTCACTCGTTACCTGACAGCTCTTGCCAGATTGGCCTCGTGATCGACCAGTGGATCACGATCAACTTGTTGGACACCCCTGCTACATAGCCTGACATCTTTTCCAATTTTTTCTCAAAATAAATTCTTTGAGATCTGTGTATTTCAAATGAAAGCTACCAAAGTGCAGAACTTTTATTAACACTGATAATAAGTATGCAGCAATAACTATAATGAGAATAAAAGAAGAAGAAAAAGATGCAGAGATACTAGGGCTGCATTAATATTTCATTTAATCTTTATACAAAACCAAATAGTCTGTGCAGTGATGATCTCTATTTTCACTCGTGTTATTTGATTGAGTATATAACGATGTTTGATGATTTTCATATTTAACCGTAAGTCCAGAATTTAGGCCTTCTAATTTCTCTCCTTTAAAAGTATTGCTAAAATATATTTTGATTTATATGATAATGTTCAAGTTTTTATTTAATCAAAAAAATCATATGAACAGTGTTAGGATTTCAATTATTCAAATGGCAGGTTGAAGTGTAGCAACTTCATTCAAGTGACCCAACTGAGATTCTTTTTTTATTTTCTAATATTAAAACACAAATTAGTCAATGCAGTTGATAATTTTGACTGTACAGTATATCAGTTTTCCTCAGAGTTATTAATCCACAAAACATATAAGTACCACTGTTATTAAACTATTATATACCTATAAAATCAATTATCTATACACATTATACCAACTATTAACATTATATCTAATTATTGTAATTTAAATGTGATTTTATACATATCTAAATGACAATTTTAACTGTATGGATAGTCTTCCTCACCTGTAAATCTACTATACATATAAATACCACAATTATCAAATATAATATACGCCTTATCCTGAGAGTAATTATTATCTCATTACTAATCAGAAGAGCACAGGTAACTTTAAATAAATTCAAGCACAAGTTAAAATAACAAAACAAATTTATTCAATGCCAAATAACAAAATAGAAAAGAATAAAGAGTAAATAATAATTAAAAATTTCATAAGAAATGTTTAAAGCCTATAGATAAGTCTCTACTTGTATGTGTCAATTTCTATATATACACAGTAGATAATTATAATCCATTGCATTACGTTCTGAAATGAAAATAGTTCGTCACACACCAATTCCGATATAACTGCAATATCTAAATTTATATCTTATTAGCAAAGATCCTAAAATTAGGCAATTATTATATCAACAGTATTCAGACTATCCACTGATTTTTAGTTTACAAACCATACAATTATTATGCTTCCCTCCACACACAACTAGCTCTTAGCAGGAGTTTTTTATAGGCCCATTTTGACATACTTATTTCTCATGAGCATAAATGACTCTTGATATACATTTAAATATATAATAGGCATAAGTAGATTTTCTAGAGTAGCATAATAAAAAGAAAATATTTTTTTTATATACTGTCTGCATATATTTTCATGATTAAGAAATAAACTTTATTTATATTCTTTTATATGCAATACAGTCCACTTCTCCTCTCCACTCTAGAAATGATGCTCTTGTTCGTATACATAATTGTCTAATTTAGCAAGTTTTCTGTATACCCATGCTCTTCTCACGAAAAGTCTTTCTTCCTTTTCTTGTGAAGTTATAATCTTTCCTTATTGTTGAAGCCCTCTTGAAGTAATATGATTTTCCACTGGTTCAATAGTTTGATTCTAGATTGGACATTTTTTCCAGCAACCTATTTCCACAGTTTGCTCCTCCTTCGCAAGAAAATTTTCATCATTTGCTGATTTAAGACAAATATTATCTACATCTGCTATCCCACTTTCATGATGCCAAAAATGATTTATATGTCTCTTAAACTTCTTTCTATTATCCAATTTTTATTAATCTGATTTGCTTGGATAACATTTTCTATAGTTCTCCTCATGGCCATTTACTTTTTAAAGTGTCACATATCCAAAAGTTTTCTCCAACTTTAAAATTTTCACAATCCATGAGTCATTTAAGTTGATAACAATTTTTATAGATGAGTATGGAATTTTCTGTGGATTAACAATTCAACCAGTGTTTTATTAGTAGCTGTATATGGACTAAAGTGCTGAGAAAACATTCCATCTAATAATGCTTCCATAGATTTTATTCAATGTAGAGTTTAAGTGAACTGCTTTCTTGGCAAGACGATTGATTTTCTAATGGTATGGTAATATAAGCATCTGGCATCTTCCTTTATCTGTTAGAAAAATTCTTAAATTGCAGAAAGCCAGTTCTGTTGTCCACCGCAATAGTCTTGGGAAAACTATGATTTGCAAAGAGTTTAAGTGCTCTAATGGTGTTTTCTGCACTAATGTCATTGATTTTATATTCTGTCCACTGTGAATATGAGTCCATGACTATTAAGAATATATACCCATTTATTAGTCCAGCATGTTTTGGATGAAGATGCTTCCAAGGTTGAGTGAATTTAGATCAAAAGTCCAGATTTTTGGGTCGGAAATTAGAAAATTATTAACGCTGTATACAATTCTTCATCATTTGTTCAATTTCTACCGAACGTTTTACTGAGCCAAATCTTTCATATAAATAACAATTGGATAACCTTGATGAAGAGAAGTGTAGACTTTTAACTTCCTGTAGGAAAGAAAATATGATCGGTCATCAATACGCAGCAATTACAAATGGATAAGCTCTCTCACTCATTCCAGATAGGCTTAACAACTTTGTTGGAACATGTATCCAGCCAATTTTGCTTAATCCACTTCATTAACATTGCATAGCCCATCTTCTCTTGTCTATTTAACTATTATTGAACAGTTTATCAATTTAGAATTAATGGAATCAATATTATCGATCTCTATCAACTTTTGTTGATATTCATTAGCATCAGTCAAACATGATAAAGTATTTGCATGGTTAATCTGCTTTCCATACTTAAATAACAGTTTAGCATATTTATCCAGAGTAACATATGTTGGCTTGTATGTTCTGGAATTTTTTTATCATTGTCAAATATTTCCAGTAGTAGATGATGATCATACACATTTGAAATTTACATCCATGAATATATTGATGGAATTTCCTCAAGTCAAAAATTATATCTAAAGCTTTGTTGAGTTGACTGTAACATTTTGTCAGTTGCCAACAATGTGCTCAAGGCATATACTATAGAACATTTTCCTCCATAGTAGCGATGGGAAATCACGCCACCAAGTCCACATTTTGATGTGTCCATTATAATTATCATGTCCAGATTGCACTGATAATGTATGAAGAGTTGATTTGACATAAGTAGTTCTTTAACTTTCTGGAAGACAATATCCTGTTCTTCAGATCATTTCCATTGTCACTTTTAATAATTTATATAAAGGTGATAACATATCAGACTTTCCTTTAAGAAAACTCTGATAAAAGTTCAATAGACTTTAAAATGCCTATAAATCTTTTATATTCTAAGGTTGCTCATCATTTTTTTATTGTTTTTACTTTATCTGGGTTAGGACATTTTACGTTTTTATTAATTACACAACCGAGAAACTTTATCTCCAACATCAACCATATACATTTAGCAGTATTTAGCTTCACTCCTATTTTCTCCAATTTGAAATAGACTTTATCTATACATATTGCCAGTTCACGCTTAAATTCACGGTAATCAGTATAACTTCTAACTATGATGTGATGCCTTCCATTCCATGAAATAAATTATTCATTTTAATTTGAACAATATTAGGTACAATTATAATGCCATATGGCAACTTATAACATTTGCAAAGTGCCAAATCATAGTAAGAGTTAATAATTATGCCATTCTATCAGTGACAGAGATTTGGTGAAAAGTGAACTTAAATCTATATTTGCAAAAAATGAAACTTTTTATAACAATGCTAGTAATTCCTGTATGCTGGAAATAGGATAGACTCCTTTATTAATAAAATTAAATAGAATATCATGATAATCTTTTTGTAGGTGAAGATTTCCATCCGGGATCATAATAACTACTAATAATGTATCCCAGGGCAAATCATCTACCGGTGTTAATATACCTTTGTGAACCATCCTGTTGAGTGTTTTTCACTTTCTCCTTTAATGCGAATGGAACTTTACATGGCTTGCATACAATTAGGTAATGTTCATAGGTCATGTCAATAACTCTGCTGATCCTCACATGAACTGCCAAGAGTATTTTTCCTAACTACCACTTCCACTCTCTTAATAATGTTTATGTAGATTCCCAAAGAATGAAACCAATTTCTCCCTAGTTAATGGACTAAAATCTTTATTGACAATATCCAGTGGTAAAAATTTACCTTTAGAATTTAATTTCACGGGTACAGTCACTTTTCCATATATTTCTATCTTATTTCCATTTACCTCCATAATGATAACATCAGTTTTCATAATGATATATTCTTCTTATATCTACCACTAATTTTCATCCAGTCTTTATATGATAATAATGACAAACCCGCTGCACAATCAAATTCCATAATAATTTTCTTTTTCGAATATATTCACATCCATCAGAATATGGTCATTATTCATATTATTTAATTTCTTTATACTATATTTTCTTATTAATCTCCCTCCCCAAGATTTATAGTCCAGCATTATTTGTTTTATCACTCCTGTCTTTATTGCAACAGACCCATGTGATATGTCCTGTTGTTTTACAAATATTGCATTTTTCACTTCTAAATTTGCATTTTTATTAAAATGGCCATTTGTGCCATAGCTAAACAATATCAAAACATTTTTGTACTCCGAAGTCCAGTCTATCTGTATCTGATTTTTTTGGATATTTATCTATTTGTTTAGAGAGTAGAAATTCCAAAGTGTCATCTAATATAGTTGTCCAGTCTATCTGTATCTGTTTTCTTCGAATACTTATCTATTTATTTAGAAAATAGAAATTTCGAAGTATCATCAATATAGTTTTTTGTGTGATGCACTTTTTTATTGCATGTTTATAAGTAAGGTCTGGTTCACTTAATAATATTTTTCTAAAGTTATTGTCTATCCTTCCATATAATAGTTGGTCAAATAACCCATCTCTATGCCATAATCACACTTTGCTAATGTATTCAATGTTATATCACAATCCTGATATTCTCACAGAGTAGTTGATTTTATTTCTCAATCTTAATCATGCCACACATTTAATCATCACAGATATGAAATAAATGTTTAATTTTACCTTCAACTCTTAATATGGAACTTCTTCAGGGATCCTAGGATCGCAGAGTTGATTTGTCAGTTGCAATACATCTTTTCCCGCAAATCCCATAAGCTTAGATACTTTCATTTTTTTGACCTCTATTTTATTTAACATACACCTTTCAATATGGTCCGTATAACTCTTCCATGAAGCAGCACTATTTATTATTAATTGATTGTGGTAATGAGTAAATGATAATGACAAGGCTCATTACTATAAAAGAATGAGATGTATAGAATGTCCTATCGTGATATAAAATGAAAATGTTTTATTGTTCCAAGAACAGCTTTACAAATACTGTGACTAATGAAAAAATAATCAGACTTAATGCAAAATATTATTCAATACCATAACCCTAACATTCTAACTTCTAATGCTATGCATTATTTTACAAGTTAATTAACAAATATATTCATTGTATGAATTTTTATATAAAAACTGTTTATACTTACTAATATATATTTTATTTTAGTCAAACCTATACAGTTTAGAATGTTTCCTTGACAGTAAAATGTGAAACAAACAGATCTACATAATGGCAATAAAATGCTTTATAAGTAGTTAATACCTTCTCCTTTACAATCATTTATAACAAATTATTTTAATTCATATGATTTTGCAGTGTTATCCATATTGAAAACACAAATGTTGCTGCTTCCGTAACATTTTTCCTGTTTGCTAGACAAACTATTTGCACATAGACTTCCATCAACTCCATGTAGATTTATATTAACAGTATTTAACTATGTTTCATTGGATATTTTCCCATTGTCGACTGTGCCATTCTGCTATGTCCTGAAGGTATTATTATCTCAATACCCGTTGGAAGAGCATAGGCACCATTAAATAAATTCGAGCACTAGTTAAATAACAAACAAATTTATTTAATGTTAAATAACAAAATAGAAAAAGAATAAAGAGTAAATAACAATTAGAAATTGCATTAGAAATTTCTAAAATCTATATATAAGTTTCTACTTATGTGGGTCAATTTCTACACACATACAGTAGATAATTATAATCATTGTATATATATCTGAAATGAAGACAATTTGTCTAGCACCAATTCTGATATAAGAGCAATACATTAGTGAAGATTCTAAACTTTGGCAGTTATTATATCAACAGTATTCATGCTATCCACTGTTCTTTAATATACGTATCATATTCGCAATTATTACACTTCCACCCACACACACAGATAGTCCTTAGCAGGATTTTTTTTAATATGAGTTCATTTTTGCATAATTATTTCTCATTAGCGTAACTGACTTTTAATATATATTTAAATAATTAGCATATGTAAATTTTCTAGAGTACCATAAAAATTAGATATTTTATTCATATATTGTCAGCATATATTTACACGATTAAATAATAAACTTTATTCACATTTGCTATATACAATAAACACATAGACAATCTAATATAGGTAAAGGTTTACTATAGCGGCTTCTTTGAAGCCGCTATATATATGTCTGCCTCTATTGTTTAAAATTTAAACTAAATTGTTTGAAAATCTTACGTACAAATAAATTAAAATTTAATCAAATGTAAAAGATAATAAAAAAAAACATTAACCTTTTTAAAGAATTTGAATGTTGGATTAATTACACGACATTAATTAAAAAAATTACTTTTAATTTCTTTGAAAGTTAAGAATTTAAAGTGTCTACAATGTAAGAGTTTAAACTCTACATTTATAGCACATGTTGCAAAAAAAAAAAACCCTCTGTGTTCAGCAGCGCGAATTACACGCACACGTGTACACTTTTATAGTTTGAAAAAATGGCTGCTACATGCTTAGTTTAAATTCTTAACTTTCAAAGAAATTAAAAGTAATTCTTTTAATTAATGTCGTGCAATTAATCCAACATTCAAATTCTTTAAAAAGGTTAATGTTTTTTTTTATTATCTTTTACATTTGATTAAATTTTAATTTGTTTGTACGTAAGATTTTCAAACAATTTAGTTTAAATTTTAAACAATAGAGGGCAGACATATATATATATAGCGGCTTCTTTGAAGCCGCTATAGTAAACCTTTATCCTAATATATATATATACAAAATAAACTGTCCATACACAGTATATCAATTATATGTAAAATATTAAATATTACTAATTTTAACAGCATTAAATTAATTTTTACTACTGCTCGAGTATGTAATGTTTCTGATTATAATCATATCACAGAAGCCTCTCATTCCAATATGTTACTCAGAACAATTTTGCAGGCAGACTCATAAAGAATCATTTTAATAAACTTGCAACTACAATTTTACTTTTCATTTATCAATGCCCATTCATTCAGTATGACAAAAGGAGAACTCCTCTTTCATCTGACCTCCAATTATATATATTAACGCTGATATCTGAAAACACTGAAACTTATTACTAGTTGCAATCTTTGTTCAAAAATTAATCAAGTCAGTTTACCATTTCATATATTATTTTAAATTAAATATTACTAATTTCAATAATTTTTGCTACTACTCGAATCTGTAGCATTTATGATTATAATCCTATCACAAGACACTTTCGTTTCAAATACGTTACAACATATATGGTTGGAGATCAGATAAAAGAGGAATTCACCTTTGTCAGATTGAATGAATGGGCATTGATAAATGAAAAATAGGATTGTATTTTCAAGTTCATTAAAATGACTCGTTATGAGCTGCCTGCAATATAGTTTTGACTAATGTATTTGGAATGAGTATTCGGAGATATGATTATAATCATAAACATTGCATATTCAAACAGTAGTAAAAGCTATTTACATGCTATTGAAATTAGTAAAATAATATATGAAATGTTAAGTTGGCTTGATTAATTTGTGAACTAAGATTGCCACTAATAATAAGTTTCAGCATTTTCAGATATCAATATTGATTTATTTATAATATATATGGCTGGAAATCAGATAAAGACAAATTACCCTTTTGTCAGACTGAATGAACTGAAAAGTAAAATTGTATTTGCAAGTTTATTAAAATAAGTCTGCCTTCAAAATAGATCTGAGTAATGTATTTGGAACGAGAGTGTTTTGTGACAAGTTTATAAAATATTAAATCTAATATAATTCAAATGTTTTTTATATTAACTTATTATTTATACTATTTTATTTATGCTTAAATATTCAATTTTAATTATGTTTAATTTTAAATTTAATTTATTATTAATGCTTTATAAACAATTTGTATCTTATACATATATGCCTCTTTCATAAATTTAAAACATTATTTATAAAAATACTACTTTTGAAATACTATTACAACTACCACTAAAATTTATTTTATATCAACGAAATTGTGATAATAATAATATATCTATTTTATAATATATCATTTTAGTTATTAAATTTTTTTTTTTCATCTTTTACCTTTCTACATATTAAAATTAAAAACTAAAAAAGTTGGAGCGTTTAAATTTTTCTTTAACTATCACGCCCTCTATATTTATTTTTGTAAACAGATCTTGCTCCATCTGGAAACTTAGTTTTTGGTTCCATTTTTCTATTACTATATTAAAATGCACAGAAAAACACAGATTACTACTCAGAGTTCCCAGATATCCACCCAACACAGACTTTAACTTCACTTAATTCATTCATCAGATAAGAAGTGATTTATTTAAAGTAATATAATCATAATGTGAAAGTTATTCAATGTTTGTAAAAGCCTATCTATAGAATGTAAAATCAGTATAATAACAGTTTACAAGAGAAATATCACTTGGCATTAAAAAATTGCATAATATATTTATTTAAACATAAAATTGTAAATAGAATGCAAAAATATTTATCACTGGTTTCTATAAACATCAGCAATAAATTTATTTTATTTGTCCTATGCTTAAGTGCTATATTTCTGTCTGACCCTAGAATAAATTAACTCATTCTGAATAATAAAGCCTTACATGGTTTAGTGTAGGAGTAGAGTAGGTTCAGTATGTCTACAGATACATGTCCGTCACTTCTGGTGCTCAAATGTCATGCAATCTCCTTTACTAATGATGAACATTATACAAACATCAAATTATGGTACTATAAATGTATGTTAAATTGTTTTCCAACTACCTAGGCTATTATAACCAAATGATAATATTTGATCATCAGTAATAGTATTCCATACTTGTTTATTCGGGCTTATTTAATTTATTCTAATATTTCAATTAATAGAACTTTTATCATAAACTTTAATGACCCCTGATATACTTGCAAAGAAATGGAAGCCTGTCTTTCATAAATACAACCACATCAGAATATATTTATAATTCTAGTTAAACAAAAACACACATACAATCATACATACATTGGAACAGATTACTGTTACCTTAATAATATAATTGCTACAAATATATTCCTAACAGTACATTATACTCTTCCTTAGCTTCATTTCCATACCATTATTATTTTCTAATTCAGCCAATCATTTGCTCCAGTTAGACTTTTCTCAATTACTCCTTTACACTAAATAATATGATCCCAATACTGATATCCACCTGGAGATAGATGATATCTCAAAACTCATAATTTTAAACCACCGATTGAACTCAGGCAAATCTCCATCCAGTCATTAGTTCAACAACTCCACAAAGAGGTCATTGTTTTGCTAAGCTAGACCAAGACTATCATCTTTCAATCTCAATATTAAATGACACTACTGATTAATGTTTTCCCTGCTTACACATAACATAAGCTTTTGGCAGCAGTTCCTTTCTTACTGCTCGAGTCATCTACAGTAAGCTTGGGTAATCAATGGCCACTAGACATTAAAGACATAAGATCCAAAATCCTTATGAAGGAAAGCTTACAAACCAGAAACAAGTCTAGGAATGTAAATACAATAGCACAACTATCAAATGTCCATATATAATTTAAGCTTTCAATAGATGGCACTAGAGTAGAATGAAAATAATCATTCCGAAAGTCAAAAAAAAAAAAAGAATAATTTAGCTAATCTTCAGGTTAGATGAAGGTAAACTAGAAATTAGATAGAGACTAACAGGTTGTTGCCAGTGCAATAGCAGCATTATTAACTACATATGTAAACAGAAAATTTTTATGAGGACTTGATGCAAATAAAATCCTAATTAATAACTTGAAATTAAATTTATAGTACATCCAGAACAATAATTCCTAATCTATAGCATGAGCATTATTTTGGATGAAGATGAAAAACTTGGAAAGAACTTTGAAGATAAATCCAATAAACAGCAATTCTATAAACTAGATTTACAGATCTGAAAAAACTAATTAATCTCTGAATCCTTCTCTCTCCTCATACTTAGCCCAAATTCTCAACATTACCCAGGATGTTGTTCTCCAGCAGTTTTACAAACTTAAACCCACAACACTAATATCTGATCTCTCCCAGCCTATTAAAAACAATTATCACATACTCCTCACCTTAGACTAAATAATCTCTTAAATTATGAAGCTCTAGAAAAAGTTACCTGTCAAACACTGATTAATAAATTATATTCTCATTTTAAAAAAAGCATCACCATCCCTTGTAGACTGTGGGAGGAATAAAATAACATTTATACTTATTTTTTTGTTTTCTGTATCTAAAGTGAATAAAATGTCTTGCCTGAAAAGCAAGAATTACAAATGCTAGAGAAGATTTAAATCCATGGTGAACATCATTATAACAAAAATTAATCATCAAAAAAAATACAATATAGTTAATCAAATTATTAAAATAAGTAATGTCCAATGCAGTTTAGCACAATTGTAGAGCAGTTGAATCAGAAATTAAAGATCCATGGATTGAAGTTCAAGTTTATCATTTTCAGTGCTTAAACATCATATGACTTCCGGATTTAAACCAATGATTACTGATTAGAGTGAGATTATTAAATTAGAAAGCAGTTGTTAGTAATGAAACAATGTCTGAGACTCTTTCTACTTAAAGATATACACAATAAAATATCATAACAATTCTATTTATAGAATTTTTTGTTGCGTCCTTCATTACAATGTTGGCATCATTTAAAAAAAAAAAAATTCTAAATTCATGTGACAATCTTTCTAAGCATATATCTTGTCAGTAGTTTGTGATATTATTATCTGATTGATAGAAAATATCTTACTTACAAAATTATATTTCCAAGTAAAAACCCTACTATCCCTTTTTCCCATTCATATGAAACTTTATTAAAAATAATTTTCAAAAATTTACTTGTAAACTCCTGTATACACATTCCGTTTTTTTTCCTTCCTCACAGTTTCAGCTTCCTGGCGTAATTCTTCCATAAGCTCACTTGAAGTTACTTCCTTTTTTCGACCTAATGGCAGAAGCTAAAAAAATGATTAACAAAAATAAGCTTTAAAATAATAAAAAATAAAATTAGTAAGATGAATCATTAAATAGCATCTATGTGTGTGTGTCTTTGTGTTTCCTGAAGATTTGTAAAGATGGTATTTTAGTTGTATTTTTATAATGGATGTCTTTAGAAAAATTTAACTTTATTTAAATATTCCAAATACATTCAACTGTTAGTAATAGCACACCAAACTGTTGCCTTTGGCAGGATGGCTCAGTTGGTTAGAGTGTTACTTTAAAATTCAATACTCAAGAATCTAAGGGACCAGGTTCGAATCCCATGTTAGTACTGTCATTGGTCAGGCCAGCAATACCTGAAGAAAAGGGAAGAATAATATCTCTTGAAACATTGTGGATTTACTAACCTGTTTGATGTGCTATAACTAACAGTTGAATGTATTTGGAATATTTAAATAAAGTTAAATTTTTCTAAAGACATTCAATACTCATATTAGTCTGTGTGTTTGACGTCATAGCTGTGACTAAAAAAAGTATAAATGAATTTACACTTTACAATAAACAATAGACATTCTAAATACATAAATATTTGATTAATAGTTCTAGTATATCAATCAAATATTTTTAAATCTCTGGCATCTAACGAAAATAATCATATTTGAAACATATATAGTGGAAGAGCGGTGGTTTGATTTTTTGGTTGGATGTTGACTAAAAATATTATCATTTAGCATTGTGCAACAGTTTAAAATTTATGACTGTTACAATAATATATAGTGTAATTATTATACTATACACACAAGCATGCACATTACCATATATATATAAATATTACACTACACCACAGCCAAACATGCTTACAGTTATCAATAAATATTTTAATAATCACAATCATAGCCACATTAGATAAAGGTAATAAATAGATCAATCTATTTTAACCATGACAAATAATGGAATAAAATTCACAAATATATAAATACAAGCATATACAACACACACACATATTACATTTTCAAATTTTGAATATTTATCAAAATCAACCTGATACACTACATGATAATACTAATAAGATTAACACTGATAGATACACCTGGGTCTCATTTTATGCGGATTATTTTAATGCGATTTTGAAGTTATGCGATTCATGTTTCTTCTTAATATCTTTCATATTTCACTATATTTATTAGATATCAAGAAATTTAAATTATTAATAACTTATTTTGACTTGAAATACTTTTTTTTTTTTCAAAAATATAACGTTATATTAGCAGCTAACGTGAATATGGCCTGAAGCTGTATTTAGAACTTAGCTTCTATGTAAATAACCTACTTATACTAATGAGTAAATAATAATAATAGATTTATACTTACATATAAAAATATCGCAATAAATATTCAAAAAATTTAAACTTTTAAAACATATTTTGTTATATATAACAGAAATAAATAATCTTTTAGATTTTTAAAATAAAAAACGAAGATTTTATAAACTGAAAATAATCTTTCTAATGATAATGTATAATCTTTTTGTTTTGATTGCATCTCATTTTTTTAATATAGAAACAGAAAACCATTAACACAGCACAAGACTGAAAATGGTGCTAGTTATACATCACATCACGAATAAAAATAAAGTGGCTAATAGGTTTCTCTGGGTATAATTGCTGAGAGATTCTTGACTTCGTTTAAGGAGAAGCCACAATACATCTTATCACATCGAATCTGATTTCTTACCAGTTTACAAATGAACGCTAGCGATAATGATTAAAATATGTATGAAAAATGTAAAATTAAATACTGTAGTAATAAAAAAAGTAAAAAAAGTTTGTCTTGTATTAATTTTTTTCAAATATTTGAAATTTTTTATTAGTCATACTTTATTTGCTTATTTTTTTAATGCAAATTTTAAAGTAATTTTCCTTGTTGCTTTGCTTTTATGCGAATTCTGAAAATTACAGACCCTATCCCCCATTTTTCAAGGTAAATTAAGTCTACTTTTGTGCGATTTTTTTTAATGCGGGTTTTCTGTGGAACCTATCTACCGCATAAAACGAGACCCAGGTGTATATGATAGGGTGATTCAATCTGTATAAACATTTTTACAGCAATTTTACAAGAAATACTTTGTGGATTAAAATGTGTAGCTAAAGTAATAAAAAAAAATAGTGATTTTTATTGAGGAAACAATAAGTCAGAATTTTAGAAATATCGTAAGAAATATCAGATGAAAACAAGAAAGTAGGATTAAAGACAAATGATAAAAAGAAAGCAATGCTCATCGGCATTTCAAAAAATGAGAAAATAACCATTGATAGTAATGAATTAGAAATTAAATATAAATATATTGATCACATTATTAAATACAAATGAAATATAATGGATGTAATTAATCACAAAATTAAATTTGGTGAATGCTTTTGATAATATGCCTAAGAGCTTGAAGAGAAAAGCTTTCGATAAATGTGTTTACCAGAACTTAATTTTCAATATAAAATAGTTAATAGGAAAACAATGTAGAGATTTCAGATCCCATGGTGAAGTATGGAAAGATGTATGTTGAAATAAGAAACAAGGATTGAAAGCAAAATACAAGGGCAAAACAGAAAATAAACAAGCATCATTGACTTCATTTGAAAGAATTAAGATGCTAAAATGAAACAGCTGGACAAATCATAAAAAAAAAAAATGACAACAGATGAACAAATAAAATCTTAAATTGGATTCCAAGAGAAATTTCATGACTGAGAAAAAAATCACATATGAGATGGATGAATAAAAAAAGATTTCTAGAAAAATTATGAATCAAAGAAACTGGATAAAACTCAAGAAAACTTCATTATACAGGGACTAGATAATAATAACAACATGATAAACAATCGACATTAAAGCCTGTCAGTTAAATAATTGAAGTTGTCAAACAGAAAAATAATAGGTAGCTTTAAAGTTAGATTCAGATATTTATTTAAGAAGCTTCCTCGTGAACATATCAAACATTTACAGGTAAGGCAATCAATCTTTAATAACCACAATTTGCTGTATGGAAGCCAATGTAATTAAAATGAGATAATTATTTCTGCCTTTACATCACTATATTTGAAGCTATGTTGTGATAATTTAGGTAACTAACTTTTGAATTTAAATTATTCTTAATATTTTCACACTGTATAAAAATTTATAATAATTTTGTTAAAGATTCGCTTAATTATTAGAAAATAAATTGTTGACGAAAAAAATCTAACTCAGCATAAAGATGACTGTTTATTTTTCTGTTTGACTTAACAGTGTTAATATTGACTGCTATCAATTTACCATCATTTGTTAAATATTCAAACTTGATTACTAAAATGCAGTGGAATTGTCTCATTCACTGTCTCAACACTTAATGATTCACACTGCTTCATAATTATATAGTTGCTTTCTATAACAGGCAAGTACTCATGAAATTTTTTGCAATTCATTAGCGTTAGTTTTCATCACTAAAACAGTAAAAAAAAAAAAAAAGATTTAATTCCTTTACTCATGTTGTTGTCTTAACTTTTAAAAATATTATTGTTAAATTGATTCATTGATATATTTTGTTTTCTTCTATTTTCTTTTAAAATTTAATTCAGTTTTTATCAGATACAGTATGATTACACATATTTAAAAACATTACAATACTTTATCAATCTGTTTTTTATTATATAATTAAATTTCAGAAGTATGTAATATATAGTAAACATAGTATTATTAAAAAATTGCTTTCTTACATTTTATATATTTTAATAAAATATAATATAAATCTTTATTATATTATAACAACAATTTATAAATACATCACATAATAATTATATACATAAAAGCCTTTTTCGGTAATACTAAATTAAGTAATTTATATATTTCATATACACAAAATATTTTACCTATTTTTTTTTTTTGTTAATCATTTCTTTTACCTAATTTTTAAATCAATTTGCATCAAAGTCATGTACATACAGTACTGGACATGCATCTTAATAATAATTGTGTTGAGTCCATGTACGTGAAAGTGATAAAAACTAAGCACTTGGTATTATCCACAAAAAGCTTTGGAACCAAATACTATATGGTGGCCCATTGTATATATGTAATTAAAATAATTGCTCTATTTGTTAATGGAACCAATAACTGATTGTGTCTCTATTTATATCTGACACCAATATTAATTCTATTCCAAAATTTCAAAATGTTTGGCAAATTTAGATTTATTTATATCCAAAAGCATAAAAATCACAGCTAGAAGGAGTTTGATTAGCTCTCCTTTTTTTCATATACATTTAAATGCCATATAGTTATTATTTAACTCATCCATTTGATTTGTATTTGATGATTAATGCTGGGGTTGTTAAAAATAAGACTGTTTTTATCCTCTGTCTAATTAGATATGAGTTCATAATTGAGTGTATCGTATCATATTTGCATATAGGTGTCAATATTAATTTCTCTCTGGAAATCAACACATTTAGCAAATTTAGCTTTATTTACATCAAAAGGCATAAAGAATTGGTCAATGTAGTGGGGTGGATTGGTTTAATTATTTTACAACTAGATGAAGATTGGTCATCTCCGGTCTATTTACAGATACCTTTAATTGCTGTGCGAAGTTATTATTCAATATATATAAGATAAGCTGACATATAGCTAAAAAAATTACACTTCCCACTTTTTGTATTTCAGGTGAAAATATCAGGTGAGTTAAAAGTTTGAATACTTGATAATTCATGCTAGAATTATTGTCATGAATATCATTTACATATTTAAAAAACCCCTACAATTTGATGTTAAAGTGTAAAATAACTTTCACACAAACTAAGATATGATGCTTTCAATCATTGTTATTTATATCAAATAGATACCATCTAGTGCAGAGGCGATTTCTGTCTTAATTATAATTCCATATGGACAGACAAATAACCTAACTGATAGAAACAATATGTAAAATAAGCAATAACTGTGCTATACATTAATGTAACCAATTAGAAAAATGGATCTTTAACACTAATATATCATTTTACTCACAGTTATTACAAAGTTTCCCAATCAAACTTTAAAAAATCATCTTGGGCTTGCAGGTATAGAAAGAAACTCCGAATAAGTTTTTAAAACTTTCATTATAATATGTATAAATACATATGTACTTAACATTCATTAAAAACTAGTTAAATTATGTTCATTAAAAATCAGTTAAATTCTTTATACAAATAAATACAATTTATTTAACCTAAAAATGTTCCTTTACCTTAATGTCATCAGGATATCTTGCATCATATAAAAGTTTTTCTTTGATTCGATTCATATCATGAGTAGCAATAGTGGCTAGCGTTCTTTTTTGACAAATGTCTTCATGAAGTTCGGTCTGCAATAAATACACATAAAAAATGCTTTTTTAAAAAAAAAAGTATGGGGCAAAAAAATAAAGGAGGGAAAATATCTCCAGACAAGTTTCTGGCTTATGGCTTTCATCAGTGAGGAGTTTTGGATAAAAGATCCCATGCCCCTGGATTTTTTGAAAAGGAGAAATAGATATGCTACTTAAAAATAATGTGTTGGCAAGTCATCATGTAATGTTTTATTGGTATTATAATAATCTTGGTTAAGGAATATAAATGTATGAAGTTATTAAAAAACTGAGAATACTAACACATGGTGTCAAATTTATATAACTATGCAAGCAAGTTGGCTTAGATTCAAAATCTTATGGATATATTTGAATTTCAAATTGATAGAAAAAAAAGAAAAGTGCATTAATCCAAAAAATTCAGGTGTATTAAATTTAGATTCAAAACTTTTATCTGATGAAAGCTATAAACTAGAAATTACTTTGTGGATATGGATACAACAAAACTAGATAGAGATTTATTAAGCAATGCTGGTTCTTATCTATTGACTATTCAACATTATATTAAGTAGCAAAAATGAAGTAGGAGAAATAGATATGTTAATTTTAATTAAGGTAAAAAAATTAAAAAACTATACAGACACAAATGAAATATTTTATGCAAACACATACACACAAAAACAGCAAGAATGAATGTCAGTAAAATAAAATTTACACAAAGTCTACCATAAAAGTAAAATAAAATAAAATAAAACAAAAGAATGCTATATCCAAAGATATATATAGATAGTAGAATTAAACAAAAATACTGGAATATATCCAGGTTTGAATCCAGGCAGAGTAAACCATAATTTTTTTCCAACAGATTATTTTCTTAGATAGCCAATTCAACTACCACCTATTCATAATTAGAGATATAAAACAAGGATGGAAAAACAGTCACATCATCATCACCAAACAATTGGAAAGCCTGATGAGTATTATTTTTTTTTCCAATCTCTAAAAGGTTATTGAAGAAGCTTTTGTGCTGCAGTAGGTAATTTAAGAACTGTTTTACTACATCTATCGGTACAGTACATCTCAAATTATGAGTAAATCACTGAGAATAATATTCAACACCTTTTCAGAAGCTTACAAAAAGCTTATAGAGCGACAGTACCCTTACCACTACATGGTATTTGTGCAGAAATGGATTCCTTGGAGGATATAATCCTGGTTATTTTAGACTAGATTCCTATGTTAGTCAAATGTCAGAAAAACCTCCTGAAGGGATGCAATCCTAAGCACAAATAAGAATGAATAAATTCAAATTATAGCTGTAGAATATATTAACAGAGAAAGATATACATAAATCTCCTCTTTGTTTACTATATAGACCAGAAAACCCCTGGGATGGATTTGATAGGCCTTAACACACACAGTTAGGCCCATGAATTTAGTAAAAAAAAAAAATCAAAAAGTAGTATTAAAAGTTCTAATCAAGATTAAGATCAAATTCAGTAACAAAACAAATAAAAATATCCTTCATAAACTATCTTCTTTTTATTAATAATCTGCTTGTAGGAGGCACTATCCAATTAAAAGGAACTTTCTGATCCTATTACTTTTTTCCTCCATTAGTATGATATAGTAATTTCATATTTTATTTCTCATGTAAAAATACACCTACAATTTTTTTAGCAAAATCGTAGAGGGAGGGACCAATCTGTGATTAGTGATTGAGTTAATGCAGAGTGAAAATCTTTTTTCCATTAGGGAGAATTTTTTTTTGTTAAAAAAAAAAAACCTAAATGCTTTTGTGACTTCTATAGAATCTTTTATTGTCTTTAAATTTGTAATCATCGGCGAATGATTTCAGCTGCATTATCTGGTCATAGTATTTTTACATTATACAATTACCCAGGACTTCAATTATTACCATTAACTTCTTTATTAACTTCATATTGGCATAACTGTCACAGAAAACTTATTGACGTTTCTCTACAATAATAAAAAGGGAGAAACTATCTCTCTTTTATATTGCTAAGACTACTAATATATGGTATGGCTGAAGATCTATCAGCCCCATATGGCTATTTGAGTTATTTGAGTTGGATAGCTGGGTTTGAAGACATGTAGATGTCTGAAAATTTCAGATTTTCCACTCAATAGATAACTTTTAGATAAGTGCTTGGCTTTGTGTTGGTATTTTTAGATCTAGTGTCTGAACCTACTCTGACACCTCTCTGAGGAGTGCCAAAGCACGAAACCATGGTCAGGGGTTTGGGGAGGGGTTTCTGACAGAGATATTTTAGGTGCTGGCTCTGGCTAAGCATTTATCATAAAGCTTGTAGAGGAATTGGCCATCCTCGCTGTTTATAACGTACAAGCTTAAGAGATAGAGTCATGTGATCCATGACTCTTATTTTGACTATTTATCATCTGTCTAGAACTTTGTGATCTGAAAATATCCAAATCTTTATCGACTGAAGCATAGATGACACTTAAATGATAAAGAAATCAACCAAAAATTTAACTAAATAATAAAAAAAAATCCTTTATTTAAAAGCTTTTATTTACTTTGCACTAAAAAGTCAAAAAATAACTTTTTTTCAACCACTATTAGATTTTTTATATTTACCTTCAAATAAAAGCATGGGCTGTCCAGAAATTAATTAATTCAATCACTAATTGTAAAAATTAGTGACAATTAATTAATTTCTGAGCACGCCATGATTTTACTTCAAGTTAAATATAAAAACTCCAATTATGGTTGAAGAAAACAATTGTTGTTTTTTTTTTGTTTTTGGCGCACAGTAAACAAAAGTGTTTATTACAGAAATATTTTTTATATTCATTATTTTTAAATTTTAACATTGAGATGTTTTTCATAATTATTCCAGTTTTAATAAAAATAATATTTATCATCTCTGTAATATTTTAAAAAAAAAAATCATGCATTAAAAATTGATCCCTAGAATCATATGGCGTGCGTATTTGACAAGAAATACAATATTCTTTAAAACAAAAAATAAACAGTGGTTTAATATGTACACAAATTCTTACCTAGAAAATTTATAAACAAAATTTGGCAGTATAATTTTTTTCTGAGTTGTACATTATGGTAGCATTTATTCATAATATCATTAGTATCCAAAACAAGCTTATCCTTCGATGCAGTTATGCATAAAGTATATAAATTGGAAATAAAGTACACATCCACCTATATAAGATATTGTTTTCTTCAAACTCAAATCATTCATCTGCTTGTTTTTCACATGTAGTGTATCAAATGTTATATAAATTCAATCTATTCTTTTGTACGTATATTAATTGTTGTATGTAATTTGCTATTAATAAAATTTACTTTATTAAAAAAAAATCGATTCCAATATAATTTTGTTTAAGACAAAAGTATTTTTAAAAAATGTTTACAATCAAGGGAAAATAAAATTTAAAGCAAGTTTTATAATCAAAAGAAAAAACGATTTGTTTTTATTTCTATTTGAATTTATGTTAAATGCTTTTTATTTTATTTTATTTTATTTTTAAAAAAAATACCATCCTCTCATGTGCATCATTGAAAATTTACTGAATCTATATCAATGTTTTGAAATTTAATCATGAACAACCTTAGATTATAAGAACTACTTGACAACCTGGAAATATTTCATTGTCGTATTACATTGGCATTGATTTGTAACATGTACAAAATTAAAAGAAATCCATTTGGTAGAAATATTTAAAACTCATTTCAAAATTTATCCTAAAAATAAAAAATAAAAGCTTTTCACGTATGACTTTTCATAAGGAATTCAGACAAGAGAAGGAAATGCATTTATTCTATCAGCGATGAAAACAGTTATCTTAAATAAGCAATATGATAATCTTTATGAATTACTGCAAGAAGTCCTTCACTCAAAGAATCAAAAATATTGTAAGACCCTCCATCATTTTCTGTAAAGATACTGTCATATAAAATAAATTCTCAGGAGATCAGTTACAGAGATCTAATATCCTCAAAAATGAAAAACGTTTACTGATGATGATAACAAAACTTAGGAATGACTAAAGAATGCTGAAAGGAAAAAGATTTCGTAAATAATAATGAAATACACTTGAAAAAATTATAAAATGTCCATACCCTTGGTTTTTTTAGATGTCACATCAGTTGTCCTACATCACCAAGTTATGACTTATATAATGGTCTGAATAAAAATTTGTATCAAATGCCAGAAATTAGACATATAAATTATTTATTCTATTCGCACTTTAACTTGAAAGATGGATATGACTTGCTAATCTAACAAGTGATTTCCTTTCCCCTGAATTTAAATTGAGTTGTGCAAGATGGCTGTGGAATCCTTAGAAAAAATGATAAGTATATGGTTTGAAGTATGAACTTTACCTTAATTATACATATGCATTATAATATTTACTAAGGCTGTAACCTTATGAATAAGCGTCTGAAAAATTCAAAGGTAGGGACCTCTACAGGTCTTAGCCACAAGCTTACGCTCAGAAGAAAAGAGGGAAACCTTCTTTACTTCAACCTACCTTCGAATTTTTCAGACGCTTATTCATAAGGTTACAGCCTTAGTAAATATTATTAATATAATAATGTGCGTTTAATAAAATTTATAATTACAACTTTAAATTATCATAATAGATTTCTTACTATAAGATCTTTCCATTGACTCATTGTAAATCGTAAGATTTCGCGAGTATTAATGTATAATAAGAATTGTGGACTTAATTAGTGAAGTATTGAATAGCTTCACACTCTTAGATCTAACCACTTCAGCTTCACCTATTCATATATAAAAGTAGGTTGAAGTAAAGAAGGTTTCCCTCTTTTCTTCTGAGCGTATAAAATTTATAATTACATATGCATTATGTAAAATATTATTAGGAGTGTGTTTCATTTCTCTTTTCCTTTTCTCCATGATGAAGAATACGAGAAGGTAATATCTCATGGCATACATTAATATGTAGTCAAATGTGTGCATATATATATATATAGAAAGTTGAAAAGAAAAGTAGAAATGAACACAGCAAAAAATTTTGTAAATATTTATTTTAAAATACATATACTGGAATAACAGATTAATGCTTAAATAATAATTTTGGTATTTAAAATTATTATAAATTATTGTATTTTAAATAAAACATTAAAAGATCTATTTAATATTTTATTTAATTCTGATAATTAATAAAAAAAATCTAAAACAAGCTTGTTTTCATGTTATAATAGATAATAATTATAAAATTCTCCTATTTATTTTTAAGGATTAAGTAAGAATTTTTTTTTTAATTAAAACTACTTTTGATCAATGAAAAGTATTATAATATACTTTGATTTTAAATTCTACAATGTGATTTTGTTTGCAGTATTAAAATTTTTTTTAGATAAAAAGTGTTTTTGATTAATGTGAATTGAAAAGTGTTATTAACTTCTTTTTTTTTTTATCAAAATAATAAAAAAAACTTAAGTTATTATGTTTTCAAATTCCATGATACACTATATTGAAAGAAAAAAGACATTATTAAATTAGAAAGAGAAGGAGGAAAATATAGAGTGCAAGCCAGCTGCTGTTAGTTTCATGATGATCAAGTTTGGATTGACATGGAAGTAAGGCCCAGCTTTTCTATGGTCCATAACCCATAAGCATGTACTAAACTGTTGCCTGCCTGAAGTCACAAACTATAGACTTAATGGATTTGACCTAATATACGCTAACCTTAAAATATCAAGAAGCCGGTCTACTGTTTATCACTGACATGATTAGAATTAGCCAAGTTACTGAGAGATTACCATTTATCCATATGCAAAGAAGCACAAAGTTACTGTGGTCATACATATATATATATATAGTGCATACAGAAGATCTATTTCACAAAAAGATATTAGCAGGTAAATAAAATATATTATCTATTGAAAATGACATTATTTCAAACAGCTAACTTTGCAATTCAAGTTAAATATTTAATTTATAAATTTTAAAATAAATAACTTTTCACTAAATTATCCTACTAAAAAGAGAATAAGGGAAGAAAATAAAAATAAATGATCACTTTGTCTCCATAAGATTTATTTCAGTTATCATTCATAAAAGATTTTATTTTGGAATTAGAAAAAGTAAACTCAGAAATCGTTCTTAAATATTGGAAATGAAGAAACAAAAGCCACAGTTTTAAAAGAACTTTCAAACTGAATGTTAAAGATAATGCTTTGTTTTAAATTTTTTTACTTACAATTAAAAAACATAATGTACTAATAACTTTGATTTGCAAGAAAATATTTAAAATTCGTACCACCAATTTTATTTTATATTAAAATAAGTACATATGTGTGCATTTATTTAACTGTCTTGTAAGAATATAAAAATATGGATATTATGGATTTAATAAATTTATGGTGATGTTCTATTAGCATGTTGAAACAGCTTGATGGCGTTGTTTCTAGGAAAACGCACATAAATATAATGTTACCGGGCTCACTACCTTATTTGTGAAATAATAATAATAAGAAGAATCGTACAGGTTAATGTAATTCATTTATTTTCCTTAATAAATTCTTTTTACAATTTCTTTTTGTCTCTGGATATAACTACAAGAAATTTTTTACACTCACACATTTTATCATACAGGTTAACATAATTCATTGATTGATTTCCTTAATAAATTACTGTCAGATTTATTCGATTAACAATTTTATGATGATCAATTAAAATCTTTAACAAGTGCCTACAAATTTCATCTAAGTCCTGCAACATGGGGGGAGATGGTATGCCTTTTCACATCTGCAAGAATTAAAACTTGTTAACTAACAGATGTTATTGCAAATATTCTATTCTAGTAGAATTCCCCATGTATGCCAGCACTTGTCACTGGGAACCCCCCCCCCGCGCCCCGCAAACTTAAAAAAGTCTACTATCATTGCTTGACAGATAACTAACTTACATCATGGTGGAAGAAATGAGAATGCTTCAATTACTGAACTGTATTTGTCTCCTTTTTTTTGGTCATTTTGGAAAAGGAAAATTAATGTTTATTTACTCCAATAGCTATCTTTGAAAGAATATGTGACTAAGGTATGGTGGATAATATTAATGGCACACCTATTAATAATGATTAATAATTTTCCAACTCGATTGTTTTTTGGTTTTTTTACAATTAAGAAAGGTATTCTTTTCATAATTTCCTTTTGTCACTGGATATAACTCCGAGAAATTTTACAGTCAGATATTTTAATTCTCGTAGGTGTTCTCGCGAACTGTGACTTTTTTCGGGAGAACAGTGAAATTGTGGTTTCCCCTACCCTTTTCTAATTATTTACATCTTACATGTTGGGTTCGGAAGCAGGGTAATGGGCTTATAATTATTACTTTTTAATATAACGTTAGGTAAGTTGTATTATAATTACTTTTGAATGCAGATTGCAATAGTTCTGCAAACTTTAAATCCACCCACCCTGAAATGGTATGGTAGCGAAGTGTTAACATTGCTAAAGGATAGTATTGTGTGCACTCGCACAAACTGCGCAAGACAAAGCAGGAGTTAGTTAGATCAACAAAAAAAGTTGTGGCTATTTGTTTTGACTGTGGCCCACTAAACGACCTATTTATGTGCATTTGGATGGGATCAATACCATCAAGCGGTTTCAACAAGCTAATAGAACAGTACCAAATTTATTAAATGAAATATTAGTATATAAATGCCAGTGTATGCACACATTTGCATGGCTACTCATATATGTTAAAATCAGTCATATATGTCTTATTAAAACAGGCAAAACTCTCCATACAGTAAAATGGTGATCATGTGATGTTTATATCTTATTAAAATTAATTGATTTATTTATTAATTTATTGACTGTTAAATAATAAATATAAATATGTTAAATACATATTAACTGGTGAAGCTTCCTTTAATTAATTAAACAATCCTTTATAGCTAAGCGCTTTCGGGGCAATATTTAAACTCCATATTCATAGCTAATTAATCGATGATATATTATAAATGTTTTTTTAATAACATATAAATGTTCACATAAAATATTCAAATATGCAAATTTCTAAACATTCCATACCTTGGAGAGAGTAAAGCAACTCTCCCTTTTGTTGATGGCGCTGTTGTTATTGGCTATCAGATAGGCTTCCTTCACTTTTCTCTTAACATTGTCTCTCCAATATGTTAATTTTATATCATTATACAGGCAAATCTGTGTGCTTATACAGGTGTGTGTCATGTAAACACATTGAAATATCCCTAAATTATAATGCTATAGCATATTTTATAATATTTTTAATCAAAATCAGAATGATGTATTTCTATTTATAGCGTACTTAACAAACCTTTAATTTGATTTTATTATTATTGTTTCTAATTAATAAATTTATATATATATCGTTTTAAATGATTCCAGTGAATTTATTCAATACTAAAATAGGTTTAAAATATATGCTGGTATTTTCCTTTGTGCACAATCACAGTTTCTAGAGTCCTTGCTTTCCAAGCTAACCCAAGAAATAATGGTTGGTTTATATACGTATGAGAGGGTTTATGTATGTGGGTAAACATCCAGAGAGTTCTCTGGATGGTGCAAAGGTATGGTATCACCTTTAAAGTTCATTCCATGCATTTTATTTTTTTAAAAAGAAAATTGACTTTATAGTTGGCCTGTACACCCATGGTACTCTATGGCCAGAGCATTGTTTGTAACTTATAATTATTCTTCTAATTATTTAGTTTTGTTCAGTGCTGATAGTCATGCTCTCATGTTTTTATTTCTTTTATTCACTGTCATTTTCTTTATTTATTCATTTTATCTGTGATGATTATTTAGGTTGAATGGGGATGATGATGTTTTTCCATCTTCCCGAGAGTACCCCTATTTTCTGTACCGTTACAAACGAGAAGAAATAAAATATTATCAACAAGGATCTTTATTCAAACTTTCCCAGATCAGTTTTAATCTACAGAAGTCAATGCTGTCATACACTGATGATATTTCTGATAGTCACCAATAGTATCACTAATATTCACCTAATTAAAAGGGGTAGTTGTAACTTACGCCCCATGTGGCCGCAAGAGGCGCTATTTCTGTGTCAACCACAGAAATATCCAGAGTAGGGGGCCAAAAGCAGACGATGCAAAGTTCCAGCCGCTAGATGGCGCTGTTCACCATGCATACGCGCAGTAACCTTATGCCAAATAGCTGCCAGTACTATTGCCCGCTTGGTGGCGCTGTTAGCCATAGGTATCTAAAATAAAAAGGTATCTAAATAAATTCTGTTTGCTTAATGGCACATAACATATCTATCCCATCAAACCTCACTGGAAAATTCTCATTATTCTTAGGCACACCAAACTGTTCAACATTAAACTAATGTCTTACTTATTTAAAAAAAAATGAATAAATTTCTCTGACATAAATTTACAAGATCGATCAGTTCTTAGTATCAATACTAAAATTGCTAATGCCATAGTCAAATATCTGATTACGATATTCAATATATCAATGATCAAAATTAACAAGTAAGCTAGTAACTATTTATGGCTACTGAATATCAAACTTCTATCATAAAATTCTGTTATAACTTTGGAGACTCAATGGCTTGAGCTTATGGAAAGTTAGTTTCTTTACACAATTTTTAGGAAAACGGGCTTCTTCAAAATCTGTGATCTAATTTTCAAATAACATTTCCGAATGTTCTAAAAACTCAATCAATTTGATTAAAATCTCTTTCCCCTTTAAATTGAGAATTACTTAGACATTACAGATTAAATGAATGTCAAAATTTTAAAAGGGCTGATTTATTAAGATGACACTGCAGTCACCTTTCCTTCCATTAATATATGGTGTGGAATCAATGGACCTAAGGTACATTAAATTTTTGAATGTTATACAACAATCATTTGAATGGCACAAGCATTAAATTTATCTAGGGTGCATTTGTGACTACTTTTTTGCAGAATTATTCCACAAAATGTAAATTATGCAGGCTAGAAGATTTTCAACTAATATTAACCCATTGAGGGATCAAAGTCATTATTAGTTTAATCAAATTTATTTGATTCATGGCCTAACTTCATAATACTCAGGCAACCTAGATCTTTACAATCTTTTGAAATGTAGTTTAAGGCTATTGTCATCTCTTCTAGCTTTATATCCAGTTCAACTCCATTTCAGCCTCCTAATTCTCTTAAAGATGTCAATTGCTACCTGTTTGTTCTATCACAAATGTACTTTGTTTTTGAAGTTATTGTATTGACTAGAATCATTAAACAAGCACTGGTAAAACACATCTATTAAAATCTTTCTGTTTAAGGTCTTGTGTGTGTGTGTGTGTATATGAAAAACAAAAAAACACAAGTTAAAAAATTTGCTAACGCTTGTATTTATGATAACAGATGGCGTTCTACTAAAAACACCGTCAAGCATAGTTTTCTGTTTACATAAACGTCAGAGCGAGCATTCACTATCTCTAACTTTAATTCCACTTTCAGATCATGATTTCAAGCTATTTGCTATCGTCAGTGAAAGACAGGAATAAGAAACTAGATCTAAACACAAACTCTGAGCATTTATGAAACAGTTTCTATTCAGCTTGCAAGCATGAATCTTTTAGACACGTTAATGTCTTCAAACTCAGCATAGCAAGCCAGATAGCTACATGGGTCTGATCTCAGTTCAGCATCACCACATAGTAGAAGCCTCTGCAATATACATCATTGCAAGAAAGACCTCAAAGGTACATTTATGAAAAACAAAAAAACACAAGTTAAAAAACTTGCTAACGCTTGTATTTATGATAACAGATGGCGTTCTACCAAAAACACCGTCAAGCGTAGTTTTCTATTTACATAAACGTCAGAACGAGCATTCACTATCGCTAACTTTAATTCCACTTTCACTGACGATAGCAAATAGCTTGAAATCATGATCTGAAAGTGGAATTAAAGTTAGAGATAGTGAATGCTCGCTCTGACGTTTAAGTAAACAGAAAACTACGCTTGACGGTGTTTTTGGTAGAACGCCATCTGTTATCATATATATCAAGTAATTTCTTCCAAAAGCACTCCATTCAATTCTAATATTAATTTCAGGCTTACATTTATATTAATAATCTATCCAATGCAGCTATAGTTGTTAATTTTTAATCCATTACTATCAGTTTTTATTTTCTCCTCTTTTTGAAAAAGCCACCAAACATTATTTACATATTTTTAACATTAGACTTCAGTGATTTTATCTAATGTAGTTTGAAATATTTCTGAATCTCTGAATACATCCATCATCTGCAAAATGTAGATGACCTAGGTAATATTCATTCATTTTTATTTCCTTATCTTCCCATTCTAATTCACAAAATATTTTCCAATAAATTGCTGTAAAAAAATTTTTGAAGAGATGAAATTATCCTATCGGACATACCTATCAATATTATTTTTCTTAGTGTCACCATATTGTGCAAAAATGCTTTATGGAAGTGATTATTTTTTCATAATCTGCAAATCCAATGTAAAATAGCAAATCAAACTTTATTGATTCTTTCCATACTACTGTATGGAGAGTTTGCTGCCGTTTTAATTCCTCCAAATACCATAACCATTTTCAAATCTAGCTTGTTTTTCTTAAAGTTCTCTGTAAATGAATTGTAATAATAAAACTCTTATATAGAACTGTTAGGTCTACAATTTCTTCAATATTATTACTGTGTTATTTCAATCATCAAATACATCTTTATCATTTAGATATTTGATATATAATATTGCCATTAATTAAAATGTTTGGAATTTTAACAGACATTACTATAATTCTAGATACTACTTTGTTTTCCTCACCTACTTCTTTTAAACTAATTAGGATAAAATACACTATTTCCTGGACTTTTTCATTTTTTGTAGATGTAATTGCATATTTCATCTCTTTATCTAAAATATTTGAAATTTTAAAAAAAATTTTTTTTTTTTATTACTATATATTAACCAACACGTTCTCTGGGTGGACATACTTATGATTCGCAGTGATTTGCGTAGTTGTCACAAAACTCATTTCTAGAGTAGTTTTTTTCCTCTCTCCTTTTTTTGTTGGAGTTGGAATAGCCGTACTCATTTATGAGTAGCTGTTTATTATTATTTTAATATTATTAATAATAATTATCATCTATTTAGTGTGTGAAATAATTTTCTTTCCAATACCAAGATTTTTATTGTCTTCTATAGCTTTTCTTGATTTCACAATTATATTAATTTATATTTTCATTAATTCTTTTTAGTACAATTGTGCAGAATTCCAGATATCACAGTTCTTCTAAATGGATCATTTTAAAATATTTTCATTTCTTTTTTCTTCCTTCATATATTATTTTACTGTGGATAAAATTCATTGACAAAATGCTGCATTTTGTGGTGATCATGTATGTAGCTGATTTCAGTGAAGTATCTGAAAGTTTTAATAATATGAATGTCTTTGTAATTCTCAATTTAAATTATGCTCTTTTTTCCAACAAATAAGCAAAGAACTGCCTAATTCTAAAAATATTATTGCATTTAGCAAAAAGTAAGACATTTTTCAAGGCCAAAATTGTAAATTATATCTTATCTTTTAACAACTTTTCATGTCAATGAAAACCTAAAAAATATAAATATCTTTTTCTAAAACTGATATAACATAACTCCAGAAGGATTTCCTCTTATTAGCAATTATTTGATTCTTTTGGATGACCTTTTGAAAGATTCTTAACTTTCTGGGCTCAAACTCAAGGGTAATATCAAATCAAGTCACAGAGTTCAGTTAATTTTCTTAACTTATCAAAAAGGGGTATCAATTTCATTGGGATTATAAGTCTGACTTATAAAACAACAGTCATTCTGTTTCTTATTGAAAGGGAGATCAAAACTAAGCATCATGTCATCGAAGCATTAATATTTTAAGTTTAATATCTGCGTTGATAGTAGTATTTTTTTTTTTTTTTGATACTTTCTTAAAAGAAGACTGATTAATCAAAATGTGATTGCAGAAATCTGGTGTATGCTATCTACTATACATTTGCTTACTCAGTGCTTATATATTTCATTTAATATAAACTACTATGATATTGTTTTATCCTCAAGCTACAATTAGCTAGATATTCATTTACCAACCAATGTTGGATAATTAGATAGGTTTGCTATCGACTAGCTACCTGAGAGAAAAAAGGTAAAGTATACTTCTGATGATTGGAGACTGGACTACCAAACTTGAAATTCTGAAAGGACAAATGTTATTAGATAACATGGAGTCTGAAATAGAAAAAATAGAACAGATAGTTAGATTTTGTAAATTCTATTTTTATTGCCCATATATTTTTCATAGGTGCCACCAGATGGAGTTCAGAAAAATGAATTAAATTACAATCTTTTGCTGAAGAAAATGGCCTAGAGTGAAAGTAAAATAAATAATGAATTGCATGCAATAAAAAAAAAAGAAGACAACCTTAGATATAGGCTACTAAATATAATTGTTGCATTTAGGATTGGTAACAGAAATAGTTTAAAGTTTGGAGTGTAATTGATGGAAAATCAGAATTAAAGATGGACCTGAAAAAAGTAAATATAGATGAATTTAAGAAAAATTTGACGGTAATGAAAGAAGCAACAACAAAATGGATGCTATAAATATAGTGAAAATTCCAAAGAATAGAAACAAAAGTTTAAAAAGTACAAAATGTTTTTTTTTTTTGATAGAAGTAAAAGAAAAAACAATATTTTAAGAACATTCTCAAAAAAATGTGATTTAATAAATTAACAAAAAAAAATAGCAATATAATTAATGTACAGTAAATCATCAAAATATTAATTTTCCAAATAATGGATTATTTAGGATAACAGCACCTTCATATTAGTTGTTTGTTGAAAAACACCATCGCACAATCTTTGGCAGTGAATAATGTAAGCAGATATAGACACAATAGCATAAATAACCAACCAAAATTGCAGATTTTACAGTGCACTTTAAAAATAACATTTATTATAATCTTTCTAACAGTTTGTAAATTTTCAGACTAACATCTCATTATTTCAAGATCAACCTTTTTTCAATCAAATGAGCAAGATAGAAATGATATGATTTATATATATATATTATGATCGTGATGTATTTGATTTTACTGTTTGAACTTACTTGTACTCAAATTTACACATATACAGAATTTATATTAACGCAATTCTGTACAAGTATCACACAATTGTGTAAATATACATCATATCTGAAGAACAATGTTAAAGTTAACTGAAACAATAAAATAAAATGAAATTCTATCCATTTGCAAATATATGCAAATACATGATAATATACAGATGTTTAAAAATAATTTTAAAAAAATACATTTAAAATGTTTATTATTAAAAAATAATAAAAATAAAAGATTTGTGAATACTAACTCCTATACAATTTAGTAAACTGCGAGAGTAATAGATTTGGCAGCTAAAAATTCTTGAATCCTTTCTAGTGAGAGGAAAAAAAATTTAGTTAACTGAATAGAACTATTATAATTATTCTGTCATTTTTTTGTTCAAACATCACTTGACCTCTCTAGAAAAACTGATCAAATAATAAATGATAATAATATATATGAAGAAATTTCTTGAATAAAAGTGTAACAATTATTATGTCAATAAAAAAAATATTGTAACTATTGTTTTCATAAATATATCATATTTATCTTGTGTGTGTGTGTGTGTATGTGTGTATATACACATATATTTCCAAATTTCTAAGCCATCAGATTCATTTATGACATGTTTATGTATCTATATATTAAGCCTTATTATTCCTGCTCTAAATATATTACAAAATAAAACATTGCAGATAAGTCAAACATTTGAAATAACTAATTTTGATTCCAGATGGTGCAACTATTCAGAAAACTATTATAAAAACAAATTTTAGTCAGATAATTTAAGATATCAGGAGGATAAATGTATATAGTTAATGCTACTTTTAGAATTTTGTAAATTATTCAAAAAATAATAATAAATCTTGTAATTACCTGCAGTGAAATGAACTTTTTAAACTTTTCTTCTTGCTCCAAACTGATATTCCGTAATATGCAACAAACAATAAATGGCCGTACTTCTTTCACAGCAGGCGTAACTACAATCCGTAAACCTTCATTGGGAAAACGAATTGATTTAATGATATTTTTAACAGTATAAGCTGATGTTTCTCCACTTCCAGCTCCCTTTTTCCCATGTTTACCTTTCTTAGCTAAAATAAACAAACATAATTATTAAAAAAACTTTTATGAAATATATATATGCAATTAATAAACACTTCCTTTTATTTATGCAGAATATTTGTGAAAATTCTGATTTAGCACTTTATGTTATAAATTTCTTTATATTTAGTAAAAGATTCATACAGCAATAGAACATCCATCTATCCTACTTGTGATTTGAATTCGAATCCTGGGTGCTCTTTCAGATAGCTAGCTCATAGTTAACCCAGCTAAACATTCAATATTAGTCAGTAAATGGGTGTCTAGAAAATTCTAACTAGCAAGTAACAAGAATGAAAATCACTCAAATCCATAGCATCTGGTGATTAACAAGCTTGGAAAGTAATGCCTTCTCACATGATGGGCTGTAGGAGAAACAGCAATTTAAATGCACATACTATATACGCATATTATACATTTTCTAATTCAACAATTAGAGAAATGAAACAATAATGGTCAATAAAACTTTCAAAAAAGTATCAAAAAAAATTAAATAAATAAAAAATTATTCATTGACAAAATCAAGAAATAGAAAAAAATTAATTGGATGAGTACAAAAAAAAAACAAATAAGTGTTATGAAAGATACAATAAAAAGACTGAGAAAAGTAAAAAATACATAAGTAAAAAAAAAAAACAACTAAAAGTCTTTATTAAATAACTCATTGCAGGTAAAAGACCTCTCCAACAGTCCCTCACAGAGAAATAATAAAAAAGAAGATACTCACCAGACTTGCCATTGTAAGATCGTGAAGTCTGAATGGTTTTCCATCCTTATTTTACCCTTTAATCAAAAATAGATAGATATCCATTTGTCAATCGAGAAAAAAATTTTAAGACTCTTGAAAACTATTTCACTCAGACCAGATTCAGGCATGGAGACAGATAAGCCATCTCGCATCATGGTCTTCTCAAAAAAAGAACAAAGATATATAGTCTAAGAATAAAGATTATTTTTTATGCATGAGGTCGATGTACGTTTGATCATAATTTGCCACCTTTGCTTCTATTCTGAACAAGTAATTTTAAAATGAACATATTATTACATAAAGAAATTAATAGCACTTTAACAAAACAATGTATTAAGTTTTGTATGAAATAAATGTAGGTAAAACTAAAGTGTAAAAAAAAAAGATGACATCTTTGATAGTTTTAATTTAATATTTCAAAATTCTTAAAACATTTTATTCATATTGCATTGCTTATATTAAATTTTAACAAAACCCACATTACACATTCCTTCTTAATATACTGTCTACAATGCTTTAATTTCTTATGACAGTATTGAATCCCTAGCAGTTTTCAGATCCCACAACAAACCACTTCAAATTATTTGGAAAAAAAAATGTATTATGAGATTGGAAGAAGACTGCTAGGCACTCAAAACTGTCATAAGAAATTAAATAAAGCATTGTAGAAAGCGCATTAAGAAATGTGTTTTTTTTAAAAAGATTTAGTTTAATATTTTTTTAAATGAAATGTTAGATGCATGCAATTGGGAGAAAAATATACATTGCATCAGATTTTTTGATAATATAAAAGTATTACTCAATAGTGAAGATAAGTTTAATGGAATGTTCGATTCGCAGTAAAACTTGATTGTGGATTCATCTTATGTTTATTCTCAATAATAAACTCATCCAAACTAGAGAACTCTTTAGATTGAATTCAGAATACAAAACAAAAAATCAATAAAACAAACAGACCAATAGGTTATTAAATCCGGATCACAGTAAGATAAGGGAAGTAGCTATAAAACTGAAGTCCATTTGAGAGAAAGTATTACCAAGTCAAATTCTCTGACAATAATATATGTTGCCATTATTTGCAGAGAGCAGCCAGGCATGCACAAGTTCGGAGTAATAAGCTGCTGGCAGCAAATAATATCAAATTTTTCATGAGACAAGTCAACATGGCTGAAAATATTAGATTTAAGAGAAGATGCATGACATTCTTCTAACTTGATAGTTGTTATTGGAACAATTATGCATCTGTAATTCCATCAAGCATAATAATGGCAAACTCTTTTAACTATTACAATATATAATTACTATAAATAGAAACAATAAATTGTCATTATTTTAGAATAACTCAATTATTTATTAACTGGAAAATATTATTTTCTAGCAGCAAAACATATACATATACAGTATACAACAGAAAATAAATGAATCTAAAACTAAAGTAATCAAAATAAATGGGAGTGGGACAAAAAAATTAAAAATGATGGATAAAAAGTTAAAGAGATAATCAATATTTTTAAATCTTTAGAAGCTTTTTTATCTGAAAAAAAAAGAAAATAGTGATAAAAAAAATTAAGAACTACAATAGCTTATACAGGCTTTTAATTTGGCAGTTTTAAAATTATATTTAGTACAGAGGTTTAAATGTTTTATTAGATTGCAGCTTTATACAGAGCTGAGATTAAAACAAAAAAAAAAATAAGATTTTAGAATGAGCAGCGCTCCTACTCTAGTGCCATCTACTGTCAATTTTAAACATTGATGACTATCAGATCTTTAATGCATTTTGAATGTCCCTATTCCTGGACCAATTTCTGGCCTTTGTCTTTATCAATAAGGTTTTGGGGGATTAGATGAAAATAAAAATAGTAAATTGTTACAAACATCACCATTACTTTCGATCTTTAACAGACTTCCACAAGATCATAGCCTCATTATGTTTACTTCAATTTTTCATACCGACTTCTTTACTCTATCTATCTCACATGTAGTAATCTTTCTATTTTTTCAACTGCTCATCTATTATCATTTTTCTAGCAATATGTCTAGTCAGCTCCATTTCAATCTCAATTCTTTCAATGACTTCAATAATACCTGTTTGTTCTCTCACATATATTCACTTCTGATACTTCCTATCAATATACATCTTTCCATACTTTGCTGGATAGTCTGAAATCTCTGGATTGATCTTTTATCAGGTGTTCAATTCTTATATACACAAATAAGTACAAGTTAAACACAATGAATAAAAACCTTTTTATGCATATTTCTTTTTAATATTGTCATTTCTATCGAAAGAATTTAAACTATGATTTATTCTATGATTAATTTCATTCACTATATTTCCATCCCCATTAATAACCTGATCAAGATGTTTGTAACTGTAAGATTCTAATTATTATCAGTATCTGATCCCTAATGACTTTGTAATTTAAAAACATCACCACAACTGCCAAAAGTAGCTACAACAGAAAAACTGTTTCAGTACAAGAGCAGAACATCAAAAAAATCAACATTCAAATCCATTCAGATTCCAGAAAGATATAAATCAAATAAACCATACTGATATCCATAACAAGTAATTTCTAAAAGACCAAATGATTTAACCATCTCATCAAACCAATTATCATGAAGAATTTCTCAGAGAGCATTTCATTAGAACAAAGTCAAAAAAAAAACATCTACAGCCAGTAATTTGGGTGATCAATATGTTATGGCATTTGAATGTTCTTCGTTTTTGTTCACGTAAAACCCCTCATAATCACTATCCAATTGGGCATCTGGAATTCCAGTAACAGAAATTAATCCTTTATCTTGGTTACTTTTATCAAATCTGATATGTAGTCAAATTACATAATTAAATAATTTGTAACAATTATTGTTGTTTTTTTTAATTATCATATACTCCATTCCTACACTGATCCTTACATTGTCCTCCTATACATGTTTATCCCTTGTGTAGTTTTAATTATCAATATCAGATCTGGATTTGCTGAGCTAATAAAATAAAAACTGAGAATATGAATATAAATTCCTAAGCATAAATATAAGAATATTAATAATTTTATTTTCAAGATAAATATAAATTCAAAATAATTGAATGTTACAATTACACATTAAATTAATCCATAAAATATATAAATATGAGTAACTCCCCCCCCCCCATGTTAACACAACAAATTTAATAGGTTATGACTAAAGTTGCTAGAAATATATTATTTTTAATTCCTCAATGATTCCAAGACTGAATACATAAATTAAAATTATTTTAGAGTATTAACATTAATTTATTTAAACAATAGATTAATTTATGATTATTATCCTAAACGCACTTCAACTTTTTATAAATTAATCGCCACATATAAATATCTGTGGGGTAAGACAAAACTTATCAAGTAAAACAAAACTCAACATTGGAATCTGAATTTAGTATAATTTCTAGATTCGTAATCTCATATAAATAAGCACAGACAATCGAGGTGCCTTAAGATAAGCCAACAATATTTAATAATTAAATTTTCTACTTCATGAAGGAAATAGAAATGATTTATTAATGTTGAAATACCATTTTTATTTAACTTTTAAGTATTGATGGACAAACAAGGAGCAATTATAGCTTTAACTCTTGCTGCTCCTTATTATATTAATTACATTGAACACCCATTTAAATTGGAATACTGATTATAATAAACATAGATTTTCGTTACATGATTACTTCTAAGGTTGTTCATATATCTACAGATTCGATTGTATGATTGGTTAATATGCTAATCCATGGCTGTCATTTAGCTTAAATTTTGTAAAGACAGGATTGGGCAAGCTCATGTGACTGGCAAATTATTTGCTGAATCACAGCTCTTCCGGCCTAGATAGGGGATTAATTAACACACTAAGAACTTCAAACTATTTGATTATCCTGGACCACAAAATGATATGTAATATACACATACCTTAAAAAAAAATTTCCACAACCATTACATATAAATATAAACAACTAAAGAAATCCATATTTATTCAAACCCAAAAACATATTGGATCTTTTTTTTACATGTACTTTAAGTTAGAATTTTCATAATTTCAAATTACTTTATGCAAATATATTATATACTGCCATTAAGGATAGTAGAATACAACAAACATGAGAAAAATGTAATTACTATTATAAAATAAAATTTAAACTTTAAACATTTTTAAAATTATTAATTTTATATTTATTTATAAATTGCAAATTTTGATAGATAAATCTTAAAATTAAACTTTAAACAATAGCTTTATTATATATCCCATAAAATTATAATTAAAATAATGTATACAAAGTTTTGGCTCTGGTATTTCATGCCATCACTAATCTAAAAATAAAAAAACATTCTCTAACTTCTATTGCTAAAAAAAAATTATTATATATGTAAGATCTATTGCTTTCTCCAATAAAGTCAATATATATATATGTGTGTGTAGATAAATTATTGCATGTCCCTAAAAATAAACATTGATAAATTACAATTATTAAGAATAAACATACATAATACACATATTTATGTATATATTGAAATGGTTGTTATCCATTTAACCAGCTATATAATATTACACATAATATTAATTTCATTTATGTTCTTTTTACTTTTTACAATGCTTTTTACAACCCACTATTGATGATATTGATTGCCCCAACAATCTTCTTCAGAACTATAACACAGTACAAATACATGAATACAAATATACATGAACATATAAAAATATGTTAAAAAATATTATAGATTAAAGAAAATTATACGTATTGTAACTGTATATATATGCCATTACATCACTTTCCAATAAAAGTAGAAAAGATCTATAAATAAAATCATCCTCAAATAGAAATATATAAAAATTAATAATTTTTATAAATTAATATATATAATACACAGATGGCAAACTAATTGTATAATTATTTAAAGTTAAAAATCTAAAAACAAGATTGATTTTAATATAAAAGAATTTTTAAAAAAGCTGCTAATTAGTTAAAGTTAAAGTTATTTTTAATCTTGGAATGGAAATGATTTTCTATAATGATATAATGGGAAACAGACTCTTGGGCATAAAGTCAGATAAGAGATCAATTAAAAAATACTAGTGATTAAATTTTGAGTTCCCGCTCTAAGGAAAGCTGGCCAATAACGAAGGAAATGAACACACGGACCACAGAGAAAAGTTAGCATTGCCAATAAAAACAGCACCAAACCAGGCAAGATTGATTCTGGAATTTGATAATAAAGAATTCAAAATGATATAAAAGAGAAGAAAATAAAACTTTTTGCTAAATGGAATTTTGATTTGGATTGCTCTTGCTGATTGCATGTTATTGAAAGATTTTATACACATATTGCAGATCTCAAATGTAGGGGTCATGCAATAAATAACATTTCCCATATTTGCACCAGCTAAGGCGGCCTCCAGAGTGATGGTTCCCAGAAACCGGTCAGCAACAAATTCATCTCCACCTAGAACAATATCAATTTGGGATGGAAGGAACTGTGAACATAGTTGTGTGATGTATTAAGGATCGCAAAGGCAGACTTCAATAAACCTACAGCATTGGAAAGTATGAACTTTTGCTTTAAATGAACTATGAACTTTAATTATATAATAAAAACTTTTCAAGTAGTAATTTTAAATGTCACTTAATTTTTAAAAAAAAAATCTCTTATTTGACTAAAATTTTAAATTATTTATTATATTTTTTATATATGTGTTTAATATCATTTCCATTCTCATAAATTTCTATTAAATCAATAATTTAAAATAGGTGTAAATGGCTGCACAGATTCGTAAGATTATGTTAGTTTAAATTTGTTAATTTTGGGCCAATTGTTTCATAGTTGAATCAGTGCTGGTAAAGAGATGTACAGATATTTTATATCAATGTGATCTGGGTAGGCCACCTTGGAAACTCATGCCCTTGTGGCGCATTAGCTTACAGGGCACAATACCCATCTAAATGCACAGTCCAAAATGGTAGCCATTGTGTTGCCAATAGTTGTAGACGTACTTCCTACACCATTGATTTTCTTATGTTCTGATTGGGACCGGCAAAGACCGCTAATCCCCATTTATAGAGCATCTCATATATACATTTCAAAAGATTTCATTTTTGTATCACCAATTGAGCAGTGTATCATTTCTGTCTGTTAGTAAACTTTATTAATGATCATGGGGAAGATGCTCATTCCTCACCACCATAATTCGTTATTTTCTAATGATATGCTACGACAGATGTAAATTCCTGTCAGCATGATTGTTATGCTAACAATCTCATTTTGCATTGGTCACATCAGTGTACCAGTAAGCAGCATTGGTTTAAATGCAAGATTTTAGCGTAAGGTTAAAAGTTATTGGGTTAGTTCTATGCATATTCTATGTAGAGTATTTACGCTTAGTAAAACATTAAAATTGTATCAAATATATTAAATGCATCCATCTGTGCATATACATAAATTAAATATATTTAATTGTCAATTATGTTTTCAGAAATTTTTCTTTTTAATGTGTGTGTGCATTATAATAAAACTGTTTTAATTAATTTTTGGCAGTAATTTACTTATATGTATTTTTATTAACAACATTTTAAAAATCAAGAATTAAAAATTTTAAAATATACAGTGATATTTTAACCTCAGCTTTTCCCTAAGCTAGTAACTGGGGCTTTCGGTTAGATCAAAGTTGAACCTCACCTGTATGCATCTGCCGCCTTTATAAATTTTCGAGGTTCAAACAGCCTAGTGGTGTCCTGGCATGGCAGATAGGTTTGGGACATTCCGTTGAGTGTTATAATTGGCACCCAATGTAAGGTGGTACACTTTAACCACGAGTACCCTGAAAATTTTAAAATTATGCCGGTAACAAAAAAAAAAAAATTTTTTTAAGTAAATAATTTTTATTTATATTAAAGTTATAGATTATAATGTAGATGTAAAAGTACTGCCAGAAAGTAAATTGCACATATATGGGTACACGTGGGAAAGGAAACTTTTAAAATATAATATAAAGTAATTTTAAAAAGTCTAATTAATGAAGAAAAAAGAAGTAAATTGGGAACTGTTTAATGGAATGTAGTTGCTCAGCTGATGTAAAAAGGTGGGAGAATAGACTTAAAAAAAATATATTTTTGTGTAATTACTAAAAAAAAAAAAAATCGGTAAAAGCCTGAAATCCGGGCAAAGCCGCTTGGAGCGTTGATGCTAGACAAAATCAATGAAATATAACGTTACCGGGCCGCTGCAACTTTTTTCTTTTTTTATACAACAAGGGTTTTTTTTTTCTAATATTGATTAAACGAATAATTTTTATTTCATTTAGAACATGATTTCTTTATTATTAAACAAATTTTGATATTCATTTTCGTTACTTTTTGTGGGTTTTTTGTTGGAACCTGATATTTTTTCAACAAATTTTGCTAATTGTATTTTTTTCTTTTTATCATTTGAAAACTTGGGACCGTTTCACGACGTCAAAAAAATTTGTTTGAATCCCACCGCCGAAAAAATAGAATACAATTATTTGCGACTTGTTTAGAACTTAATTCTACCTTTCTTTTATTTTTTTTGTCTTGACTAAATGGTTTTTCTTATTATTATTATTAATTTTACTTTTTTTTTTAAACACAACTTGTTATCACTTTGATTTAGATTATGTTTGAATTAGCCTTTTTTTTTTTTTGGCTACTACAAGAAACAGCTTTTTGAGCGGGGGGGGGGGGGGAATTCGTACTGTTTATTATTAACAAAAAGGCAACAAAAATAGTCAATTATTTTAACAGCGCTGAAAAAAGAGAATCAACTTTGGGACTTGTTTCGAATTTTGATTTCTTTTTGGTTGACGTAATTGTTTTTCTTAATATTAAATCCAAATTTACTTTTGTGTTTTTGCCGATTCAAAAATTGTTTTCAAACACCCACCCCCACCCACTCGGAAAAAGAATTGTAACCAAAAAGTCAAGAATTTAACCTTTTTTTTCTTTTTTTGAAACAACTTTTTCTCACTTTTTACTTTGATTTCTATTTCGTTCGAATTACCTTTTTTTTTTTTTTTTTAGCCTTCTACAATAAACTGCTTTTGGGGGTGGGGTGTATTTCGTAATTTGTTATTCTTAACAAAAAGTCAACCAAAGTCGTCATTTATTTTAACCCCGCTGCAAAAAATTGAATCCAAATACTTGTCAATTTCTAATGAAATAAAAAACAAAAAAAAAAAGGACACAAACTTTGGACTTTTTAAAATTATTTATTCGATTTTATTGCTGTAATAAAAAGTGGACATTACGTGTGCCTGACAAAATAAAAAAAAAACACAATCTCACACACTTTCTGTACTCGGCAATTTATCTGAAGAAAAGTTTCAAAATTGCACGTTCGTCTCAGATCTTTTAGTGGTCTCGAATATTTTCCCCACCACGCTGAAACGTGACTTAGCGCGTGAGCTTTGTCGAAGCCTGTTCGAACATACACTTTGCCAATTTTTTTACATATTAACCTTTTTTTCGGGAAGGGTGGGGACCATATGACAATTCTTAATAATTAACATTTTTTAAATCGAAATGACATTACTCTATTATGGAAATTTGAAAAAGTCATACCGCCTTGAAATTTAAACACCCTCAAGCGATACGGTAATCAGCTATGAAAAGAACGAATACGTGTAAAATAGCTTCGAAGCACAAAACAGGCCGTAATATTTTTGTGCAATGTCATGTAAAGAGGCCTAGCTCAATGGGTTAATACAATACGTAAATGTTGTATTAGCCTGTAAAGCCACGGCCGCCAAAACAGCATTTTTATGTGTTTTGACACGTAAACAATGCCCCAAGCGGCCGTGCCCGGATTTCAGGCTTTTACCAAAAAATCTTTAAAAATAATTTTTTCTATTAACACTGTTTGAATCTAGAAAATTTATAAAGGCAACTGATACATATGGGTGAGATTCAACTTTTATCTAACCAAAAGCCCCAGTCACTAGCTCAGGGAGAAGCTGAGCTTAAAATATCACTGTATATTTTAAAATTTCTAATTCTTAATTTTTAAAATATTGTTAATAAAAATATATATAAGTAAATTATTGTCAAAAATTAATTAAACAAAGCATTTTTATTATAACACACATACACACATTAAAAAGGAAAATTTCGAAAACAGAGTTAACGATTAAATATATTTAATTTATGTATATGCACAGATGAATACATTTAATACAATTTTAATATTTTACTAAGTGTAAATACGCTACTTAGAATATGCATATAACTAACCTAATCCCTTTGAACCTTAGGCTAAAATCTCATGTTTAAACCAACGCTAGCTTACTGATATACTGATGTGACCAATGCAAAATGAGATTATCATAACACAGTCATGCTGAGAGGAATTTACATCTGTTGCAGGATATCATTAGAAAATAACGAAGCATGGTGGGAAGGAATGAGCATCTTCCCCATGATCATTAATAAATTTCACCAACAGACAGGAACAATCCACTACCCAATTGGTGATACAAAAATGAAATCATTTGAAATGTATATATGAGATGCTCTGTAAATGGGGATAGGGATCTTTGCTAGCTTACTGTCCCAACCGGAGTGTAAGAAAAACAAAACAATGGCATAGGAAATATACCTATGATCACTGGCAACACAGTGGCTACCATTTTGGGCCATGCATTTAGGTGGGTATTATGCCCTGTATGCTAACATGCCATAAGGGAATGAGTATCCAATGCAGCAAATTACATTAGCATAAAAATCTGTACAATAAAAATCTGTACATCTCTCCACCAGCACCAATTCAACTACAAAACAATTAGCCCAAAATTAACAAACTTAAACTAATATAATCTTACGACTATGCAGCCATTTACACCTATTTTAAATTATTGATTTAAAAGAAATTTATGAGAATGGAAATGATATTAAACACATATATAATAAATAATTTAAAATTTTAGTCAGGTACGAGATTTCTTTTAAAAATTAAGCGACGTTTAAAATTACTACTTGAAAAGTTTTTATTATATAATTAAAGTTCATAGTTCATTTAAAGCAAAAGTTCATACTTTCCAATGCTGTAGGTTTATTGAAGTCCGCCTTTGCAATCCTTAATACATCACACAACTATGTTCACAGTTCCTTCCATCCCAAACTGATATTGTCCTAGGTGGAGATGAATTTGTTGCTGGCCAGTTTCTGGGTACCATCACTCTGGAGGTCGCCTTAGCTGGTGCAAATATGGGAAATGTTATTTATTGCGTGACCCCTACATTTGAGATCTGCAATACACGTATAAAATATGTTTCAATAACACACAATCAGCAAGAGCAATCCAAATCAAAATTCCATTTAGCAAAAAGTGTTCTTGTCTTCACTTTTATATCATTTTGAATTCTTTATCATCAAATTCCACAATCAATCTTGCCTGGCCTTTCTTATTGGCAATGATAACATTTTTCTGTGGTTTATGTGTTCATTTCCTTTGTTATTGGCCAGCTTTCTTTAGAGCGGGAACTCAAAATTTAATTACTAGTATTTTTTAATTGATCTTTTATCTGACTTTATGACCAAGAGTCTGTTTCCTATTATATCATTATAGAAAATCATTTCCATTCCAAGATTAAAAATAACTTTTAACTGTAATTAACAGCTTTTTTTAAATTCTTTTATATTAAAATCAATTATTGTTTTTAGATTTTTAACTTTAAATAATTATGTAATTAGTTTGCCATCTGTGTATTATATATAGTAATTTATAAAAATTATTAATTTTTATATATTTCTATTTAAGGATGATTTTATTTATAGATCTTTTCTACTTTTATTAGAAAGTGATGTAATGTCATATATATATACAGTTACAATATGTATAATTTTCTTTAATCTATAATATTTTTTAACATATTTGTTATATGTTCGTGTATATTTGTATTCATGAATTTGTATTGTATTTGTTATAGTTCTGAAGAAGATTGCTGGGGCAATCAAAAACATCAATACTGGGTTGTAAAAAGCATTGTAAAAAGTAATAAAGAATACAAATGATATTAATGTTATATGGATTTCGCAATGCAATAAGATAAAATTAAAATATTACACAAGATAGTAAGCTAGAATAATTGTTGTGAGGATAGCATTATATACAAAAAAAAATCTTAAAGAAGGTTATATAATAAAATAAAAATATTTTAGAATTATTAAAAGTAATAATAATATATAGAATTGAAATTTTATAAGGGATCATTAAAAGTAATATTTTAAAATAAATATAAACAATGTAATAAGTAATTAAATTTAAGAGAAACTAAATAAATTTTATAAAATAGATTAAAACAGTATGGCGCGTTTTTCACATCAAAGATTAAAATCTAGAATTAGAAAAATATATTTAAAAGTATATATGAATGTTTAAATTCATGTTTGTGTGAGTTGTTTATTACAAAAACAACATAATTAAGTACCCTAATATTAAAAAATATAGATTCAAAAAAAAAAATCTATATTTTGATATATAAAAAAGAAAAATTTACAATAATTAAATGATTAAGACTGATTTTAATTTTAAAGTTGCTTTTTGCATTGATAAGAGATTTGAAAACAAGGTATAATTTGAATCAACTAAATAATTATGGTATTTCAAAAATTAAATATAATTAATATAAAGAGGTCATCAGGTGTTGAAAAAAGAGATCAATAGTATATATAGCCAGGGTTTTCTTGAAAAATTATTCTTGATTTTTGTTCTTATTCATGTTTCACTCTACATCATATTGTCATTATAACTGGCTAAGAGAAAAGGAATAACTTCCAGATGCTCAAACACTGCTTTGGATCCATTGATAAATCTAATAGGCTATATTTAAAAAAATCCTGACTCTCAATGTAACAAAAGAATAAAATGCTTAAATGTCAACAAATTTTTAAAAAGTACTTTAGGTAAAACTACAGGTCAAAAAAGAGAAATTTCAGCCTATCTAGAAAACAGATGCAAGATAGTATAGTTGTGCCTTGGAAAGTGGTAATAAAATAAATCAAATAATGCGTGCCATCGAGGGAGAAATGCCAGCCCAACTAAAAATCCTCACAGGTCCAAAACAATATACTACTATTTGATGTTTATATACATAATTTCTAAGATTACAAAAAAAAAAAAGTTTATCAATTAGACTGATATTCCAAAGCATTAATAATTTTAATTTTATTTTATAATGACTTCTGAATAGATACATTAATATATTTTATTATATATAATCTATATATACATGTAGTGTAAATAATTTAATTGATTGATAAAGGAGAAAGCAAATCACGTTGATTAAGAAAGACCAGCAATTACAGTTTAATTTATAAGTATGATTCTTTTCAAGTTATATTTAAAGAATCTACAAAACAATTACGCGGTCTCTTTCATTTTATGTATATAGAATTTAAAATCAGTGTCTCCTTTAAAAGATAGATAAAGGGGGGAGGGGTCTTGTAATCTTGAAATTGTCAGAAAGTATTCAGTCACATAAAATAATCAGTTAATATAATAGTTATTTTTAAGTACACTGAGAGTGTGCATGCATGTGAAAATGTTTGAAATATGAAATATCCAAATAGTAATACAAATGATCACTATTAGAAAAAGAAATCATAATTTTGTATTAAACTTAATATTATTTAAATATGATCGAGCTCATCTTATACATGAATTGACTCTCACATTAACTATCATGCATTATACTTTTCACATGATCATCATCTCATGCTAGCACATAACTGTTATAGTAGTAACACCTTGTGTTAACCAGAGTAATCAATGGATGCCAGAAGGCTTGTGCATAAAATCCCTATCTAGTGCCTACTCATCCAATATCCTCAGACTAGTGTCTGGCTTGTGGCCTTCATCAGTGAGGAGCCTTGGATCTGAGAGCACTGCACCTAGATCATAAAATCCCTATCTAGTGCCTACTCATCCAATATCCCAGATCCAAGGCTCCTCACTGATGAAGGCCACAAGCTAAAAACTAGTCTGGGGATATTGGATGAGTAGGCACTAGATAGGGATTTTATGCACAAGCCTTCTGGCATCCATTGATTACTCTGGTTAGCACAAGGTGGCACTACTATATGGAGAGTTTTTGCATTATACTTTTATTTGAGTTTGTACTCATGGTATAAAGCAATTATTTAGATCAGTAATTTGTATTGATAATACTATATCTATGATGACATGCATTCTAACACTTTCTTAAATTTGAAATCAGAATCAAAAGGCCTATCTCAATTAATTAAGTTGGGAATTATTAAAAAAAGATTCAAATCTAAAGTGACAACTCCTAGAATTATTGTTACAATGAGTATACATCTAGCAAGATTTGCAATGAAGACATACTTGGAAGTTGAATTTCATATTAGATACCTTTTGTAATTCATTTGTTACTAATTTTCTTCTTTTCTGAACCAACATAATATCTAGTAATTAATGAATATAATCACCTTTTCTATGATTATATTCCTTAATTACTAGATATTAGATATCTGTAACTTGGCTATGGAGCCAAAGATAGTTGAATGAATGATTTTATATTTGTTAGGTCAGCAATGTGTAGAATGATATTCATGGTGCAATGATGGCCAGTGTTTGATCATGTAACTATATTTATATTGTAATCTGAAATTTACAAATTAGCATTTTAAGATTAATCTGGGTAAAATATGGACATTTTAGAGACGAGTGGTATGGTAACTCTTTACATGGATGTATTTCACACAAAATTGATAGTTTGGAAATGACTATGAGAGAAAATCATGACCAGTTAACCAATTTCTGTTTTGATTAAGATGCAACCATAAAATACAGTTAGATTCTAAAGAATAATTTTAGGAATTAATAATGAAAGTATATTTATGGTTAAAGAAAATATTCTATGACAATTATAAGTTTATGAATAAATTATTTTTTAATTATTATTTATTTAAATAGTGTGTATTTAACATATTATATATAAAGTTGCCTGGTTCATATAATAATTCCATTTCCATTTCATTGGGAGTAATTCATGATCTACCCAATTTCCCCTGAATAAATAGAGAATTATATAATGGTCGTGTTCATCATCATATTTCCCAATCCTGAGGATTTTCTGATGATTAATGTCAAGTTGTACGCTCAATCAGATCACAATCAAATTTCTACTAAACTTGAATAAGCTGACCTTTACAATATGCACACATGTATATGAGTGAAATGCACAGGCTGCTGACATGTTTATATTTTATTTTTTATGATAGCAATTATTCTTTTATCTACTAAAATTAATTTTAAAATAATTCAGTTATGTACAGTATAAATGTTTAAGAATAAAAATATTAACTATATGCAATTAATATACATACATTATGCACTAATACATATAAGGATGTAGAGTTAGACATATACTTGCAGATTGTTCTGTCTTTGATTATTGTTTTAAATACCCGTTGGTAATATAACATAAATTTATGTATATATATTCAAACAGCAAAGATATCAATTTACATGTATATAAATATAATCCACATACCTATGTACACAGATATAAATAAAAAGTAAACTTTTAATTTTATAATATCTATATGAAATATGTTTTTTTGTGAAATAGATTTATATTCTGTATTATAAATAATTATAAAAATAATTTATTGTAAAAATTGAAAAATATATCGTAATGTTAAAACTTAAAATTTTATTATAGTAATAAAATATAAAAAAGCTTCTTTCATTAAATTTTTTCCTTTTCAAAAGCATTTTGATTTCTTTTCAAAAATCAACTTTTTTTTCATTGGAAACAATAAAAAAGCTTGACATTTTGAAATAAAAATGTTTTTTGAATTTTAATCTCTGCCATTTTTTGCGCTATCGCTATAAATCATACATTGTCTGAGAGATCATTTTCTACCTTTCCAAATATAAATTGCACAATTACAGTTTCAATAGTTTTCCAACAAGTTTGAAACGAATTTTTTTTTTCATTACAGACTTTCAAAAAGGAGAAGCAAAATTAAGATGATGTGTGACTAATTAATAGTACTAAAAATAATTTATTCTAAAAATTGAATTATAAATACTTTGTAATACTATTTCTATTATAATAATAAAAATTAAATGCCTTTACAATATTAAAAACATTTCAAAAACATTTCAATTTCTATTTTAAAATTGTAATTTTTTTTATTTATAAAAGTTCAAAAAAAAATTAATCTTGAAATAAACAAATAATGTAAAATTTTCATAAATCTGTAAGATATATTATGAAAGATAATTTAACACAGAATTGAATGATGTATAACATGATTTTATAATTTTAAGAGTTTTCCTGCAAATTGAAATGAAAGATCATGATTTAAAGGGAGATAGAACGTGCATTCTCAAAAACAATTTACAGAAAAAACACATTCAGATGAATACATTTAATTCATTAAAACTATTATATAATTTGCTCATATAAATTTCTAACATCTGTTCAATATCTTCAATATACCACATGTACTAATATAATTTTAAAAGTTAAATCTGATTCTTATTTAATTCTTATACTAATATATTTAATAATCTTGAATATAATTAATAACTTTCACTATGGTGTCTGCTTTGCCCACTGGCTTAATTACAAACTTTAAAAGACTCATTTAGCTGAGTTTCTTCTTTTTTCTTTCTACGTATAAACATGCACACACGTATATACTTGTAAATAAAATTTTAAAAATTCCTTTCTGCATATAAGCATGCATAAAACTTGCAAATAAAATTAAAAAGGTAAGTTTTTAAATATATTTTTTAACTTTGTTAATTCTCTTTTAAATTTCCTATTTATAAAAAAAAAAACCTAACTCAACATTTTCACTATGCATACATTTTAACATTAATAATCAACAAAAAATTTTGTCTTCGTTTTTTTTTTTTTTTTAAAAAAAAAAAATTGTCTAGCTAAATCAATCCTTTAATTTTATAGCATTTGCAAATCAGTTTGCTAACCTAAATAGATTTAGAACTTATATTTTGTTTCCTCTTCAATGAAAAAAAAAAGGATAAGTAATCAAGCATTACAAAAGAAAATCATAGTCAAGATACATAACTGCCTTAGTCTAATTTTACATATATCCATTTTAAAACTTGATTACATCTTTCTCATTATAATCTATAAATTACAAACATAATATAAAAAACATTTTTAAAATACATATTTTTAAAACAATACTTAAATATGATATTGCAAAAAATATTTCCTAATTTTAAATTATTTGAGAGTAATCAGTTTGTCCTGCTTTTAAAGTCAAGAAAAGTATAGTCTGTGCATTACTTCTTTAGGCTTAATCTTAGATTATCATTGTTTTCAGTAAAGTGTTAAGCAGAATAAAATGCATTATCTTTGGCTTTAGTTTTATTAATTGCTGGTTTTGAGAATTATTTTACTATTCTTGCACTATTCTATTCATGTCATAGTTTTCGGCAATTATGATAGATTTTGAAATAAGAATTTACTGAGTGATTTCAGCAATCTTTTATCTATTACTCAGACATTATTTATCAAGAGCTATTGTAATATTTGGATGTTTAGTTAATTGAATTAATCAAACAGTCATCCTGGCATTTAGAATTGCTAGCATTAAAATACTTCCGAGTGTTATTTTAATTGATTCATGGTTACTGTCATCACTTCAGATAAAAATGTAACATTTGGAAGCAACTTTGAAGCAGAAGCAGGGATGAAAAAAGATTTTTAAAGTTGAGTTACTCAAACATAATGTGTTTCTAGCATAAAATTTGATATAGTACTACACCTTAAACTAGATCCTTAAAATGCTTAAATAAAACTATCAATATTTGAAACTGATCTAATATAAAAAACTAAGTGACTTTTTTTTTCCATTGAATATAATTCACTTAACAACTATATAGTGATTACTAGCATATAATTTTGATACATATTATCCAGTCTCCCAAACTTGGCAACTTTTTTTTTAATCATAGTTTCAGGAGCCTACAATAAATCTTTAAAACAAAATGGCTGACAAAAAGCAGCATATTTAATATTTATAATTTTTTTTATTATTTTAAAAAAATAAAATTTTCCGCAAAAATTAATTATATTTCCACTTTATTTATTTATTTATTTATTTTTTTAATTAAATCAACTTATTAATATAAAAATTAAGAAAATATAAGAAACATAACGCTGACTTCAACTTATTAATATAAAAATAAAAAATATATAAGAAACATCGTGTTATATCATGCTGCAGACTTTTCAGGAGGGAAGCATCCGGTACCTTTAAAATACCCCACTGCATGCTGTTCTATTAAAGGAAGATGCCAAGCTTTCAACATTTTTCCAAAATAGTAGTGGCAAACAGAAAGATGCTAAATGTAAATGAACTACAACATGGGTGGGCAATTGTTTTGGCTCGGGGGGCCGTAGATACTGGTGGGGGGCCGCATCGGGACCACGTTGTGAAAGCGAAGGTTAGCGGAGGGCCACACCTTTTTTTCATGACACAATAAACACAGTTTTATTCCCTGTATTACCAAAGAAATATTTGTTCGTCAATGCTTCATTAAACACAACATTCATCACCGATTTTACATTTTTTCGGAGGGTTCATGGTTTCACTAAAGTTGGAAATGTATATATTTGCTAATGCAAAGACAAAATTGAAATTAACCAGATCAACTGGAAAAGCACTGCATATCATATCTACACTGCACATGGGTATTGACGTGGTCATCCTAGTGGAAAATAAGAGATGAATCTTCGGTCGCTCAAGGAAAGAAAATCTCAGTACAAGGCGGATTTTTCAGATTGTCTTGGTGGGCCGCATGTGGCCCTTGGGCCGCAATTTGCCCACCCCTGCTATAGTCTATCACAGGGGTGGGCAAACTTTTTTCGCTGAGGGTCACATTGTCTTTCGTAACACTTCTAGTGGGCCACGTCATAAATAGAATATTATTTGAAAACATAATTTTCATACAAATTTATTAATATGTTCACATATATCACAAAAATATATAACAAAAAATATTTTATTTTCTTATTAATGAGATTTATGCAATTGTTTACAATTTTGCTCTAAACTATCACAATCTGGATTGAGGCTACTAGTACCTATTCATAAAATTGCATATAAATTGGAATCTGACAAAACAGACCTATTCTTTGATTTGTTTATATTCATACATGAAAACATCTGTTCACAAATATATGTTGAAGCAAACAGTACAAACATTTTTTGGACAACGATTTTCAAATTACAAAATTTTTGTGAATTGAGCGATGCATAAAAATCAGTAAGTGTCATATTCATAAAAATTTTCTTCAGTGCATTATCTGATTGAAGATCTATCAATTCAAATTGCAAATCATCCAATACTGTTTCTACATTGCTCGTAAATGGATAAACATAACAAATTAAATTCATTTTCCAGTGATTTAAAATCGGCAAAATGCCTTGAAAACTCTTCTCTTAAAACAGACAACTGCTTACCATATTTCTTTGAACAAACTTGATTGATAGTCTGCATCTGCAATATTGGAAAATGCACAAAATTTTGCTCATGGAGGTGTTTGGCCAAAAGTTGTAATTTCACTTGGAAAGATTTAATTTCCACAAATAATTCATGTGCAAAAACATTTTTGCCTTGTAATTTAATGTTCAATTCATTTAATTTATTGAAAATGTCAACTGCAAATGCAAAATCACATATCCATTCATTGTTTTTCATGTTAGTGACAAATTCACAATTAATGTCTTTCATTTGAAAGAAAAGCAAAATTTCTTGTCTGTTTCCATACCCTTTTCAGAACATTGCCAAGGCTTAACCAATGTACATTATTATGATACAACACATCTAAATAATCACAATCCATTTCATCCAAGAAATTCCTGAACTGTCTGTGATTTAGTCCTCTTGCTCTGATGATGTTTATAGCATGCACTACTGGATCAATCACATGTTTAAAGTCCAATGAAGATTTGCATAAGTTTTCTTGGTGAATTATACAATGCAATGATATTAAAGAATGATGTGGATGCTTTTCTTTCACTTTTTCACCAAGAAGCTTTACGAGTCCAACTGCTTTTCCTGTTAATGAAGGTGCACCATCGGTTGTTATGCTTACCAATTTATTCAAAGGTAATCCAGCTTTATTCAGACAATTTTCAAGGCATTCATACAAATCTTTACCAGTTGTTGTATCCATCAATTTTTCAAGTGAGAGCAACTCTTCAGCAATTGCAAAATTATGATCAATCCCTCTGATGAATACAAGCAGTTGTGCCGTATCTTTAATATCATTGCTCTCATTCAATGCCAAAGAGTACCAATCAAATGATTTGCCAACTTTAACTAACTGTTTTAACAAATTCTCTGAAATTGCATCTATACGTACTATAGTTCTTCTTGACAAAGATATTGCTTCAATTTTTGTTTTAACTTCTGGGCAGACAATGTCAACAGTGGCAAGCATGCATTCCTTTAAAAATTCACCTTCAGAAAATGATTTGTTACGTTTGGCAATATTATATGCAAGTACAAAACTAGCTTTCGTTGCACCAGTTTGTATCTCATTTTGTTTGACAAAAACATTTTGTTGCCAGTTTAAACTTGCCTTTTGCTTTTTTTCATTTTTTGATAAAGTATTTGCAAATGTATTGTGCTTACTTTGAAAATGCCTCTTCAAATTGTACTCCTTGAAAACAGCAATGGTCTCACGGCATATTAAGCACACTGCTTTGTTTTCAACATTTGTGAAAAAATATTTCCATATCCATTCATTGTTAAAAGCACAGCGTGCATTGTCAATTTTACGTTTTTAACTGTAGTCATTTTTAAGAACAGATTTCAAAATTTGGAAATTAATAGGCACGTCCGAACACTAGTGAAACAAACAGTATACCGACAAGTGCAATGATTTTAATCAAAACGGTGAGATTTAGACAAAACAGAGTTGATCAAGTGAAAAGTTCCAGGATCTTAATTTGAACAATTATTTATTTTACACATATAATGAAAACAAGTTAGGGTTTGATAGCTTCTACTCAATGAATTATATCTTTTATTATTACAGCATTTACGAAGCTAGCGTAAAGAATAAAGAAAATAATTGAGAATAAAAAAATAATAGACGTTCATATATATTTCATCACCTTTAAAGTTGAAAATAATTTTTTAATCTTAGTATTATTAGTTTTTGAAATTAACTAAATTTATTATTCATTTAGTTATTTTGAAGTTGTTGACAAGAACACCTGAGTTTGGTAATTATAAAATAAATTTTTAAAAAAAGTTTCAACTGGTGATGCATGATTAATTTATCTTTAAACAGAAAAAGAAAATCTTTTAGATACAGATGAGAGAAGTTGGATAAATTACTTAATTGTATTTTTTTAAAAAGGAGATAAATTTTTTAAAAATAAGTTACAAATAATTACTAACCTGCGTTATCTATTTGTGTGTTATTATTAACAAGTTGTTCGATTCTTAAATGCTAAAATTTAGCATAGGTTTGCTATTCATACCTGATGTCATCAATGTATTGGATTGGATGAAAATATCAAAATAAGTACAAGAATAAAGACAATACATTTTTCCCAAGTGTTTACACACTTTTATTTCAAAAGACACTTGGGAAATGTTGAGATTTTTATAGATCGTAAGCAAGATCTTTTTTTAAGAGAAGTTAAAAATCTTCCATCTGTCAATAAAGTTTTCGTTTTTAATAAACAGCATTTCAGTTCAAAGTTTACATTTGCGATTAAAAAAACAGGTTTTTATAAACAATTTTTTAAAAATTAGTTTCGATGATTTGAAAATATTTACAAATCGAATTTTACTTTATTTTTAAAAAGACAAATATATACATGCATTAAATCAATATTATTTTATTTTTAAGAAACAATATATATATGTAAATTATTAACTGAAAGATATCACATTACGTATTTTTTATCTATATGTAAAATCTGTATGATATTACGTATATATAAATACGACATTTTAAAACTTATAAGCGGGCCACACGAATGCCCGCCAAGGGCTGGATGTGGCCCACAGGCCGTAGTTTGCCCACCCCTGAACTACAACAATGTCGCATTTGCATGTTATAATATAAATTTTAAAAAAAGTTGAAATAAATCTTCTGAATGGAATTTATAATCAATTCTTAATTTTTTTAAACTTAACAACTAACATATATTCAGAAAAATAAAATTGAAAAAAAAAAAATCATAAACAAATACTTGTATGTCCATGAAACTACAATTTTTTAAAAAGCTGCCAAACTTGGAGACAGGATAATTCATATTTTTTACATAATTGTTTCTTTATGTGACACATAGGGGTTTTCACTTTCAAAATAGTAAAAAAAAAAGTCTGGAATCTTCCATATAATTATAAATACTTTTCTAAACAGAATTAAGTTGTTTTTCTAAGATTTAAAAATAAAATCTTTAATCTTTATGTTATATTTGACTTTGTAACTTTTAAAAATCTTGAATATGGTTTTATTTCTTTATATTTCTCTTTATTACTTTTCTGATCATATATGTTATCTTAGAAAATATTTCTTAAAAAACTATTAAACTAAACATTTTATTAAAATTGAATCCAAATTTATTTTTCTTAATTATAACTAAAAATGTGAATCTTACATAAATTATTTGAAATTAAAAATAAATTTTGTTGTATACATATACAGCCATTCATATATATGTTAGATTACATTTGGGTCCTTTTGTTAAAAAATTGATATATTTGATTTCAACATAATTAAAATTTATTCATGTCTATCAGTTAAGACATAGAGATAAAAAATATTTTATAGTAAATGCTTTATTTATCACGCACTAAAAACCAAAGAAATAATTGTTTCTTCAACCACAATTGGGATTTTTAATTGAACTTGAAACGAAAGCATAATCGGTCCAAAAATTAATTTAAATCCATTACTATGTGGATCAAGTTCAATCTAAAAAGTCCAATTGTGGTTAAAGAAATAATTATTTTTTTGGCTTTTAGTGCAGGACAAACAAAAGCATTTAATATACATTTTTTATCTCTATTTATTTTTAAGTTTTTAGTATCGCACAGTAAATAAAAATGTTCAACTTATGGTACTCAAATGGATTTTACACTAATAGTTTATATACAAGAGGTGTGACAATTTAATTCCTGGAATGCACCCTTATAAAATGTACATGTGGAAATGTACACTAGTGGCCACTATCACCTTGTGCACCTATACACATGAAGTTTCTATCATATAACAAATATTTTTCTTTTAAGATCAAAGCATGAATACTCTTCTGTCCAACCAAAATAATAATTGTCATCTTTACCCTCCAGATATGCAACAATATATCTTATTGTAATATTGAATAATGCATGGTACATACTGGATTTGACTACAGTTCAAACAAATACTAGAAATAAATCAAGTTTGCATGGAAAATCCTCATCTATCGAAAAAAATCTCAGGCTTCGTTCCATGTTTGACCTCCTGGATATCCATTAAACCGTTTTTGCAGTACTTAAAATGTTCAATATTATAAAGTTATCGTTATTTTTTCAAAAATTATGGATACTGTAAATGAAAATAATTTTAATAAAATTACAGATACAAAGCTTATTCAAATGTGTAAATTTATTAAAGTAAAAATAATAATAATTTTAAGACTCAACTTACCTTTCCCTTTATCACCAACCGCATTTTCAGATGATTTTGCACAATGAGATTTAATATAATCGAGGACTGATTTTGTATGACACTGATTAATCATTTTAGCCAATCTATTATCTTTAATTTTATTATCCGTTAGTATCAATTCTTTCAATTTCCCGCAGTCTGCTAATTCTCCCGGCAGCTGTTCAATAACATTTTCGGATAAATCTAACATTTTCAAAGACTGAAGTAACGATATGGTTGGGTGTATTGCTGATATATGGTTACTTTTAGCCTTAAAAGTACTCAGCAGTTGCAAATCCCGATGGCAAACATCAGAAAAAGATTCAAGTGCATTTTTTGATACATCTAGTATAGCCAAATTAATTAGTTTTGTCAAATTTGGAAGAGTTGTTAATAAATTGTTACTTAGATTCAGTGTTTGCAAATCAGTAAGGTTTTCCACTGAATTAGAAATTTCTTCAAGTTTATTCCCAGATACATCGAGCACTTTCAATTTCTTCAAATTAGCAATACTATCGGGAAGCTTCTCGATTTGGTTATTACATAAAACTAATGAAGTGAGATTGACTAGCTTACCGACATCGGACGGCAATTCCCCTAACATTGTTCTACTAATTTCTAAAAAATTCAAAGTATTTAAAGTAAAGATATTTGAATCCAAACCATTTTTTTCGATTTTCTGAGAAACTGAACTTCCACTTAATACTAATTCATAACGTTTGTCTTTCTTTGCCTGCGCTATTTCTGGCCACATTTCAGACGACATATTTGAAATAAATATGAAAGAACATAATAGTTGTGTTGGTGAATAGTTACACCGCGGAGAAAAAGTTAATTACTAATTTTTTATTTAACACCGTTTTATTAATTTGCTGTTTGCTTTTAAAAAGTATATATAAATTTACTGATAGACAACTATTTGGAAAAGATTGGAAAATATTTTTAAATTTAAATTGTCCCAAGTATCGCCCGATTGCATAATTTTGATTGGACGTGATGAAACAATTTGTGCTAGCTAATTGTAAAGGATAGGATAGACTACCGTAAATGCAATAAGAAAGTAGTCTAATGTGTTTTTTTCTGTTTTTGCTTTGTATTGATAAGTGTCTGATTTAAGAATTAAAATATTTTTTATCTAATTCCCAACTGCGAAAATAAAAGATCTTAATGTATTCAATTGAATGAAATTGGTGTGCTCATTTTATTACATTGATGCTAGAATGTTTTTTGACATTATTATTTATGCATTGCATCATTTTAAAATGCAATTGCCAGAGATTTAAATTAAGTTCGTATCCTGTTTAAATATTTGTCATTAGGTTCTTAGAATGTTTCTATTAATTGGCATTATTTAATCAAAATGAAAGTGTCGTCACTTTAGTTTTAAGGTGCCCGTTTTAAATATATATACTGTATATTCTAATTATATTCTGCTGTGTCCTGAGGGGTAATAATAATAATAATTTACACTGAAATTTATATATAACAATATTTATTCAAATGAGTTAAAAAACATTAAGAATATAATAATCCAATTTAAATACGTTATAATTTATCCTCGAATTGAAGTACATATTATTCATACGCGGATGTGTTTTCAAATTTACTTGCTATTAATTCTCGATTGCGATTTGGTTAACTTCTGTTAATCAAAGCTTTTCTTCGGTATTTAATAATCATTTAATCGACAACAAATATTACTTCTTTCCGCCTACACCACTTGACTACGTGGGGTTTATTTATACTCTTAATTTGTATGTAAATGCCTGTATTTGCATACAAATTTTTTCATTTAAATTTTCTATTGGCACGATCTCTTTCTAGATTTTTCAAGAGTAGTTTGTAAAGCAAAGAGAATGTTTTACAAGTAAAATTATCTGTACGCATTTGCAAAAATAAACGATCTTTATTTACTAATAACGTGAAAGCCTAAACCCTTCAACAGAAGCACCTTAAAAATGCTTATGTGACAGCCAATCAGATGCAATAATGACTGCGCGTCAAGTTTTTATATGCACAGACACTCATTCTTTCCCACTCTAGAAATATTGGACTCAGTTGCATATGTAGTCTCTAAACTTCACAGCTGGTCTACATATACTTGGAATTGAGTAACTTTCCTTCCTCTATCGAAGTAGCTACACCCTGAATTTCTTTCTGTAGAAAGTGCTTAGTATCAATTAATTTATTTGATCCATGTCATTATTTACATCATCTGATATAGTATCTTTTTTTTTTTATTATTAATAAGTAGTAATAGGTTAATCAGATGAGTCCAGAATGGACGACACATCAATAACTGCTGGAGTCTTATTTGTTGCTATACTCAGCATAAAATTCTGGTTATACATAGCACCTATAAATGCTTCTAGTACATCCTTTACTCTAGTTCTTTTTTTCAACTCATTTTTTAAATATTGAAGTTTTCTTCATGAGACCATTACTTTCAGGGTGAAAAGGTGGAATAAAAATATGTCTAATCCTTTTATCCTGCAAGTAATTCTAAAACTTATGCAAAATAAAGCCTGTACTGTTATCAATCACTATTGTATCCAGATAACCATGCATAGCAAATATTTCCTTCAGTGGTGTTATTGTACATTCTGCACTTTTTATTATCAGTATTTTTGCATTATTATCAGTATTATGTATCTGTTTAATGGGCCTGCATGATCCAGGTATGACTTCAAGGGGTTGTGGATCTTTTCCAGTTGCTTGGATGGCATATTTGCAATTCATTTGATGGTTAGTACATTTTTTTAACCATCTGTTCAATGCCAACAATTAAATTTGGCCATCATATGAGGCTAATGCTTTTATCCTCAAAATTCTAGAATGACCTTGCCTTTGAGGGAATAAATGTGCAATCTATGGTCAGCACACATAACTATTTAAAGTTGTGGAGTTAAAATGTCTATTTAGTTAATTTTGCCATAGCTGAACTATTTAGAGTTGTGGAGTTAAAATGTCTATGTAGTTAATTTTGCTAACTGCATATTTTTTCTCCTTATTTTCAAATAACTGTGACAGAGCATCAGCATTTCTGATTTATTTTTCTGGTTTATGGAATAACTTGTACTGTTCTATTTTGTATCAGCCACTTGATGGCGCTATTTATATGGAAAAGTACATAAATATGCCATTTACATGGCCGCCACCTTCTAGGCTATATATAACTATGCAAAAGCACAGAAAGAGGCTGTTTAAACATGGCCACTGATGATGCTATTTCTATGCTAAAAGCACAGAAAGATGCCATTTTTGGTGGCCGGCCTGCTTTGTGTTACGCACTTTATCTCAATGCTCACAGTTCAAAGTTCATTACAGTATCATGTGAGGGTGTCTGGACTTCAGCCTGCCACAAATCTTCAAATATGCATCTGCCCTACTATTATCTTCTAACCATTGTCAACCCATCGCCATGCTTCCTTATTCAACATGGAACCTTTAAAAAATTTGGAAAGGATACATCCAAGATTTCGACCAGCTCACACAAAAAGTCATGTTTGCACAAGAACATGTCTGTAACAAATAAAATGACTGGCTTGAAAATGGACAGTTTGAAATCGGGCAACTGCTCTCCACAGAAACTGGCATACATGGGGAATTAATTAATTTTACTCTAATATAATCTTTGCAATAGGGTACGTCAGGACTAAGATGAAATTTTTGACCACTTATAGTTAAAGCTTTTTAAATTTTTTGTAGTGTAAAATTGTTCTCAAGTAAATTACAGGAATTGATTAAGGAAATCAGTGAATTATGTTAAGCCTTTGGATAAAATGTATGACTGTAAAATTTCTCGTAGTTCTATCCAAAGATCAAAAGAAATTGTCCAAAGAATACATTTATTAATCTTTGAAAAAAAAAAACAATCGAATTGGAAATTATTAATCATTCTTAATAGGTGTGCCATTAATATCCATAACACATATTCTTTCTAAGATAGCTATTGTAATAAATCAATCAATAAATAAATACTTTTCCTTTTCAAAAATGACCCCAAAAAGTTTCCTTTTCAAAAATGACCCCAAAAAAGTAAAAGACAGTTTAGTAATTAAAGCATTATCAGCATTTTTTCCCGCCATGATGTTGTTAGTTATCTTGCAAGCAATGCTAGTAAACTTTGTAAATTTTGCAGGGAGAGGGGTGGGTGGATGATGGTTTTGCTAGCCAGTGCTGGCGTACATAAGGAATTCTACTATAATAGAATATTTGCAATAATGTATGTTTACGTAAAATTGTTCCAGTAAATTTATTAATAAATTAATTACATTTGATTATTATTCTTTCACAAATAATGGGGTGGGCCTGGTAACTTTATATTTATCGCATGATCACATTTTCTATACGAGCACATTAATTGTTGATAAACAGAGCAAAACTCTCCATACAGTATTGCCACCTGTGCTAAACAGAGTAATCAATGGATGCCGGAAGGCTTGTGCATAAAATCCCTATCTAATGCCTACTCATCCAATATCCCCAGACTAGTTTCTGGCTTGTGGCCTTTGTCAGTGAGGAGCTTTGGATCTGAGAGCACTGCATCTAGATCTTAGGATCTAATGCAACCCTCTAGCAACCACCTTTTATCTCTACTTAACTACAAAACTATGAGAATGAAATTGAAAACACAAAAAATATTTTCAATCTAAGCTCAATAGCTTATATAGTCATATGGGTCTGAACTCAGTTCAGCACCCATACATTTTGGTGTCTTTGGCTCTTTTACAACCATAGCCACCACTATCCTATTAGGCAGGATTGGTGTTAAACCATTAAGCATCACATGATCACATTTTCTATACTAGCACATTAATTGTTGATAAACAGAGCAAAACTCTCCATACAGTATTGCCACCTTTGCTAAACAGAGTAATCAATGGATGCCAGAAGGCTTGTGCATAAAATCCCTATCTAATGCCTACTCATCCAATATCATTCTCATAGTTTTGTAGCTAAGTAGAGATAAAAGGTGGTTGCTAGAGGGTTGCATTAGATCCTAAGATCTAGATGCAGTGCTCTCAGATCCAAAGCTCCTCACTGACGAAGGCCACAAGCCAGAAACTAGTCTGGGGATATTGGATGAGTAGGCATTAGATAGGGATTTTATGCACAAGCCTTCTGGCATCCATTGATTACTCTGTTTAGCACAGGTGGCAATACTATATGGAGAGTTTTGCTCTGTTTATCAACAATTAATGTGCTAGTATAGAAAATGTGATCATGTGATGCTTAATGGTTTAACACCAATCCTGCCTAATAGGATAGTGGTGGCTATGGTTGTAAAAGAGCCAAAGACACCAAAATGTATGGGTGCTGAACTGAGTTCAGACCCAAATGACTATATAAGCTATTGAGCTTAGATTGAAAATATTTTTTGTGTTTTCAATTTCATTCTCATAGTTTTGTAGTTAAGTAGAGATAAAAGGTTGTTGCTAGAGGGTTGCATTAGATCCTAAGATCTAGATGCAGTGCTCTCAGATCCAAAGCTCCTCACTGACGAAGGCCACAAGCCAGAAACTAGTCTGGGGATATTGGATGAGTAGGCATTAGATAGGGATTTTATGCACAAGCCTTCTGGCATCCATTGATTACTCTGTTTAGCACAGGTGGCAGTACTGTATGGAGAGTTTTGCTTTGTTTATCAACAATTAATGTGCTAGTATAGAAAATGAGATCATGTGATGCTTAATGGTTTAACACCAATCCTGCCTAATAGGATAGTTGTGGCTATGGTTGTAAAAGAGCCAAAGACACCAAAATGTATGGGTGGTGAACTGAGTTCAGACCCATATGACTATATAAGCTATTGAGCTTAGATTGAAAATATTTTTTGTGTTTTTCAATTTCATTCTCATAGTTTTGTAGTTAAGTAGAGATAAAAGGTGGTTGCTAGAGGGTTGCATTAGATCCTAAGATCTAGATGCAGTGCTCTCAGATCCAAAGCTCCTCACTGACGAAGGCCACAAGCCAGAAACTAGTCTGGGGATATTGGATGAGTAGGCATTAGATAGGGATTTTATGCACAAGCCTTCTGGCATCCATTGATTACTCTGTTTAGCACAGGTGGCAATACTGTATGGAGAGTTTTGCTCTGTTTATCTGTTTTTGCATAGCAACAATACCATCAAACAGATGACACAATCTAATAGAACAGTACCGAATAACTCCTAGTCATATCCTACCAAAATATTTAGCCATCATAGCACACATTGGCTTACATTTTCCAGAATATTGTACCAAAAATTCCCATTAGAGGCAATGGTCATGCAAGTCTGAAATCTTTGCCCATAAATATATTGATGAAATTTCTTTATAGCCCATCCACTAATACCTCCTTGGCTGGAGTTTTTTCCAGCTGTTGACAATACTCTTGAGGTGTAGACTGTTGGATCCATAACATGGATAGTACATGTCTGCTCCCAAATCCATACTCATTCTTATTTTAACATCTAAATCATTATGGTAATGAATCAATAACTTGTCATTATGTTAAAAGGGCTTTTGCTTTTTGAAAACTAAATCAGGTTTGCCGGATGTCCAATGTTTCTTATTTAAGAACTGATAACAAAGATAACAACCAATGTGATTTCACTTTCCAAAAGTCTCAGAAATGGTTACAATTCCTTTACATTTCTAAGCTTTTCAAACATTACCTTGTCAAGATTAGGATATTCTTCATTGCATTTATTATGTGTCCGAGAAATTTTATTTTTTTCATGAAAGCAATACGTAACTTCT